>CM029610.1:36022869-36330369 GCA_017311315.1 Dendrocalamus latiflorus
AGAACACATGTACGCGCAGGACAACAACGCAGTCTTGGCTTTTTCCTCTCAACTAGAGATGGCAACGGGTAAATACCCATCGGGTATTGCCATTCCATACCCGTACCCGCTAGGTGTAAATTTACCTGTCGGGTTACCCGTATCCGCACGCGGGTAGGAAAATTTACTCATACCCGTACCCGCGCGGGTATTACTACCCGACGGGTAACCCGTACCGGCAAGCATACCCGGTTCAACACATAAGAATATCATCAATTTAGACATTCGTTAATCATACATGCTAAGCACAAAAGCGTCTAATGATCAAAATTAGTACATCACATAAACATACTTGACATGACCATATCAACATATGACAAACAAATAAACAATCAACAACAAGTAGATAATAAAATTAACATTTGAGTGGGATGTCTAGTTGTCTAATGCGGGTATTCATTACCCGCGGGTAGGCGGGTATGGGTAGTATATACCCACACCCGCACCCGCCTACCCAGCGGGTAGAGGATTTCGCCCAATAACGTACTCATGGGTACATAAAATTTTTCATACCCGTCTCTTTATCAGGTAAAACCCGTCGGGTATTCGGGTATCGGGTACCCATTGCCATCTCTACTCTCAACGCCTCCCCTCTCTCTCTCTCTTTATTTCTTTTCTTCTCTCTTCTCAACTCTCCTGCAACTTCTCACCCACGTTACAAAACATTGCATGGCTTAAAAAACCTGTACACGACCGACTCCATATCCCATACGGACATATACGGCAATACAAACTCTACTCGGAAACCGATTTCTATACGACTCGTATACGTATACGGCAAACCAACGAACTCAAATACGACTCGCAAACGGACTAGACTTCTACGTATACGACTCAAATACGTTTAAAAAACAAGATTACACTTTAACATCAGCAATTTGTGTTATTTTCTTGGATGTAGTGGCTTTGCTTCCTGGACTGAAATCACCCTTCCCCATGGTGGCATTTCCCTGAACACCTATTGCACACAACCAATTTCACAATCCGAGGACAGCCAACCATTGTCGTCGATGCACCGGGTGTCTTGGTCACCCCCAACCTGAGCGGGCGCCCAATGTCGCTTGCAGCTGTGGCTGTGGCATACGCACCACACGGTCGCTCTTGCCATGGTGGTCCCTGCATGCACCACCCACTCATGGGCGTTGTTCATGGCTCGACCCCCATAGTCAAAGGGCTTCTCACAGCGACCGGTTGGAGCCGCACCTTGAGATGCTCTTGTGATAGCTGCTCCCGCTGCTTGCCATCTTGTGGCATTACGAACACAAGGTGGTCATCACCCATGACCAGAGTTTGCCACAACCGTGCGGTAGATTCATCTCCAAAATCAGAACTCAACACATATGGCTTTGGTTGTTGTAGGCCCTTGGTGATCTCTGTTGTAAATAATCTTGTTTAGAAGTCATGTACAAAGTTTGGTCGTGATCGAAGTTGATTTGTAATCATAGTCGAAAGTTGAAGTCGAAGTTAGAATTAAGTTGTAATCGAAGTCGAAACCCGAGTAGAAGTCGTAGAGTCTGGTATAAAATGGGAGGAATCATGTAATCAGATTGCTGCGAGAAGAAAAGATGAGAAAAGAAAAACATTGAGTATCGACTTCATTGTGTGATCTCGCAGACGTGGTCGAAATCAGCTTATGACCACGGCAAACATGGTCGGAAGGGGTTTCGACCACGGCAAAACATCAGTAGATGTGGTCGGAAGGGATTACAACCACGGCAAACCAGAAGTAGACGCAATCGATCACGGCAAAGAAAGTTTAGGCGTGGTCGGAAGGCGTTCGACCACGGCAAAAGGAAGTTTGAACGTGGTCGGAAGGCTTCGACCACGTTGTGAAGTTGAACTTGGTCGGAAGGTTTCGACCACGTTGTAAAGTTGAATGTGTAATTTAGTGCTAATGTGTGCTAGTTGGGTGCTTAGTGAGGCTTTATAGGCCAAGAGAGGCAGTAGGAGCAGTGATGCGGCCATGGTGAAGGCAGCGCGTGTGGGGCAGTGTTGGCAGACAGGGAGCTTTGGCGACGTTGCTGGCAGCGGTGCTGGTGTCTCAGGCATGCCGTGTCTCACTACTGTTCTGGGACGTGCTAGCAAGGCACGGTATGGCTCGGGCGTGTGTCAGTCGAGCGACAGTCGAGATGGGCGGTGGTGAAGTCGGCAGTGGCGGGGGCACAATGTGGTCGGGAGGCGAGGTGATGGGCATTCAAAGCGCAGTCAAAGAGGTGGTGAAGCACTGCTCTAGCATTGACGACTTGGCAGCGGCGAGAGACGATGAGCTGCCGATGGTGGCGAAGGGCGTGCGGGTAGGTGGAAGTGAGGCACAAGGGACAAGGCAGCTGGTTAGAAAGCGCCAAGACAAGGTAGAAGGCGGAAAGAAGAAAAAGAATGTGGATTGGCTTGAGAATTTTTTGAATTGGGCAAGATACTCAAATTCGGCCGAAATTCAAGAAAATCAAATAATTTTTGAAATTTTGAAAATTTGGGTTATTTCATCCAATATATGGTGCTACCTAGCAAGCCAAAAGGAAGTTGTGAGTTATGACTTCAATGCGTATTTTTTGGGCAGAAGTTTGGTTGGAGGTCCCACGCAAGTGTTTGAAGCAATTATTCAGCAAGCCCGGACTTGGGCTCCAGCAGGCTTCCACGAAGCTCAAGCGTTGGCCAGCAAATCAACGGCACCGCCGCTCTACAGTTAGTTTTGTTAAAGTAGATTGAGACAAGTAATTGTATTGAACTGATGCTTTTCATTCATCAGTATGAATCTGTACATGTTGATACATATATATAGATGATGAGGGGTGCCAGCAAAAGATGTGTCTGTTCTAAATGATGTCTTTACAGTAAGAGGTGTCTGTACATTGGTTACTTTTTGGTTGTAACACTCCCCCTTAACCAATGTATCTTCATATGATCATCTTGATTCATCATCTTGGAAAAACTCCTCCAAAACCCTGTAGGGAAAAATATGAGGAGAACCGATAGAGTAGATATGCCATGAAAAACTCCTTTAAAACCCAATGGGAAAATTTTAAGAAAAATGATATGGCATATATTTGATTATATCTCCTAAAAACCCCTGTGGGGAAAAGAGAGATATATTTATGATTACATTGTCATATTGCCTCATTAAAAACCTTGATGAGAAACCTTAGAGGGAAAACTCATAAAGGGAAAAAGAGTACAATATTTGTATTGAACGGGTTAAGTCTTAGGAGATTTCTCCCCCTGACATTTGCAAATCACGTAGTCTTCGCATACCAATTCCATGACCACATTTTTGGAATGTGGAGGTTGGTAATGACTTGGTGAATAAGTCTGCGAGATTATCACAAGACTTAGTTTGCAGAATATTTATTTCCCCACTCTCTTGCAATTCATGTGGGTAAAATAGTTTAGGTGCAATATGTTTTGTGATATTGCTCTTTATGTAACCCGTTTGCATTTGAACAACGCAAGCAGCATTATCTTCGTAGATAATGGTAGGTGATGCGATAGCACCTATACCACATGATTGTTGTATGTGGTTAATCATTCTGCGAAGCCATACACATTCACGTGATGCTTCATATAATGAAATTATTTCAGAATGATTAGTGGATGTAGCCACTAGAGTCTGTTTTGAAGACTTCCAAGAGATGACTGTTCCACCGTGTAAAAATACAAAGCCTGTTTGAGATCTGGCATTATGGGGATCTGATAAATAGCCAGCATCTGTATATCCTATTAAATCCACATTTTTATTCTTCTGGAAGAATAGGCCGAGATCTTTAGTGCCTTGAAGATATCTAAAGATATTCTTCACTCCCATCCAATGTCTTTTGGTTGGAGCAGCGCTATGTCTAGCAAGTAGATTTACCGCAAATGCAATATCCGGCCGGGTGCAATTTGCAAGGTACATAAGCGCTCCGATGGCACTGAGATATGGAACCTCGGGCCCCAATAGCTCTTCGTTGTCATCTCGGGGTCTGAATGGATCTTTGTCCCTGTCGAGAGATCGAATAACCATGGGGGTTTTCGATGGATATGCTTTGTCCATATTGAATTTCTCCAATATTTTTTGCACATAGGCTGATTGATGCACTATGATGCATGTATGAAGGTGCTCAAGTTGTATACCTAAGCAAAATTTGGTTTTACCCAAATCCTTCATTTCAAATTCCGTCATAAGATGATTACGTGCTTCATCTATATCTTGTGTGTTACCAATGATATTAAAATCATCAACATACACAGATATAATGCAAAATCCTGTCGATGATCTTTTAATGAACACGTATGGGCAATCATCATTGTTGGAGTATCCCTTTTTGGTTAAGAACTCACTTAGTCGGTTGTACCAAATTTTACCCGACTGTTTCAAGCCGTATAAAGACTTGTTCAATTTTACACAATACATATTGCGATTTGCGTTCGGATTCGGACTTGAAATTCCATCGGGAACTTTCATATATATATCCGAATCAAGTGACCCATAAAGATATGTAGTCACTACATCCATCAACTGAAAAGATAGACGGTTTTTAACTGCCAATGAGATTAAGTATCGGAATGTTATTCCACTCATTTCTGGAGAATAAGTTTCATTGAAATCAATGCCGGGTCTCTGCGGGAACCCTTGTGCTACAAGCCTTGCTTTGTATCTCACCACCTCATTGTTTTCATTCCGTTTGCGGACGAAAACCCATTTGAAACCGACAGGGAATACTTTGGGAGGTGTATGTATCACATTGGTGAATACATTTCTTTTCTTGAGCGAGGCTAACTCCTCTTGAATTGCATCCTTTCATTGAGTCCAGTCCGAGCGCGATTTGCACTCTGCCATGGTCTTGGGATCTGGATCATTTTGAAGATTGTTTGCAATTGTTGTGGAGAAATAAATATCGACAATTGTAGTCTTACGATCGTATGATTCTCCAGAATCAGTATAGTTTGTGGAAATTTCTTGGACCCCTGATGACTCAATGGTATTTCCCAAAACATTTGAATCGGGGTATTCCGATGTCCCAGGATCAGTAATTGAGTGCACTGTTGATCTGGGTTTAAGGATCCTTTGGTGTCTATCAACTTGAGGTTGATCTGCATTTACATTCTATTGTTTCCTTTGTCGCTTGTTAGAAGCTGTATCCGCCATTTGTACCGTACTTCTCCCCCTCTTATTTTGAACTGGGAGTTGAGTGGTATTTTGCGGTACCTCCACTCTTTCAGGTACATATCTGGCAGGATTATAGGATTTCATGACACCCTTATAATCAGTAAATGCATCTGGCAGGTTATTTGCAATGTTTTGCAAATGAATGAGTTTCTGAACTTGAAGTTCAGTCTCTCTGGTACGTGGGTCTGAGGCAGGAATACCTTGTACATTCCAATTAATTTCCTGGCATTCAGTTTGGTACTTGTTGTCTCCCCCTAATGCCGGGAAATGTTCCTCATTGAATATGCAATCAGCGTACCGGGCCGTAAACAGGTCCCCTGTTAGGGGCTCGAGGTATTGTATGATTGACGGAGATTTATACCCAACATAGATCCCAAGTTTTCTGTGCGGTCCCATTGAGGTACGCTGCGGTGGTGAGATCGGTACGTATGTAGCGCAACCGAACTTTCGCAGATGGGAAATATCTGGTGGATTTCCACGTACTAATTGTAGCGGGGAAGTGCTATGATATGCAGTTGGACGCAATTGGATTAAGTCAGCAGCGTGTAAAACTGCATGACCCCAACATGATATTGGTAAGTTGCAATTCTGTAGTAATGGTCTTGCAATGAGCTTGATTCTCTTGATAAGAGATTCGGCTAAACCATTTTGTGTATGGACATATGGAACAGAATGTTGAACTTGCATCCCAAGAGCCATACAATCGTCATTGAAGGCATGGGACGAAAATTCAGCAGCATTGTCCATTCGAATTGATTGAATTCGATATTCAGGGTAATGTGCTCGTAATTGGATAATTTGACCAATTACCTTAGCAAATGCATGATTTCGTGTGGATAAAAGACACACATATGACCATCTAGTAGATGCGTCAATGAGAACCATGAAATATCTGAACGGTCCACACAATGGTTGTATAGGACCACATATATCTCCTTGAATGCGTTCAAGGAATTTAAGTGGTGCAGCTCTGATTTTAAGATAAGAGGGTCTTAAAATCAATTTTCCGGTGGCACATGAAGTACACACAAAATCTGAGGATTCCGGAAATTTTGTTTTGAGGTATGTATGACCAATTGAATTGCTAATAATTTTCCCCATCATTCCAATGCCTGGATGGCCAAGGCGATCATGCCATGTTTGGAATGTGTTAGTGTTTTGGAAAATTACTGTGTACGCAATATGTTGAACGGGTTTGATGTATGTATAGTACAATCCGGAGTTTAAAGATGGAATTGTTTCTAGTACTTGTTTGCCATATCCGTTGTGTTTGGTTAAGAGGAGATATTTCTCTTTGTTGTCATTTCGGGTTTCAACATGAAAACCATTCTGACGGATATCTCTATAACGAAGTAGGGTACGTGTTGAATCGGGATACAAGAGTGCATCCTCAATTTCCAATTGTGTACCCACAGGGAGAGTGATAGAGGCGCGACTAGAGCCTACTATCGTTGCATCGCGTCCAGCGATTGTTAAAACATTTCCTTTCTTCCTAGTAAGAGTTAGGAAATATTTTGTGTCCCTATGTATAGAGTTTGTGGTACCATTATCCACAAGGCATAATTCCTCCTCCATTGGATTAACTCCAAAAATCTATATACACAAAGAAGAATTTAATGAAATTCTTATAGTAGTATATAGAATACATACAAACTTCATTTTCAATACCAAATATGTTCGATATGAACAGCATGGTTGAACTCTCCCACATATTTAAAATCTGTATGCGGAGGTGGTTCCACTCATTGACAGCCTCCGGTAGGATGACTGCTTTCTGCTGTTCATACCGTGTTTGAAGAGCAAGCCACAGAGCGCGTGGGTCTTCTTCCATCAAATACTCAGCCTTGAGATCAGGATGGATGTGGTTCCTTATGATAAATAAGGTATTGTACTTGAGAGAATCAGCCAAAGGAGCTACACCCTCTTGAGGAGCTGTAATTGCCTGGTACATTCCGCGCAACGATAGACTCACTTTGAGATCCATCGCCCATGTGGGGAAGTTGTGGCCGTCAAGAGCGAGAGCCTCAAACTCTTTAGCAGCCATGGTGCCTACATATGTAGGACCACCGATTTGTTAAAATCTTTGGCAATGTTAAATAAGCAATGCAAAATGCAAGTAATCAAGGTAAACTTGAAATACATAAAGGGACATTCTCCTATTGTGGAACAACATAGTTAATCACCAATGGTGTTAACTTTATTTAATTCATTTTTCAACATTGGGTACGCACTTTGAGGATGATAATCCCACAGTAGTACTTTGGTACTACCTTGTGTATGGCCAATGTGAAAAAGAACCATGGTAATCACTTAGGTGTAGACCTTGTATAATTTATAATCAAATTTGGTACGCACGTTGAGGATGAAATCCCACAGTAGTACCATGGTACTACCTTGTGTATGGCCAATTGGAAAATAAATAAAGATAGTCACCCAAAAGTGTAGACCAAATTGTTTCAAAACTTGATATTGGGTACGCACGTTGAGGAATAAATCCCGCAATAGTATTGTGGTACTACCTTGTGTATGGCCAATATCAAAGTTAAGAAACTTTGTGTTATTCCAAAACGAGAGAAAATCAACCTAAGGCATTTGCATAAAAAAAATATTAAGTGCTTGTATGGTAAGCTATTTAAAAACTTACATAAAAAGTACACCGTAAATAATTAATTTACATGGGGTAAATTAATGTGTATGGTAATGTTGTAATAAATTGCAAAATATGTGGAAAACAATATGCGTATTGTAATTCGAATGAATATATACCCAAATTAAATATAACATGTGGTTATATTTATAATTTCGTGTAATCACAATATTGGTGGTGAACATCAATTTGTATGGCATAGCGTACAAGCAAAGTGCCATAAATTGTGATTTTATGGTAGGTATAATATTTTGCAAAAAATTCCAAATTATTAAGTACAATGGTACTCACTAAATGGGAATTTTAAATTTTAAATTTGCGAAGGATAGCAAATTTAAATATGGTCGCAATTCATGTTGTAAATAAATTGCAATAAAATAATCCTACATATGTAAAAGTTATACAAATGTGCATACATATTTATTTGAACAATTACATAATTTTCAGATCCTGTAGGGACTGAAATGCTATTTTATAAATGTACAAACTGACGGGTACAATTATAAATAAGCGTAAGGATTATGCTGCAAAATATGCACACTGGGAATTTATTGTAACATGAAATTCTGCATTATCATGAAATGGAGGGGGGTTTTGCAAATTTGCGAAAACCTGGGCTAAAGCCCATTCGGCCATTTGGGCCCATGTGGGGAGGTGGAGGCAATTGGGCTAAAAACCCATTTTGGGCTGCCATATATATATGAGGGGGGGGGGCAATTTAGGGTTTCCCCAAACCCTAGCCAAGCCGCCGCCGCCTGCCCTTCGGGCTCCGCCCCCACCTCGCCTTCGGGCGACGCCACCGTCGCCGTGCGTCCGGCCGCGCCGCGCCACCTCGGGAGTCGCCTCGCCGCCGGCCGGGCCCCATCGCGCAGGGCGCCGCCTCGCCGTGGGTTGCCGTGGCCACCGCGCGCCGCCGCCGCGAGCGCGGGTGCCGCCGGCTGCGAGCGCCGCTACGGGCGCCTCCTCCTCGCCGGTCGTGCGCCGGCCGCGCCGCCTTGGGCGCCGTCGCCGGCCACACCGCGTCAAGCCAGGCTTCGCCGGCCGTGCGCCGGCCGCGCCGGGCGCCGCGCGCCTCCACGTGCGGGCTCCAAGCCGCGCCGGCCTCCACACCGGCCTCGGGCCGCGCCGCCTTGGGCGCTGTCGCCGGGGCCGCGCGCCGCCGTGGGCGTTGCGTCGGGAGCCACCGGCCACCTCCTCGGGCTCGGATGCCGCCTCAGGCCGCGTCGCCACGCCGCGCGGGCTGCGCCTCACGCCGCGCCTGGCCGCTTCGGGCGCCGTGCCTCCGCGCCTCGTTGTCTCCGGCCGAGCGGGTTGCGCCACCGCGCCGGCCACTGCGGGCACCGCCGCGCCGTCGCCTCCGGCCGGATTGCGCGCCGGCCGCACCGGGCCAAGTGCCGCGTCGGGCCGCGTGCTGCGCCGGGCCGCGCGCCACGATGAGCCGCGTTGGCCGCGCGCCTCGCCGGCCGCACCGGCCGCGCCACCGCGCCGGGCCGGCCGCGCACTGTGATGCGTCGTCATGCAGTTCACCGTCGGGAAGTTCATCCAGGAATAGAGTCCTTACCTTTCTCTGTTTTGCCTCTGTTGAGCGTGTGCGTGTTGCTCGATTTGGAGAGAATCGTGCTGATAACGTGTTGTAAAACTATTAAGACAAGTGTTTGAATTGAACTGATGCTTTTCATTCATCAGTATGAATCTGTACATGTTGATACATATATATAGATGATGAGGGGTGCCAGCAAAAGATGTGTCTGTTCTAAATGATGTCTTTACAGTAAGAGGTGTCTGTACATTGGTTACTTTTTGGTTGTAACAAGTTTGTTACTTCCTCGCTGTTAGTGGTCGTTTTCTTTTCGCTATATAGTTTTTTCTTTCGCTCCTTTCTGTAAATATGT
Source organism: Dendrocalamus latiflorus (assembly GCA_017311315.1). Lineage (NCBI taxonomy): Eukaryota > Viridiplantae > Streptophyta > Magnoliopsida > Poales > Poaceae > Dendrocalamus > Dendrocalamus latiflorus. Next base: position 36,032,591 of record CM029610.1, read on the forward strand.
CTACACCGTGTATTTCCTCTCTTGATCAATGAAAAGCGGTTCCCTGCCTTGCCTTCTCGTAAAAAGATGAAGAAGTTTGGTTGGACACTGCTACCTCTAGTGGTTGGAACGGGCACTTCTAGCGAAAGAAACCGTATCACTCCAAAGCTTATGTCAACCTCTACTTCTAGACAGATGTCCTTCTCACCTATCTCAGCAGATCGTACCGATACGTTTTCCATGCATCTTTCTCTAGCCCTATAGAAATTTAAGGATCTCTACTTGTCTTATTGCAATCATCTCCTTCTCGAACTGTGACCGTACAAACTTTTAAGTGTTTCCGGTAGGCATTAGCACATACTCTGCTGGAATTACACCTTTGTTAAGTCTTTTCGTTTGATTTTTCTTGTGCAGGTTGTCATCAACTAAAGCATGTTGCTAGGCAGGGGCGTCGAGAAATTCTGAGAGATGAAGCTCCTTTTGGTCGTACGTGCAGTTAGAAATTCAAGGAAACCTCGCGGCTAGATCACGTCATGTGCGGAAAATCATCTATAAAATTAATATACGTCCACCATGCAGATGGCCCGTAACGTGAAGCTCTACTGTTCATCCATGGCGCCCATATAAATTATATACTGTGTTATAAACTGCACGGCAAAGTTAGGGGTGGAAAAAAAGTTCGTTAGTGGGCTCGTTGGCTCGGTTCAAAATTGCTTCAATTATACTTGTTAATTGGTTAAACATTAAAATGAGTTGATTTCAAATGAATTTGAATTTTGCTCAAGCTCGGCTCGGCTCGTTAGCTCATTTCTAAAAATACTTTTAAATTATCCGTAAAATGATATTAAATCAAAATATGCCAATTTTAGAAAAAGCTCGATAAGACGAGCAGTTGGCTCGATATCCACCCCGCAAAGTATCAAATAACGAAGAGTAATCAGGAGCACGAGACAAAGATTTAATGTAAAAAACTTTATCGAAAAAAATCATGAACCCACAATCGACGAAATCACTATATGAAAAAGAAGTACAGAACACACTTAGCGTATTACATGTGTAGATAACTGTAGCGTGTCGTGCATGTTATCATGAGGCTTACAAGGGTTACAAAGAGGCTTAGAAACAAGAGTCCCAGACGAGTAAGGAATAAAGTCATAGTTGGCAATAAAAACATGAATCTACTCGAAAACTGGAACAATAATCTACTCGGAAACGGGAACAACACCCTATTCTAAGACGGAACAAAATCTCAGAAGATGACAGTGAAAATTTGTAATCAGAAACGCTTCGAGTAGTCACGCATGACTCCATTCAGCACAAATATCTTTAAACACTACATTTGGTGCAAGTCGACGCAAAGTCCATACGAACACGAAGATGATCCTAATTATAATCTCCGTTTAGTTCGTATTATCGATCAGTTATACTGATCAGAATATATTTTTGAGCAAAATTTTATTAGATTCTTTGGTTGGACCCTACTATATTTGGATTATAAAATACAATAATCTCTACTTACACTGAAATTCTCCTGTAACGAAAAAAATTCAAAAACTTCTAGAATAAGTCGTAAAACACTTCGGAGAAGTGTGATCGCCTTTGGCCTGTGTAGAATCTTTGGCACTGCCATGCCATGCAAGGGTGTCAAGTTCGCTGCATTGATGAGATGTCATATAGGAGTCTCTGTCAATGAGAAGGATTGCTCATGGACTCTACAGCAAGGGTGGCAGTGGCGAATCTACCGTGGGTGCTTGTGGGTGCTCGAGCACCCCCTCCTCCCTCCGTGGTTGAAGAAGACCCGGCCGGCCGCCCTGCCCGGAGGGTGTGTTGGAGCCGAGCCTGACGAACAGGTCGGCATGGGCGCTTGATGCCGAAGACGAACAGATCAGCGCGGGCTCCCTCTTAGTGGACGCGATGAACTCGACAAGAGCTCACGGAACAAACTCAGACACACACCCGAGCTGGCTGGATTGGAACACACAAGAAGCTAACTAGCTAGTGAACACACACGAACGCAAGTGCTTTTCGGCGACGAACGCCAATTTTTCTTAATGTTTTTCTCCGCCACCTGAACCAACAGAATACACGGCTAAAATAGCCTTGCTCACATGCATACGGAAGCAACTACTGCCCGGGTCTCATGCGCACGCTTGCACGTATCCGCAGCTTCCGAGCCACGAATTCATACGCTGCACGTACGCCGCATGAAACGGTCCACTAACCTGACCACAAACCACGCCTCCAAACGTGCCCAACTAACATGTAGCAGCTAATACTACTCTGCCGTATACCTGCAACACATGCAACTCCTAGAAGCTAGCTAACAACCTGCTGAAGACGCACTCCACTATCATGTGCAACACACGCACATTCTAACTTGCTAACTAGCCTGTTATTGACAAACTAATATGACTAACACATCTATCTTATATGCGACATTACGTACATGACACATGCATGAATCAAAGAAACACATACAAGTCAAGATTATTACTAACAGGGTGAAGAACTAGAGGCCGGACTGCCGGAGTGAGTCGAACTGTCGAAGAAAGCATGAGACGGCAGCACTGAGGCGGTGAGGCCCAGTCGGCGTCACAAGTCACGGAGTCAGCAGCCGCCGCAACCTGCAACCCGGCCCGGTGGAGGGGGAGCCGTCGCAGCCCGCAACCCGGCGCGGCGGAGGGGGAGCCGCCGAGCCGGGAAGGGGGAGGCGGTCACCGGTCGGCGACTCGGCACGGAGCCGCGGAGGGGGAGGCCGAGGGCGGTCGGCGGCCTGGCACGGAGGGCAGCTCGACGAGGAGGCGGAGGGCGGAGCGGAGCTGCGGAGGGGCCGAGCCGCCGAGGGGGATGCCGGGCGCGGGCGAGGCCGAGTGGCGCAGCAGGGCTCGCGAGGCCGAGCCTGAGCGGGAGAGGCAGAGCGGAGCGGCGGTCGGCGGACGAGGCGACGTCGCCCGAGCGCCCGGCTATTTTCCCCATTCGTCGTTTGCCGAATGAAGTGACGATTGCCGACAGATGACTGGTAGTGGCTCATGAGTCAAGAGCCCGTCGCCTGCCCGAGGCGGAGCGCGGAGTGCCTAACCTATCCGTCCGGCCATCCGTGAGGCGTGTGCATGTCGGCAGTTGGCGTTAGCCGCGTGCGTGCGTGACTGTGACCGGCTGACCGCGTGAGCCGTGAGGTAAGTGAAAATACTAACTGAGACTATGAGATGCCGATTATTGTTCATCTGAATATCTATGTAAATTATTGTTTAATCGATACTCGATAGTAACCATTAGACATTAGCCGATTAGCTAATTTATTTAGAAGCCTTGATAACAAAAGAATCATTCAGCGCTTTCAAGATATGAAAACTCGTAGAGTGAAACCGTGTCGTAATCAGATTTAGTGACTTAGTGGTATGTTTTCATTTCATTTTTAATGCTTATAGACATTCACAATTTAATATTGTATCACTACATTTGATATTTCTTATCTACAGATCGGTACTTACATATTTATGAATATTTGGGACACATTATCCATTAGCAAGGTACTAAAATTATTGCATTGTACATTTTGAATTTGTTCTCTTCCTATTTATGTATGAATTTGATATTCCAATTGCAAAAGACTAGTAAATGTAGCTTTGATATATTTATATTGCGTTATAGCCTTAACAGTAGAGCTCCCCCTCTATTTTCATCCTGGATTCGCCACTGAAGGGTGGTGGTGCAAACAAACAAGGTATGTTTGACATCTGAACTAGAATCAGTTCTCTGTAACTCGCAGAAACGTCTGTACCCTTGATAGAATGAGCCACCACATCGCACGGCCAAGTTTGGCGCTTCCAATCTTCCCTGTTTCAGTAATAGGGTTTGCTATTTCTAAAGTTGCCTGATTCATTTCCCCCTTAGAACGTCTAGTAGATCGTCTACCATATAAGGTTAATATCTTTCCCCTTAGAACTTCTAGTGTTGGTGGACAGTAGGACGCCACTAATCAACAAGAAAAAAACACTTTATTTTAAGAGTATTGCTATACAACATTCGATTGTTTTTTAGGACAAAAACAGTCAGATTGATCTGAGGCGTTAGATCTCTATCCAATGGATCCACCCATACAAGCCCCCCTCCAAAAAAATGACCCCGCTCCAAAAAAAATGATCTAGAGCGTTGGATCTCCATCTAACGACTCAAAATCTGACTGTTTTTGTACTCAAAAACAGTCGAATGTTGTATAGACACTCACTTATTTTAAAGGAGGCAAGCTGCCAATTTTATTCCAGACATACTACTGAATTTTAAGAAACCCAGGCGTCTAAGGTACTGGCCACATTTCGAACGTTGTAGGTAAGAATAACCACTTTATTTCAATCTTTAAATGTTCTATCTTCAGTTGGTATAGGTCCTCTTCTTTTCTTTCGTGTATACCATTCGCCTCTCTTCTGTTCAGAAGAGTGGCAGGGGCTCACCGTTCCACTCCTTGAGGCATTCGAGCAGCGGGTCGATGTGCTTGCGCTGGTTGATGGCCACGAGCACCTTGTTCAGCTCCTCGCCGGGCGACCGCGTCTTCTCGCCGGTCAGGTATGCGGTCCCGAGCTCCTCGCGCACAAACCGGTAGAGTGGGTACGAGCGGCACTCCTTGATCCTGTTTGGAACCGGTGAGGCGCCGTTCTCCACGGCCGCGCGTGCGGCCTCCACCTCCTTGGGAAGTGCCGCGCGGAGGTGCTGCTCGAACTCCGCGACCTTGGCGAAGATAGAGGTCTCCAGGACGCGCTCGGCGTCGCCGTTGGCGAGCGCGTGCTCGATGAGCACCGCGCGGAGCTTCTGCATGAGCGGGTAGTTGGGGCTGCACGGGTCGTCGGCGTAGGCGAACACCGCCTCGCGGTCGATCGCGGTAAGCAGGTCCTTCTCGCAGAAGCGGGCAATGTGGAGGCCGCCCATGGCGTTCATGCTCAGGGACTTCTTGGCCACCTGCATCACGCAGTTCTTGACGGCGGTCTTCATGTTCTCCTCGAGGTGGCGCAGGTCGATGGCCTGGCACAGCGCGATCAAGAACGTGGAGGACATGAGCTTCAGGACGTCGATAGCCTCGGCGGTCTTCCTGGAGGAGATGAGGCCAAGCGAGTTCACATCCTGGTTGTGCTGCTCCGCGCTCTGGACATGGTTAGTCACCGGGTTGGCCAAGAACTGGAGCTCAGAGCAGTACGACGCCATGGCGATCTCAGCGCCCTTGAAACCATAGTCCAAGCTGGGGTTGCGTCCACCAGACAAGTTGGAGGGCAGGCCATTGTTGTAGAAGTCGTTCACGAGCTCTGAGAACTGCGCGAACATAAGCTTGCCGATGGCAGCAATGGCAAGGCGGGTGTTGTCCATGGAGACACCAATTGGGGTGCCCTGAAAGTTGCCACCGTGGAGCGCCTTGCCGCGGGAGACATCGATGAGCGGGTTGTCGTTGACAGAGTTGATCTCACGCTCAATTGACTTGGTTGCAAAGCGAATAACTTCGATCTGTGGGCCCAGCCATTGAGGCGACGTACGGAGCGCGTACCGGTCCTGCTTCGGCTTCATCAATGGGTCGAGCTCACCAAGCTTCTTTGCCATCTTCATGTACGAGCTGCCTTCCAAGATGTGCTCCATGATGGCGGCCGCCTCAATCTGTCCTGGGTGGTGCTTCAGCTTGTGGGTCAGGTGGTCGGTGTACTCGGGCTTGCCGGTCATGACTTCGCAGAACACGGCGGACAGGACCTCGGCAAGGATGGCAAGAACATTCGCCTCAAAGAGCACGGTCGACGCAAGACCAGAGCCCACAGCCGTGCCGTTCACCATGGCAAGGCCTTCCTTGGGCTGCAACTCAAAGAATCCGTGCTCGATGCCGGCGATCTTGAATGCCTCTGCGGCGTTCACCTTGCGGCCATCGGGTGCCACCGCAACAGAGTTTTCGCGGCCGGTGACAAGGCCGGCAATGTAAGACAGCGGGACCAGGTCACCGGACGCGGTGATCGTGCCGCGGAGCGGCAGGCACGGCGTGACGTTGGCATTGAGCAGCTTGGTGATGGCCTCGAGGATCTCGAAGCGGATGCCTGAGTAGCCCTGGAGGAGGGTGTTGATGCGGACGAGCATAGCCGCACGCGTCGCCTCGGCCGGCAGAACGTGGCCGTCGGTGCCAGTGCCGAAGGCGCCGGCATTGAGAAATCTGCCAAACAGAGCAAGGCACCGGTCAATCTTAGTGCTGTGAGTGCCATTGCCAATTATAGAATTTGTTTGTGTAACTGTAGTAACAACTTGGTGGGAGGTCGGAAATACTAGTGCTCTACCGAAATCTTCACTCAGATATGATTGGACATGCATGCTTGTTCCCTGTTGTTTTCGGTGTGTACTTGTATCGTGACAAATACTAACAGCAATTAGGCCTACGTGTTGTGCCGACTTTCGAATATGTTTTTGTTGCTTAATTTATGTTCCCCATGCCAAGGAACCGAGTCAGTCAGATGCGCGTTTTTGTGCAGAGACCGAGGAGTACCTCTCCATATGCATGGAGCACACCGAAATGCAGAGTTGTCAGTGCAAAAAAAAAGGTATTATTTGTGCGCGCATGCTTGCGCGACTTCCCACGTTTTGTTTTGCTAGACTCGGCCTCCTCTTTTAACTTTTAAAAACTAATTTTTGATTTTTCTATAATAATTAATATTTAAATATAATATTTTTTAAGACATAGTCTACAAATTTATTATAGTATACACTATAGTGATTTGTTTATATTGATCAAAATCTTACATGAGTTTCAATTACTCCGTACTCTCTCTTACAAATACTTTAAAAGCCATAAGTTACAGCTACAAGCCGAAGCTAAAAAGAACATACGTGAATCTATTGTTTTCCAGCTTGCAGAGGGGGAAATAGCTGAAACGTTAACTGCGGAAGTCTAAATAAACTTCTCGGATATGAGTACTGTACCGGAATTGGTCAGTGCACATGTTATGGGTATTTGACTATTTTTCATTACCATTTTGTTGCATCCTGTCTGCTTCACTCATGACTAATGAGGCTTCCCTATTCCCCTCCCTATTCCCTCAATCTAAACCACTCACATCTTATCCAATGGCTAGTTTTTTTTTGATATTTTCATCATTTTCCCATCCATCATAAATAATAAAAAAATACAGGAAAAAATAAAATTTATTTTTTTATTATAATTTTTTACAGGAAAAAATAAAATTGTAATTTCTGTAAAAAAAATTATAATAAAAAATAAATTTTATTTTTCCCCTGTATTTTTTTATTATTTGTGATGGATGGGCAAATGGTGAAAATATCAAAAAAACTAGCCATTGGATGAGATGTGAGTGGTTTAGATTGAGGAAATAGGGAGGGGAATAGGAAGAGAGGAATAGAGAAGCCTCATTCACTCATGACTCCTTCCCCCCTTAATTCTTGTCGATAAATTAAATAATTTTTTTAGAACCGTACGTTTTTCGTTAAGTAAGGGTGAAAGAGAGTGAAGAAATTTATATTGATAGGTGCTAACGTGTTTCATTCATGTCCCTACTCCATATGCATGGAGCACACCGAAATGCAGAGCTGTCCGTGCAAAAAAAAGCACTACTCTGTTTTGCAGGACTATTGTTTTCCAGCTTGCATAAGCGGGAAAAGTTGAAACGTTAACTGCGGAAGTCTAAGCCCCACTCAACTTCTGCTTTTAGTTTCTAGGATACGCCAACTTTTTAATTTCATTAATTTTTTAGCTTTTAGTTTTTTAGATTTTTTTTGTTTTTTCTTTTTATTCCTCTATATTATTTATAACTCTTTTTCTTTTTTATTTAATTACTCAAATAACTAACAATCACTATCATACAAAAAAAAGCCAATAAACCATTAGCGCACAGCTGTTTGGAGCACACTTCTCGGATACGAGTACTGTACCGGAGTTGGTGGGTATTTGACTATTTTTCACTGCCATTTTGTTGCACCCTGTCTGCTTCATTCATGGCTCCTTCCCCCCTTACTTCTTTGTCGACAAATTAAACAATCATTTTAGAACCGTACGTTTTTTGTTAGGTAAGGGTGAAAGAGAAAGCGAAGAAAGTTTATATTGATAGGCGCTAACGTGTTTCATTCATATCCCTGCTCGACGGATCCTTCTTTTAAAGAAAACGTTTTGATCATTGTGCTAATGTGGTAAACAACTGTATTTTTTGAAACAGTAATGATGATGAATGAGCTAATATAGATGATACATATGATTTTTTTAATTTAGAAAATCATTAAAAGAATACATATGATGAGCTAATATCCTTGTTTATTTTAAGTTTTGAAAAAGTCAAAAGCAAAAAAAAAAACAGAGCCTAGCTCTTCCAACGTGAGCTCCAGCCAGCGTACAACAAGGCCTCACCAACCATGCCGTGTCCGTCCGTCCGCCCGCCCGCATGATAGACGGCGCCAACCGATGGCCGAACAAAGGCAGCCGCTCGCGCGGAGTCAAAACGCTCCGAGAATGGATCCCGAATTCTCGAAGAAAGAAAGATATTCATTGTCTTCTTCCACGAACGAAGCGAGCAATGGTGGGCCACGGCGGCGGTGAGCTACGGCGGCGCGCCGACCAAACGTCCCGGTCCCGGGCATGGGAAGCCGGGCTTCCCGTGCCTACCGAGCCGTCGATGCCACTTTTTGGTACCATGAATCATGAATCATGAGTGAAGAGTCGGGCGCCGATCGGTTGCGATTAAGAAGGCCAACCGAACAGTGGTCTGCTTACAAACTCTGGCTGTGTGTGAATTGTGATGTAACTGTATTACCCTCAGTGCGAATAGGGTGAAACTACTTGGTTGTCATCATTCATCCATTGTGTTGCCTCATATGTGAAATAGAGTACTAGATTTCCTGAATAGTTTAAGAATGACATCTCTGTTTTGGATGGAGCTTAGGAGATGGATGGTGTTCTACATGCAAACAGGGCTGCCCGAAGTAAAGGATCACTGAGTAATGATTGATTAGAGAGAGTTTTCTGTTGGTTTATGGCTAGTCCCACCAACGACCTAGCTAACTCCCCCAAAAGAATATTTTTGGGCTTCGAAAATGATGGAACCCCATGTACATAACATAACACACCTAAGCAGAGCACTTGCACAAAGGCGCAGCTTGCGCAAACCCAATATCTCGTGAATAAATTACCACCGCTCTAATTGGGTCATCTTGCCCTAACCTCAAAATTAAACTGATGTATGCAAAAAATTAATCAAGCAAGAAAAAACTCTCTTAAAGTTTTGGGCTTGCAATTGTATTCTCACCTGATGAGCTCCCTCTGGAGAGCGCCGCCCTCCTTGGTCCGGCGGTGGGAGGTGGCCCCGAAGCCGGTGGTGACGCCGTAGCTGTCGGTGCCGTTCATCATGCTGTTCATGACCCAGTCGCTGCTTTCCTTGACGCGGCCGCGGGCCGACTCGTCCAGCTCGACCCTGGCCTCGCCGGCGCCGGCGGCCACGGCGGCCACCTGCGCGATCCTCAGGCTGGCGCCCTCGATCTTCACTACCGGCTGGCGGTACTCCGCCACCATCCTCTTCACCTCGTCGAGGTGGCTCCCTGTCAGATCCTCCGCCGCCTTCCCCCAGTTGAGGGGGTCGACGCACGGTGTCGACATGCACAGGCCGTCGCCGTTCAGGGAATGAACGAGACCAATCTCGCACTCCATTGCAGTGTCCCAGAGGGAGACGAAGAAAAACGAAAGTAGTAGTACAAGTAGCTGGTTTACGGCGAGAAGAGTATAAATACTATTAGTATTATAACTTAGTAGCTAATTAATAGCGTATATAAGTACTACTAGTATTATAACTTAGTAGCTAATTAATAGCGTATGTGTATCGTGGAAGAAGAGCTTGAGTGGAAAGCTAAGGCTCTTCTTGGGGGAAGAACGGAGGGGGGAAGGGGCGCTTAAATAGCGTGCTGGGCTTGGTTGTTGGATGCGCGACACGCGGGCTGCCTGGCCAGCGCACCAGCTAGCTAGCCGCGCGCGGGCACGGATCGGAGCCGGGCCGGGCGCAACAGCGCTTGTGCTGTACTGCTGTGCTGTGTTGTGCGTGGTGGTGGACGACTGTGTTTGGTCGGGGGGGGGCGTGTGTGGACGACAGCCTTTGCCGAACGCCGACGGTCTCTCGGTCAGTCGGGTGGTCAGTTGGTCCGGTCGCCCCGCCCATTCTTGTTAGTTTACACGTGCAACCACTTCGAGATCCGAGGCGCTGTGAGACCGCCCGAAATGTTTTAAGAAGACGGGGCGAAACGACGAGCTCAGCTCGTTTGATTATTTTTTCGAGACCAGGTTCACTTCGTTATTCAGGGTGTGAGGCGTACAGGCCACCAACTGACCAGCCGACCATGTGCTTAGAAACTACGGTGTCTTTATCGATTATGCTTTTGCAGGGAGAAAATCGGCTCAAAACTCGGCCTTTGGCCTGATCGGTTGGGATTCAGCTTCTGACTTTCGGCTTATTTTTTACTATTCATAAATTTCGTTTTTTTCTTAACTTTTAGCTTTTTATTGATTTTTTTGTCGGTTCTTTTTTTCCATATGTGTTTGTATTATACGTAATGGGCTAACATATTTTTTTAATTTTTTAAATTTAATTATGCTAAATAAACCTCTGTCAGTTACAGTATTTTTTCAGCCAGCTACAGTGTTTTTAGCTATAAGCCAAAAAAATCCAACTGGGCGTCGAGGTCAAGTTGCCGCATTTTAATCTGCAAACACGACAGCTTGCAAGGAAAGCAAGGCGCTACCTCGCAAGTGCTGCAAATTGTTTACTTTCCAAATATTACGTGGTTGAGAAAGCACCATGTTGTGCGTACAAAGTTCTCATATACAATCATTGATATTCCTGCAAGAGTATCACAAGCACAGTTGAATCATAAAGATTCCACGTTACTCGAGGATAATTCATTAAGAGTTGCTTTCAAGCTTAATAAAATCTTTAGATCAATATTATAATGATTTATGTTATAACACACTCTCCGTATCCACTGATCAGAGAATTATTGTTCTTCTACCTGATCAACCATTATTCAAAAGCTCTATAACCCGATATACAAGTCTCCCATTGGGTGATGCTCCATGTGGTTAAGAAACAGAACATATATGGTGATCATTTGGGCTTATTTTTGGTGGTTTATGGCTGAAAAGCACTGTAACTGACTGAAAAAAAACATTGTAGCTGACAGAGACTTATTTAGCATAATTAAATTTAAAAAATTAAAAAATATAAAAAATATGTTAGCCCATTACATATAATACAAACAAATACGGGAAAAAACCATAAAAAAAGCTCAACAAAAAAGCCAAAAGTACAGAAAAAGACAAAATTTATGAATAGTGAAAAATAAGTTGGAAGCTAAAAATTGAAGCCCAACCGATCACCCCCTGCTTCTATTCCCTTAACCGCTCCACGGTTGGCCTTACACCTTTGACAATAACTTCTCTATGGTTATCTCCTAATACTCTCCTTCACTGACAATACCTGGTCGACGGTTATTGATCAAACTTCTCCCATCGACAATAATAAGAAATCAGGAGATAGAGATTGGAGATCATGCACCGTATTAGTGCTAGTAGCATACAGACCTGTAATCGCTCATTAGAGCAAGTTATAATCTCAACACAGTAATAAAGAACGTCTCATTTTTTTCTCTTTATTCTTCAATGAGGCTTAGAGTATCCTGGTATTCGTATGGTGGACACTCTCCTTTTGGAACGAAGAAATATTAGTCAGCTGGTTCAAGGGGGCAGGTACAGCAATGCACCATCCATGTAGTGCACAAAATTGTTATTCTGCTTTTCTGAAAACAATGGTCCTATATATTTCTAGCCAAACCTTTTGCGTGTGGTTGGTAACAACGAACTCATGGCAACCAACTCAGCGCATCGGCCAGATCAACTCATTGTGCTTGGCGACAAGCTGGCACCAAACAGGGTAAATGTGTTTCAGGTCCCAATGAAAGTTTAACCAGGAACTAAGCTCCAACTTCTATCCTTCAGATCAGAACAAGATAACCATTGTATGGACTATTGGAGGGAAATGCATTATGTGAGAACTCTAAAAAAAAAGAATAATGCTGATTCTTGATATAAACCGTCCAGACAACATAGGAAATGGTGTAATCCAAGATCATGTGAACCTAGCAACTTTTTCACAAGAAGAAGCTAAGTTGCTAGCGATTTTAGTTGTCCCGTAGTGTTGTTTCAGTTACGCTGATGAGATGACCCCCAATTGCAAGTTCAGAGTATCTTTTTTGAAGGTGGGTTCGTTACTAGATACCACTCATTGAACAGATAATCAATCAAGTCACGCGGTTTGTTCAAGATAACTGGCCAAGTAGCTCACCAATTACTAGGGTCCCACTATTTCCTTTTAAATTCAAGATTTGGAGCCTGTTTCTCGCACAAGTTGTGCTTAAGGGTTAGAGGTTTTTTCCCATGCAATTTCTCTCCTACACAATTTGATAAATTGTAGCAGATAGTTAACGCGACAAAAAACAAGATCCTATGCTCTATAGAATGTTGAAAGCAGTACAAGTCCAAGAAAAGAAGAAAAAAGTAACTGAAAAACAGAGTAACTAAAGTACACGTATATGTAATTTGTGCACTTTACATATGTTTTCCCATTATCCAATGTCCTACAAGGGGTGTGAAAAAAATGCCAGGGAGAAAAGTCTAAAAACTTTTAGTAACTAAAAACATCACGTACCGGTCATCGCACTTAACAGCACATGCTATGTAGCAGCTTAGATTAGTAATTCTATTCTCCTATTTTAAAGTCGTTCTTAAACGAAACCCACTCTAAACCATATGTTTGCATACTTGAACAGGGATAAACTGACACCGGATGATCTGCCACGAAAAAAAATATGGTTCAAAATATTTTGAATCTTATTTACAACAGCAATTGCTTTAGCTACCTGCCAGGCCATGATCATGGCAAGTTATGGCATTGCAGCTATACATCGATGAATCTTAACATAGCAATGGTTTGAAAAAAATGTTTCATCAGCTAAACATATCTTCTTCTCCTCCTCTGTTGCCAGTTCAGCAGATGGGCAGTGGCTCGCCGTTCCACTCCTTGAGGCACTCAAGCAGCGGGTCAATGTGCTTGCCCTGGTTGATGGCGACGAGCACCTTGTTCAGCTCCTCGCCGGGCGACCGTGTCTTCTCGCCGGTGAGGTATGCGGTTCCCAGCTCCTCACGCACAAACCGGTACAGGGGATACGACCGGCACTCGGTGATTCCGTTTGGTGTTGCTGCCGTTCCGTTCTCCACTGACGCGCGTGCAGCCTCAACTGCGCCGGGCAGAGCCGCGCGGAGCTCCTCCTCGAACTGGGCGACCTTGGCAAATACAGAAGTTTCTGAATTGAACTCGGCCATGCCGTTGGCGAGGGCGCGCTCCACGAGCACATTGCGCAGCTTCTTCATCAGCGGGTAGTTGGGGCTGCACGGGTCGTCGGCGTACGCGAACACCGCCTCACGGTCGATCTCCTTGATCAGGTCCTTCTCGCAGAAGCGAGCGACGTGGAGATCGCCGGTGGAGTTGGTGCTCAGAGTCTTCTTGGCCACTGTCATCACGCAGCTCTTGACGGCGCTCTTGACATTCTCCTCGATGTGGCGCAGGTCGATGGCCTGGCACAGGGCGACCAAGAACGTGGAGGACATGATCTTAAGGATGTCGATGGCCTCGGCGGTCTTCCTGGAGGAGATGAGACCAAGCGAGTTCACGTCCTGGTTGTGCTGCTCGGCGCTCTGGACGTGGTTGGTCACCGGATTTCCCAAGAACTGCAGCTCAGAGCAGTACGAGGCCATGGCGATCTCGGCGCCCTTGAAGCCGTAGTCCAAGCTCGGGTTGCGCCCGCCGGACAGGTTGGATGGAAGGCCGTTGTTGTAGAAGTCGTTCACGAGTTCCGAGAACTGCGCAAACATGAGCTTGCCGATGGCAGCAATGGCGAGGCGGGTGTTGTCCATGGACACACCGATGGGCGTGCCTTGGAAGTTGCCTCCGTGCAGCGCCTTATTGCGGGAGACATCAATCAGTGGGTTGTCGTTGACGGAGTTGATCTCGCGCTCAATGGACTTGGTGGCGGCACGGATAACCTCAATTTGCGGGCCGAGCCATTGCGGCGACGTGCGGAGCGCGTACCGGTCCTGTTTTGGCTTCATCAGTGGGTCGAGCTCACCGAGCTTCTTAGCAAGCTTCATGTAGGAGCTTCCCTCCAAGATGTGCTCCATGATGGCAGCAGCCTCGATCTGTCCAGGATGGTGCTTCAGCTTGTGCGTAAGGTGGTCCGTGTACTCCGGCTTGCCGTTCATGACTTCGCAGAACACAGCGGACAAGACCTCGGCAAGGATTACAAGAATGTTCGCTTCAAAGAGCACGGTAGATGCGAGACCAGAGCCCACAGCTGTGCCATTGACCATGGCAAGACCTTCCTTGGGCTGCAACTCGAAGAAGCCGCCCTGGATGCCGGCAATCTTAAACGCCTCAGCGGCGTTCACCTTCCTGCCATCGGGGGCGACAGCAACAGAGTTCTCGCGGCCGGTGACAAGGCCGGCAATGTATGAGAGCGGGACCAGGTCGCCGGACGCGGTGACCGTGCCTCTGAGTGGCAGGCACGGCGTGACGTTGGCATTGAGCAGCTTGGTGATGGCCTCGAGGATCTCGAAGCGGATTCCGGAATAACCCTGGAGGAGGGTGTTGATGCGGACGAGCATGGCCGCGCGAGTTGCCTCGGCCGGCAGGACGTGGCCGTCGGAACCAGTGCCGAAAGCGCCAGCGTTGAGGAATCTGTCAAAAAGACAAGCAATTTCGCCATGTCAGGATCAGTTCTGTGAGACTCATAGGGCAAAGAAAAAAATATTAGGAATATTTATACAACATTCGACTATTTTTTAGAACAAAAACAGTCAGATTGATCTGGGGCGTTAGATCTCCATCCAACGGATCCACTCATACAAGCTCCCCTAAAAAAATGACCCCTAAAAAAATGATCTAGGGCGTTGGATCTCCATCTAACGGCTCAAAATCTGACTGTTTTTGTCCTAAAAAATAGTCGAATGTTGTATAGACACTCCCAAAAATATTTTCCAAAAACTCAGGAGTGGTTCCATAGTTTCTTTTGATTTTTCTCCGTATATTCTTAGTTTCTTCTGATTTTTTTCTCTGTATATTCTTTTTCTCATTTCTGCAATTAAACCTTCTCCTTATTATAACTAATATATTATTCAGTCGGACCGGCTCGGTCCTACTGTTCATGTAAAAGAAAAAAGAGTTCTATGAAGCTTGGATACAGTAACATAAGCAAGTTGTTACATCAGAGCTGTAAAATCCTCTAAATCTTCGAATCGTACCTGATGAGCTCCCTTTGGAGAGCACCACCCTCCTTGGTCCTCCTGTGCGATGTGGCACCGAAGCCGGTGGTGACACCGTAGCTGTCGGTGCCGTTCATCATGCTGTTCACCACCCAGTCGCTGCTGGCCTTCACCCGGTCGCGAGCAGACTCGTCGAGCTCTACCTTGGCCTCGCCGGCCGCGGCCACTGCCGCGACCTGAGCGATCCCCAGGCTGGCGCCCTCGATCTTCACCACGGGCCGACGGTAGTCCTCTACCATCCTCTTCACCTCATCCAGGTGGCTCCCCATCAGCTCCTCCGCGGCCTTCCCCCAGTTAAGCGGGTCGGCGCGCGGTGTCGCCATGCACAGGCCACTGCCATTGGAAGCAACCTGACCATTCTCGCACTCCATTGCAACCGGAGAGGAACTAACGCACAAAATATACGAAAGCTGAAGGGGATTAGAGAAGAGTATGCAGCGGCTTCTTAATAGTTGCGCAGAAGAGCTAGTGTTGCACACTGGATGGTGTGGCTCTTCTTGGAGTGAGATGGAGGGAGATGGGGGCTTAAATAGGCAGGATGGGAAGGGACTGGGCAGAGTGCATGCATGCTAGTCCAAGACGACCAAGGTTGGTTTCCACATTCCGCAGAGGCACTGTGTAGGAACAAACAACACGTGTGGCGCGTTCGACTGGTATATCTTTTTGAGGCCGGTGGCCAGCGGCGTGGACATTTCGTGGTCGCCGTCGGGGCCGCGATCTCGGTCGTCGCGCGGGCTGCGGTTGCCTGGTTGGTGCGCTTCATGGGGTTGGTGAGGGCGCCGTGCTTGCGCATGACTCGGCTGACCGCGCTTGCTCCTACTCTGCCTGTTGTGTTCTTTTGGCTGGTCTTGCTTTGGTACTCATGTGGAATGGAATTTTGCCATTCGTCCATTACTGCTGTGATACAGTTCGATGGAAGTGACGGATTTATGGCCGTTTGTTTCGAATGAATTTAGGACCTTAAGTAATCGGCATATTTTTTTTCTTATCACTGGTAATCATCTTATCTTTTTTTTTTCATGACTGCCTGTTTTCCTGAGAACAACAAATTTTCTTTAAAAAAAAACTAGCTGGCCGCGCACTTGCGTGGCTAGCTTAAGAAACATAGTTGTATTGGTTATACAATAGTAATGCTTGTAATTAAAAATAGTTATATATGGTACACAACTATAACAGTTATATATAGTATCTATATTTAATTAATCTAAAGTGTTATAATTTGGACCTACCAAGATAAGCAGTATAGACCATTCTATTTTTTCTTTTGAATAATGAAGGAATTTCTAGGGGTTTTTTTACAAATTATGTGGGAGTTTCTAGCTGTGAAAGCATATGTGGTGCCTTGATTCCTACCTACTGTATGTGTGTGTATATATAAACCGATAGTTAAAGTTTGATATTGCGTGAATTTCTTTCTAACTTCTATAAATCAATGGATAGTAACATCTAAATATTGGCCCCTCTTCTTTTTGGCATTTGGTTTCTCCATAAGTTGAAAAGCCAAACATCGAAATAGAGTGGCTTTTCGAAGCGGGTTATTCAAACAGCTTTCCGAGTCTAAAAATCGTGTGTGCCATCCGCTATCGTCTCGCAAAACTCAAACAAAAGTCATCAACTGCAACTCAAAAGAACACTCTATTTTCTTTTGCTATCCTATAAATCAAACGACTATTAAAATAGGGAGTGACGTAGCATGAATGAGATTTACCCCCTTAATTATTGTGATGGTAAATCTATTAATAATATTCTAATGTCACAAATCCAAATGTTTTTGTTTATATTAGTAGGCAAAGTTTAAAGAGTTTGATTGGACACATTCTAAACATCATTTAGTATTTTAGTAATAGACATATGAACTGTTAAATTAGTTTAACCCAATTACTTGGGAATATGATTGCCATGCCTCGCCTCTTCGGCCCTTGAAAACCACGTAATAGAACATGGATGTGGGCTTATTAAGGTCTGCTTAGAACTAGTGAATTTTATAGAAATCATGTGAGAATTGTACTGCGTGTTGCAAGATTCCTGCGATTGAAACTGACCCAGAATTGTTGAACTCGTACTTGGCATGGCCTCTATCATCTTTATCAACTGGTCTCGTGGAAAGAAATCAAACCGTTTGATGGTATATCTCATTGTTGTACATTCTACTCTCGTAGTGCTATGGAACTATTTAACTGTTCTAATTGGACTCTACTTGACTTAGTTATGCATGGCATTGAAGCCAAGATTCAACAAACGAAACCTCAAGTATGTTCATTTAGCCAGTTTATCTCATTCACCATGAACTCTTTTTATTCTTTTTTTTCTTGCATACCAATTCAAGATCTTGATCTTTTTCTCGGAAAAGTATTGGTCTATTGATCCGTGAGCTTCAAGTCTTCCATTGTTTGTGTTTCTAGCGCGTACATGCTTTTTTAGTAGTAGTGCGTACATGTTGACCTACATGTACAAGCCTTTTGCATCCATGAGCTTTCAAGTCTTC
Source organism: Dendrocalamus latiflorus (assembly GCA_017311315.1). Lineage (NCBI taxonomy): Eukaryota > Viridiplantae > Streptophyta > Magnoliopsida > Poales > Poaceae > Dendrocalamus > Dendrocalamus latiflorus. Next base: position 36,050,431 of record CM029610.1, read on the forward strand.
CATTGTCTGTGTTGGACTCAAACAGTAAGGGTGTGTTTGGTTGGAGGGATGGGGTGAAATGAGATGGGATGGTTCCTTTGACCAAGCCTATCTATGTGTTTGGTTGGAGGGATGGGGTGGGATGAAATGGTCCAAAGTTGGATGAGCCTGTGCAAATTTAGAGAATATTCTTCTTAGATGCTGGACCATGTGGTTCCACTTTTTTTGTGGAACTATCTCATCCCATCCCCATCCTATCCCATCTCACCCCATCCCTCCAACCAAACACATCCTAAGTGTTCAGCTCCAAAGTATCTTTGACTCCAAGAAGATTCTATGTCGTTTCGTGCTTGGTATACTGTTGTGGGATGGCCCTACCGGTATCCATTTGACCTACTAGGCCAAGAGATCCTAATAAGACATAAAGACATGTGTACCCTTAAATAGTACCCCATGGTAGGGTGTTATTGTAATAAGACCTTCTTTGGATCAACAAGGGAGGGCATAGCTCATTTTCTCATACTCTACTAGTCTCCTCTTCTATTGTTTAGCCCGTAGCCACAACAGTTGACGTCGTCTGCGGGGAACGACGAGCAAGCTGCGAGATTAAGAAAAGCAATGGCACCGAAGAAAGTAACATCAGCGACCAAGCGAAAAAGGAGTATGGCGGCAGCGATTGCTACAATCGGTGTGCAAAAGCCGGTGGTTGAAGGCCAGCCAGCCCTATGGCAGTGCCACGGTCAGCAAGCGGTTCGCACCGACACGGGAGACCAGCTCCGATGCTAGTGCTGGCGCTACAGTCGACCGCGACGGCACGGCTGTCGACCACGACGCCGGCGCCACGATCGTCGACCATGACGCCCGTGCCATGGTCGTCTACCATGATGCCAATGCGAGCACGGTCGTGGACCTCGACATTCGCACTGGCATATCCGCCGACCTGGGTGCTCGTGTCGACCCTACTGTCAACTGTAAAATAGCGATGCATGTAAATTTAAAACAGTAAATAACTTTGATAAAAACTTGGATCAATATATTCAAGGAAGACTTGCTTTCTATGGCTGGGGTCTCTTCTTGCTCGCCGAGAAAATTCCTCGACAACGTCGAGTTCTACGCGCAAATCGAGAAACACAAATAAATAAATAAATAAATACAAATAAAATCTTAAAAATATAAAATATATACTATAAGGAATATTAGGATTTTATACAAATTTAGAAACTCAAATAACTAGATTCAGAGTTTGGACGACGCAGAACAAGCGGTCGAAAGATCGGATGGAAATGAAATCCTAGAAAATTCACAAACATGGTAATATCCTCATAATTTTCTTTTTGCTGGGATTTTTGATTTGCAATAGAGTATGATGCATGGATCCCACTTGTCATTGACCCAAGGCAATAGAAAGAAGAAACAACAGAGAGCATCTTCACTGGATGCATACACAACACATATGCATGCATACGGCCGACTCTGTTGCCATGGTGCTCGCCGAGAAAAGGGAGGTGCAACCAATGGACAAAATAGAATAATAGGATCTCGAGGAAGGCTTGGGAGGCGACGATGCTATCAGAGACGCAGCACGGCAATGACAGCGGCGTTTGGGGCGTGGCCATGGGCGGGCTCGCATGGGTGACATCGTTTCGGTGTGGAACATAGAGAAGTAAGGTAAGCACTAGCACGGCATTGACCCAAGAATGCAATGGTGTGCTCGGTTCGACCGGAGGACAAATGGATTGGCCTAGCCACAGCGACGTATATGAAAACTCAAGGGTGCTACAGTTTAGAACCTCCTCGGTGAGGCTTTTGGCAAGCTGTGGTATGGAATATGTATAGGGTGCGATGGTCATCGTGCAGTAGCAAAGAATAGGGTTTTGGTTCATCGGAGGCGATGAATCGACGATGCGAAGCGATTTCAGCCTAGATTAAGAAAAACTCCATTTCGGGCGATAGACTGCACTAAAACCAAATTAATTTGACAAGGAGATGGATGATACATATGAACCGATGTGACGTTAAAGGATTGTGAAAAGGCTCACCAGAGTGCTCGAAACGCAAGTTGGAGTGACGATCAATTTTGAGAACGGAGGGCTCTCGTTGGCGACCGTGTTCTGGGGTTTGAGAAGACTTGGCAGGAGTTGAGAAGGGTTAAAAAGGGTTAAGGGGTCATATACCAGGGCTCGAAAGAGTTAGAAACAGACTCGAATTTACGGGATTCGGTTTTGAGTCGGTTTGGGAAAATATAAGATAAAAGGTAAATAGATGAACGAAACACGAAAGAGCTGGAAGGAATAGATTCCTTACGTAATTTGGAACAACTTTTGTTTTGGTGAGACGTTGAGATAAGGCTAGGTTTAAAAAAGTTGGCTTGGGAGGAAAGAATAGACGCAAACTCTCTGTGCTGCTATTCGGCCGAATGATCTCAGGAAGATAACAGTGCACGCGAATAAACAGCTCCATGAACAGTAAAACACACATAAACAGTGCCACGGTGGGAGAGACAAAATGAGGAGAGAGCAAGAAAGGAAAAAGCAAAGAAAATAAAAGATAGGCCAAAAAAATGTTAGACCCAGAAAAATGGAATGGATATTTTTTAGAGATTCATATTTTTGGAGATTTGAATTTGATTTTTTGGAATTTTGGGTTGAAATTGGAATTTTAGAATATTAGTCATGGCATCTGTCAGTTCCTTGTCTTCATCCCATCGAGAAAGTGCCAAAAGGCATGGTCCTCATAGTGGATAGTACGAGTCAGGGGAAGACCATTCCCAGTCCTTCCAAATGTACACATAAAATACAAATAAGATGTAAATAAAATCCAGACACATTTAAATATTTAATTTAGAATTAAATTTTTAAAAAGCAAAATTTTAGGATGTTATAGGTTTAATTATGTAGATTAATCAAATATTTAATGAAGCTGTGATGATTGTATAACAAATACATCTATGTTTTCAAATATACAAATATGTATGGCAACATCGAGCCGCACAATCGGATGGATTTATAGCTATTTAATATGAGTTATGTAGCTTAGTGAGAGCGGTTTTCTCTTTGGTTGATTCCTACGATAGTTTTGAAATACTAGCCACCAAGTCTTAGGGGAAGAAAAACTAGGGACCACTGGGAATCGACTTGATATGTCTAAGCAGTTCTTTTTACACGCTACGTTCCTCATTTGTAAAAACATGATTTTTTTAAGATTCCTGTGAAAATTGGAACATTTCTTGTGGAATTTATGCGTTCCATCAAGCACTTATCGCGTGTGGACGGTGAAGCTGATGAAGCTGTTTCAAACACCGGAAGATCTGCCATGAAAAATATGATTCATAATACTCGAGTTCCGAAACTTACGAGTGGCGACAACGATTAATTCCTTTAGCTGCCTGCCAGGCCATGCTCAGGGCAGGTTATGGCATTGCAGCAGTACAACGAAGGATCCTTAGCACAGAAACAAAGAAATAAAAGAAAATCATCACATCAAAACAACGTCTTTACTCTTTTATACCCTCTCTTCTCCTCCTCCGTTCTGAGTTTAGTTGATGGGCAGGGGCTCGCCGTTCCACTCCTTGAGGCACTCGAGCAGCGGGTCGATGTGCTTTCCCTGGTTGATGGCGAGGAGCACCTTGTTCAGCTCCTCGCCAGGCGACCGTGTCTTCTCGCCGGTGAGGTAGGCGGTCCCGAGCTCCTCGCGCACAAACCGGTACAGGGGGTAAGACCGGCACTCGGTGATTCTGTTGGGTGTTGCCGCCGTGCCGTTTTCCACAGCCGCCCGTGCGGCCTCAACAGCCCTGGGCAGCGTTGCCCGCAACTCCTCCTCGAACTGGGCGACCTTGGCGAACACAGAAGTCTCTGCATTGAACTCGGCCATGCCGTTGGCGAGGGCTCGCTCCACGAGCACATTGCGCATCTTCTTCATCAGCGGGTAGTTGGGGCTGCACGGGTCGTCGGCGTAGGCGAACACCGCCTCACGGTCTATCTCCTTGAGCAGGTCCTTCTCGCAGAAGCGAGCGACGTGAAGATCACCGGTGGAGTTGGTGCTCAGAGTCTTCTTGGCCACTGTCATCACGCAGCTCTTGACGGCGCTCTTGACATTCTCCTCGATGTGCCGCAGGTCGATGGCCTGGCACAGGGCGACCAAGAACGTGGAGGACATGATCTTCAGGATGTCGATGGCCTCGGCGGTCTTCCTGGAGGAGATGAGACCGAGCGAGTTCACGTCCTGGTTGTGCTGCTCGGCGCTCTGGACGTGGTTGGTCACCGGATTGCCCAAGAACTGCAGCTCAGAGCAGTACGAGGCCATGGCGATCTCGGCGCCCTTGAAGCCGTAGTCCAAGCTCGGGTTGCGCCCGCCGGACAGGTTGGATGGAAGGCCGTTGTTGTAGAAGTCGTTCACGAGCTCTGAGAACTGCGCGAACATGAGCTTGCCGACGGCGGCAATGGCGAGGCGGGTGTTGTCCATGGACACGCCGATGGGTGTACCCTGGAAGTTGCCACCGTGAAGCGCCTTGCCGCGGGAGACATCGATGAGTGGGTTGTCATTGACGGAGTTGATCTCACGCTCAATGGACTTGGTGGCAGCACGGATAACCTCAATTTGGGGGCCGAGCCACTGTGGGGATGTTCTGAGCGCGTACCGGTCTTGCTTTGGCTTCATCAGTGGGTCGAGCTCGCCAAGCTTCTTAGCAAGCTTCATGTAGGAGCTTCCCTCCAAGATGTGCTCCATGATGGCGGCTGCCTCAATCTGTCCCGGGTGGTGCTTGAGCTTGTGGGTCAGGTGGTCCGTGTACTCCGGCTTGCCGTTCATGACCTCGCAGAACACGGCAGAGAGGACCTCGGCAAGGATGGCAAGGATGTTCGCCTCAAAGAGCACGGTCGATGCGAGACCAGAGCCCACAGCTGTGCCGTTCACCATGGCAAGACCTTCCTTGGGCTGCAACTCGAAGAAGCCGCCCTGGATGCCAGCAATCTTGAACGCCTCAGCGGCGTTCACCTTCCTGCCATCAGGGGCTACAGCAACAGAGTTCTCGCGGCCGGTGACGAGGCCAGCAATGTAGGACAGCGGGACCAGGTCACCAGACGCCGTGATCGTGCCCCGGAGCGGCAGGCACGGTGTGACATTGGCATTCAGCAGCTTGGCAATCGCCTCGAGGATCTCGAACCGGATTCCCGAGTATCCTTGAAGGAGAGTGTTGATGCGGACGAGCATGGCCGCACGCGTTGCCTCAGCAGCCAGAACATGGCCATCGGAGCCGGTGCCGAATGCGCCAGCATTGAGAAATCTGCCGAGAAGACAAGCAAATTTGCCAAGTTAATTAGGATCGGATGAGCTCCCTTTGGAGATGCCTATACTTATGAGAGAAAGCACACGGGTCAAAGCAAAAACGTCTCTACTTATTTGGAATCTTATTTCTTACCTGATGAGCTCCCTTTGGAGAGCACCACCCTCCTTGGTCCTCCGGTGGGAAGTGGCACCGAATCCGGTGGTGACACCGTAGCTGTCGGTGCCGTTCATCATGCTGTTCATGACCCAGTCGCTGCTTTCCTTGACGCGGCCGCGGGCCGAGTCGTCCAGCTGGACCTTGGCCTCGCCGGCGCCGGCGGCAACGGCGGCCACCTGCGCGATCCTCAGGCTGGCGCCCTCTATCTTCACCACGGGCTGGCGGTACTCCGCCACCATCCGCTTCACCTCTTCCAAGTGGCTCCCCATCAGCTCCTCCGCCGCCTTCCCCCAGTTAAGCGGGTCGGCGCGAGGCGTCGCCATGCAGAGACCGTTACCATTGGAAGCAACCTGGCCATTCTCGCACTCCATTGCAATTGCAGAGGGAATCAATTAACCAACACACTAAGCTGAACGATGTTAAGAGAAGAGTATGCAATGGCTTGGCTTCTTAGCAGTTGTGCAGAAGAGCTAGTGTTGCACTGGATGGCGCTGCTCTTCTTGGAGGGGAATGGAGGGGAGGCGGGGTTTAAATAGGCGGCGTGGGATCGGGGTAGGTCCAAGGCGAAGAAGCGTGGTGGGCTGGTGGCCATGGACTGTGCGAGTCACTTGGGCGTGCGAACGAACAACACGAGCTCGGTCGCGCGGTCTGCGGTTGGTGTGCGGCACGGGGGGTTGGTGAGGAGGGCGCTGCGCGACACTCGCCTCGGCTGGCCTGCTCGGTCTCGGTCTTCGTCTGAGCTCTTGCTTTGGCACTGATACCGGGATATAATTCCTATCACTACTGTAATGTTCTTTGATCAATGGGGTCTATTCTTAGGAATGAAATGGAGATTTGCTAGTCAACGTTTTCGAGTAATGCTGTTTGAAGCTATGCATGGGGAGGGTAACGGATTCAATTAGTACATTTTGTTTTGAAGGCATTTAGGACGCTTGTCGGTCATCTCACCGTTTTAGAGCGGAGCCAATTTGCTAGTGTGGTCACTTAAGATTCACAACCCAAAAATTACGAGTTCAAATTTTGAGAATCATAATGAAAAATTGCACAAATAACCCACCGAACCTACCACTAGTGAGTATTGAACTTTGGTCATTTGCAAGAGAAATGAGGTGTTACACCATTCGACTATGCAATGGTTGGCACTCATAGTCATCTTATCATTTTGCCTTGCAAGATGTTATGGTTACACGTCAAACAATAAATAGCGGAGCTTTGGAGACCTAAGAGAGGTGCCCGAAACCTAAGATTCAAATGTGAGGAGAAGAGTAGAATAGATGTAGTGATATTTGATAGCCTTATGATTTCCCTTCCGAATCCTCCTTCCTCCTCTATGGTACCCTATCCCTATGGGTCATATCTACAACCATGGGGTTTTTTACACAAATGTCTCCTTAAAGGGGTTTACTACTAGAGACATATATGACTTTTCTTTGATATATTCTAATTGGATCTATTATTTGTTTATAAGTATGTTTAGGCCCATGCATGATGGACCGAATAAGCCACGGTGAAATCACTCCCCTAACACAAGCCTTTTCTAAGAACAACTTATTCCATCTTGTAGGATTTCAGGGAAAACGTCCCATCTTTCGGGGGGTAGCTAGAGCTTCCTGGCATGATCATGTCATCAACTAGGAAAGGGAGCTAAGGCCGCACTTCTCAGGAAATAATTGGTCAAATTTTGGTAGTTGGAGCAATTTTCAATTGTTTGTATTCATTGTTAGGCGCATGACGATTCAAAATGCGTTTGTTTGAATTGTTCAACGTGCCCTGAAATATTATTGTGCTGACAGAAGAATATCAGCCAATGTCACCGTGAAATTCTCCGTTTTTATTTCTGTACAGGTGAAATACTAAGGGGATGACAATCATCTCACCGTAGCCTGCTATCGACTGCGTTAGCCACCATTGGCAGCTCGCCGAAATCCCTCGTCGGCACGGTGGCTCAGCTGGCTCCGTCAGCCAATCCTGGCTCTTCTGGTCACAGCTCCATCGCAAGTGACATTGTTATGCACATCTAACAGACAAACAGTATGCACGGTACTAGTACATTCTCCTGGAAGAAGAAAACAAAAGGGACATCGATTCAGCGCGTATGGAAACTACAGCATCGCATGTTCTCACCTCTCACGTGATTCACAGCATGTGAAAACACCAGGCTCTCGGTCAAGTCCTTGGTCTCCTCTGACTTTGAGGCCCTGTTCTTTTGAGTCTTCGGCAGCTACAAAAAGGCCTCTTGGGAGTTCTTATGTTGAGTCATCCGCATCTACACTGATTAATAAACTGAAGAGCAATCGCCAGAAATGTCACTCGTTTCTTTCATAAAGTAATCAACATTTACACCGTGACTAAACCTCATTACAATGCTAAATTTGCGAAACTTTTCAGATACGAAACCGTACGTACAGACGTACAACATCAGCAAAAAGTGACAAAATCGCAAGTGAATATTCTTGCGTCCTTTTCTTAATATTAATTTTCGCTGTCTTTATATAGTATAGCTCACGATAACCGTAAGTATATGATATATCTCATGATGGTCCTCTTGTATAAGCGATGCTGTGATAATCAGAGTGCCAGATAATTTGTAAATGCAATGTCCATGTCAGGAGTGACAGGATGAGTTCTTCGCCACAGATTATGTGAAGTGGTCAGGTGTGCAACGTATGCTAGTTAAAGCACTGAGGCTGCAGGGGAGTGATCCTAGCTGCCTGGTAGTAGGTTCCAACAAAACTGGTGTGCTACGTTCTTTAGAAAGGGAGGAAGCTGGCGTGGCCTGCCAAATAGTGCCAAGTTGGATTTTCTTGTGATAAGCCCTGAAGCTGCTACAGGGAGTTTCAGTTTAGGTCCCGCTCATTTCAGTTTCAGCTTCTAGCTTCTGACTTATTTTTCACTATTCATAAATTTCGTCTTTTCTGAACTTTTGTCTTTTTTGAGTTTTTTGCTAGTTCTTTTTTCCTATATTCATTCACGTTGTCCGTAATAAGCTAATATTTTTTTTAATTTTTTAATTTAATTATGCTAAATAAGCCATCGAAACCATAACAACCATAGCCTTCTATGGAAGCTTAAGATCCGTTTGTACTAGGAAGATAAAACTACCTCCCACCAGCCTATTAGAGAAGACAGCTTGTAGTTCTAGGAGGACATGGTCCTATTTTTTAGTTTTTTTGTGTCTTTTGGTTATGATTTCTTCAAAAGCCGAAACAAATAGGCGACTTCTCTAAATAGCTTCTCGAAGTCGATTCTTTAAACCACTTTTCGAACTTAAAACCATATACATCATTCATATTGACGTCTCTGTCTTAAAAAATACAAACAAAAACAATCAATCACGGTCAAAAATCATAAGCTACAACATAAAAAGAAAACTTCCCTCAAAGAGGCTTACAGGCCATATGATTAGGGACATTTAGCTTAAAGGCAATAGAAGATTTAGCTCTCCAAATAGGTCGCGCCAAAAAGCTCCCCAAACAAGCCGTAACAATTAGGATTCGCAGCAAAAAGTTAACCTAATTGAGCATGCTTTCGTCCTATAGACTTGTATACTAGTCAAACGTCATCTCAACTTACCGTAAAGAACTGTATCCATGCGCTAATGCACGCTAGCTAGATCGGTAACTGCTAGTACACATGTTAAATGGAAAACGGTAAATTAATTTTATTACCGTGTACCATGATTAATACATACCCCTCGTTGCATGCAACTTCCTTACCCATTTCCTTTTCTTAATGCGCTCACATGTGTCAATTCTCCATAGGCATTGTCAACTGAGATTAACGTACTTGCGTTGGATTGTAATGAGTGCCAAACCTGACTAAACAAAGCATGACAGGGAAAGCACAGTACGGCACGATCCTTTATATTTTAGTATTGCACTGGACGTCAAAAAAGAAGGGAAAAACAGAACAAATGTTATATGCCAAAAGTACTGTGGCTAATTTCTAAGCTCTTCACCAACCCATTACGAATTGGAGCACCAGTTTTTTTCAACGTTCGGGGTCAACAATTTTAGCTCACCAACAAGCCCGTTTGGACATTGGTCTCTCTTCTAGATTTCCAGGCTTCGTTTTGAGGTTTTCAACGTCGCAGAGCGCAGCTCGGCGGCTGGACGGCGGCGCATCAACAGATGGCCTTCACCTACCATGAACGTACCGTCTGGGGCAATGCGAGCACGGCCATGATTTCTGTGTGGATAGGGGTATTGAGCTGGAGAGCTTAATTCCCCCATTTTCTCTTCTTAGTTCAACCTAACAATGGATTTTCCCCCCTTTGAAGATCAACACCTGTAGTCCTGTCTGAGCATTTTGTAAACATACCAATTGATCCTCTCTCTCTCTTTTTTTGAGAGGGATACCAGTTGATCCCGAATTAGATTTCTTACCTAGATGTATGCATGTTGGGGTAAAAAAGTCAAAAAGACTGAATTATCTGGTGGCCTTTTTTAGTTGCATCTCATAATGTATCATCTCCCCTAAAAGTGAGATTATCATATACCCAAGCTGGAGGTCGGCAAATAACTTGTAGATTATGAAAAGCTGCCCCCGCACAAGAATTAATCCAAATTTTATCTATACACACATCTTGCTCTTTTATAGTTTCTTGATCTAGCTTTGATAGTGGCCCTCACTAGCCCAAATATTCAAAGCTGACTTTGAATCAGCAAAACTTTGTTTTGAACATTGTTCGCGTTCATGTTCCAACAAAATAGTAGCAGTAAAACATTGAACACGTTTGTGACGTTGTCGGTCTAGTGGCTACACGTGTGTGCGTCCAAGGGACTATGGAAGAGAAAAAAAAAATACCGAAAGGGCTATGAAAAAGCTACCTGTGATTGTGCCTGACGGTAGGTGAAGGTGCGAGCTTCACCGACCGGGAAAGTATTGACCATACCTTTGGAAATAATAGGTGGCCTTGCTTGCAATTAAGTGGGCATGCATGATCGAGATGTTGCAGTTGCTCAATTTCTATCCTCACCAGACCATGAGATTGCAGGTGTCTACCATTAGAAATTCCGAAGAGTGGACTGTGGAGTAAGAACCCACCGATCAGCTGCTAGCTAGCCCATTATGTGCAGAAACGAAGCCACACGCTACTTGCTAGTTCAGTCAGTATATCTCTTAAAATGTAAGGTTCAGTTGCTAATATGAGTAGCGTGATCAAGAAGTTGCAGTTGCTCCATTTCTATCCCCCACCAAACCACGAGATCGCAGACTTTCTTTTTGGAAAAACAAAATCACGAGATTGCAGATGTTCCGTGTTGTGGGGTGCCCAGCTCTTACATGGTTAGGTTTAGCTACTGGGTCTTAAAACACGTCCAATAATATATTATTGTGTATAAAAGGGAATACACTTATTTACCTTTACCTTTTGTAATTATTAAGGGGTATGATAGAAATTTCCCATCCTACCCCTATTTATGTATATAAACCGTCAAGAGGGGTACGAGATAGCCAGACCCACTCATTTTAGATTACCCACTAGTTCTCTCTCTAGCTAATTCGTATGCTCCATAAAGAGAGGTACCAGTATGTACTGTTGTAGCGCATGCTACAACCTTAACAAATGGAAAATGTTAAATAGCTTAGTAAGAACTGACTAATCAGTATTTGCGTGATATGTGATGTAGTAGATACATATGGTGGGGACAGTGGAATACCGTATAAACGGCAAATATCGTAGGTTCTGGAAAACAAAACAGCATAGGCAAAGTATGAGTAGTTCAGTCAGATTAGCCGCGGCGGTTGGTTTTTAGCTGAAAATAAATAATAGTGACTAAAAAAAGACATGTGTTTTAGGAGGGGTGAGTGTTATAGAAAGTAAGGGAGAAATGTATATGCGAGATGGAAGCGATAGGATTAGGGTATTAATGTATCCGTGATCTCCTGTTTTATCTCTAGAGTAAGATAAAAATAAGAGAAGTAAAAAAAACTACTTTAACAAGTTAAATATTTATATTAATTTTCGGTAAACAGGCCCTCGGTTCTCTCGATGGATAGCAAGGTTGAAGTGCCAGCAACCACACACCGGGGGTGTTTGGTTCTCAGCCATAGGCTGCCACGCCTAAAGTTAGGCTTGCCACGGTAATTTTGGTAGGTGTTTGGTTTACTAATTAAGTTTGGCTCGCCACCGCCCCAGAATCCTCCCGCCACTGTTTTTGCCAACAAAAGTGTGGCGGGCTTTTTTGCCGCCGCACCGTCCGTGGCGCGCCAAAGCCACAAAAATCCCCACCTACCCACCTACGCCAAAGCCACAAAAATCCCCCTTCCTCCACAGACAGCCATCTTTCTGTCTCTCCCACCTCTGTCCCATGGCGTCGCCTCTTGCGCGCCGTCGTGTTCCCTAAGCACCGGTGCCTTCTCCTTCCGCAAGTGATGCCCTTGCGCTAGCCTTTGGTTTTCCCCCATCTGCTAGCCTTTGGTTTCCCCCCATCTGCTAGCCTCTGGTTTTCCCCCACGCGTGTAGATCTGAAGGAGGGGCGTACCTGGCCTTCGGGCGAGCTCAGCGGCCGCCTGAGCTCCCTCGCCGGCCGGACCCCCTCCCCCACGGCGGCCCCTTCCCGGTGGTCGGCTCCTCCTGCCTCCTGCCTGGACCAGAGCAGCGGCCGAACTAATGATTGCCGAAGACGATGCTGATTCCCGGCGCTAACCCTAGATGGATGCCGCCGGGCGGAGGACGGCGCTTCACGGCGGGCCAGGGGAGGCGCTGAGGCGGAGCGCGGCTGTAACATCCCAGATTTTTAGTAAAATAAAAATAAATAAATAAGTAAATAAAAATTAATTAAAATAAAATTTAAATTAAAATAAGTATTTTTGTGCCTAAATTTTAAATTTGGATTTGCCTTGAATTTCTGTTTTTGAAAAAGCTGGATTTGAAAAGAATTTTTAGAAAAACCTAAAATTATTATTAAATAAAATGATATGTTGATTTTCTATAAAAATCTTAATTTAAATTAATTATTTGGTGTTAATTGGACTTTATTTGGATTTTCTGAGTTTTCAGGAGTTTAAAATGTATTTTTGAAATTAAAAAGTATTTTAAGTATAAAATTTAAATGCCAACATTAGTTGGAAATATTTTTAATTAGTCCAAAATGTGTGCCGGAGGTTCTCTGAATTTTTCTGGAATTTTTGGAGGTATTTTTATATTTTTCTGAGGCTAAATGAATTTCCTGGCAATTTTTGGAAAAGCTAAAATAAAAAATCCGAAAAATAAAACCCCAGCCCCTCCCACCGGCCGCCACGTGGACGGCCGGATCCTCTCTATGCCGCCGCCATCCCGGCCACCCACTCCACCCCGCCTACCCCCTCCCGATGGTCGCCACGTCGCCCCCTCACTCCCATCCACTCGTCCGCCCCCGCCCCCGCCCTCATCCTCCTCCGCCTGATCTCCCCTTCCCCTCATCTCGGCCACCCGCGCCTTTCCCCCTCTCCCTCTCACTGCGCGCGGGGCCCACCCGTCAGCGCCTTCCCCTACCTCGCGTCGTCCCCTTCCTCGCGCCGCCGCCGCCCGTAACCGCCGCCCCGCCCTAACCGGCCCTCCTTCTCTCTCTTCCCCCCGCGTGTGCCGCCCACTCCCCCACCTCCTCTTCTGCGCGACGCGCTCCACCCCGCCCCTAACCGTCCCCTACTTACCCCCGATTCGTCGCAACCGCCGCCGCCCACCACCCACCTCCGGCGAGAAATCCGCGACTCCCCCGCCCCCGTCCGCCCCTATAAAAGCCATCCCGAGCTCCGCCTCACTCCGCCCCATCTCCCTCCGCTCCTCCCTTCCCCTCCCGGGCGTAATCCCGAGCGCTGCAGCCGCCTTGTGCTCGCCGCCGGCCGTCTCCGCTCGCCGCCGGTAGGGCCCGCGCCCTCCCCGAGATCCCCGCGTCCTTCTCTCCCTCCTCCGGCCATCGCCGCCGGCCATCTCACCGCCAATCGCCGGCAAGCCCGCCGCACCCGAGCTTCTCCCCGGCCGGCCGCCCACGTGGCTGCCACCTGGTGCCGCATCACCGCCAGCCAGTGCCACCTCATCCCCTCCGTGCCCCGTTAGCGCCAGCCAGCCATCCGTGCCACCTCAGCCGCTGCCTCCACCCGTGGACCTGGTCCATGGACCAAGGGCCCACATGTCAGCCTCTCCCCCTCTTTTCCCGTTCAAAAATAATTCGGCCGAATATTAAATCCCTGGCTGACGCAATGCTGACGCCATAATCCCAGATTTTCCTTTAGAAGAATAATTCCATAAATTCAGATTTTTCCATTTTCTCTGAATTTAAATTTCCCGGAGCCCGTTCTTCTTCGTCCTAACTCCGATTTAGCCCATTAAAATTTCTAAATTCATCAAAAATTCCCCTCTATCCATTTATAGCCTCAATTAAAATTTTTGAAGTCAATTTGAATTTATTTTGAATTTATTTGAATTTGGTGGGTTATTTTCGCGTGTAGACTTCGACGATTCGGGAAAATTCGACGACGAAAATTCAAACCAAGTTGAAGAGCAAGGCAAGTCACACTCCTTGATCATGTTGATCCCAGTTTTCAAAATAAAATAATGTTGATTTAAATTATATTGCATGCATATTTTTATTCAACGTATTTCAATTTGGTTTTAAATTTAGTTATTGCCTACTTGTTAATCCCTCCATTGAATTTGAATTCCTCAATACCTTGTCACCCTAGAATCAAACGCTAGTTAATACATTAGTGTTGGCTAGAAAGTGTAATCAAATACTTAGCCCTGCATAGTCATATAATTTTGTTTTGGGATATCTTTAACATAAAATGATGACCCTTTTTACATAAAATGATATGTACTCTTGACTTTGGTGAGTCAAGGAGGTTTATGAATTATTTTGAAAACAAATATAAATCTGGTTTAGACTTGGGCATTTGGTTAGAGTGGTGGGTGCAGGCATGCCCTGTTGGTTGTAGCCGTAGTGGTTGATTGTCGTGCACATGGGTATGTGGTTGGGCCTAAGTCAGATTAAGGACCGGTCTGTGAGCTACTGTTGCAAAGCCCTAATCGTACTACCACATGGCTGGTATGGGACAGCCCTGGCTGAATAATTTGCGAAGTCCCAACCTGAGTCAAGTCGTAGGTTGAAAGTGAGCGTGGTTGGTGCCATGTGAAGTCTCACTTGGGCGAGCGTGGTTAAGCCATGAGAAGTCTCGTCTAGGCTCAAGAGGGGGTCCCGGTCTGGTGGATTCCTTACTGGGGTGAAACCTTATAGTTGGCTTGACCGGGTTGAAGGCTTTGCATTGTAAAGGCATTGTCACGACTCCTCACCGCACACCTAAGGAAGTGTGTAATCGCGTGGCAATATGGGATGATCGTGTCTTGTGGGTAAAGTTGTACAACCTCTGCAGAGTGTATAATCTATCCTGGATAGCCGTGCCCACGGTCATGGGCATGCTGAGTAAAAGTTTTTCATGGATTAGATTTTGTTTTTCAAATTTGTTTTGAAAACCTTTTGGATGGATGGAATCCACGAGAGATGAAAACCTTGCGGATGGAATCCATGAGAGATTGAAATATGGTGAATGGATGGAATTCATCAGAGTTGCGCAGTGAAAGTGTGTGGATGGATGGAATCCATACGTGATCTTTTGGAAAAGATGGTCCGAGTGGGATGCCCGTGGATAGGTTGGTGTTTGGTCGGAGCCGGCACCGACGGTATTATTTTCAATTACAAGTATTGTTTTTAATTACTGTATTAAATTCAGTATTTTCAATCTATTATTGTATTTCTTAATTACTGTATTATGGTGCATTTTTCGTGTGACTTGCGGAGTACAAGTTTGTACTCACCTTGCTTTTTCCACACAAAGAAGGAAGACATCAACTACGGTGAAGATCTGGACGAGTAGGCCGCGTCTTACTGTCGTTTGCCTGTGGACAGGCTTGGGCTTCGCTATTTATCAGTTTGCTTCCGCAGTTATTTTCTTTATTTATTTTGCCAATGAGCATTGATGTAAGACTTGGCCATAAGGTCGTATCTTTCATTTAATATAAGAAGTCATTTGTACTTGGTATTTATCTTTGTTGTCACTGTGTGCACTAGCTGATCCTGGACTAGTGCGATTTACACAGAGGATCCAGGAGTCGTTACTCCGGGTTCCGACAGCGGCGCCGGGGGGCGTGGTAGCCTGGCGGCGGGCGAGGGGCGGCGGCGGCCGGTGGGCGTGGTAGCCCGGCGGTGGGCCAGGGGCGGCGGCGCCGTGGGGCGTGGTAGCCTGGCAGCGGGGCAGGGGCGGCGGCGGCCGGGGGCGTGGTACCCTGGCGGCGGGCCAGGGGCGGCCGCGGCCGGGGGGCGGGTCAGCCGGGGAATGCATTGGCATGCTCTTTTCTTGCTGTTTGGTATGCTCTTTTCTTGCTGTTTATCAGGCGCTCTGCAAATATAATTTTCTTGCTGTTCTGTTGTAGATTCATCAGTGTAGCCAGGTGAATCCATCTCGCGGTGGTGGTTCATGTGCAACAATCAATCCCTGCGGCCGAAGAAGGTTCATGCGCAACAACCAATTCTTGCGGCCAGAGAAGGTAATTCCATTTTCCCTTTGCCACCGATTTTTTTAAGGAGAAGTCAATCCTTTGTGAGATGTGGTGAATCCATCCACTACAGATCTGATGCATATACTGAACCGTGAGACTTGGCATGTGGTGTTAGATGGTTCTTTTGTTTTGGACAAAATGAGCTCATATGGTACTTTAGTTTTCAAGCTATTCGAAGTATATTGCTTCATTATTGCTAGCTTACTGATTTAATCTTTTTTTGAAAATATGTTTTAGATGGGTCAAAGAAAATTATATTTGCAGTATTACTTGGACTACTGCCATTACATGTGGAGGAGAAGATTGATTGCTGGTATTCTTGTGTGTCTAGCCATGCATCTGTACAGAATTAATTCAAGAAAAAGAAAAAGAGCCATAACATATGCTCCCATGATAGATAGAGATGTTGAAAGATTGAAGCGTCTAAACCGTTTGTATCATGGAACTGAGGCCCATTGCATAAGTGAGTTGCGTATGAGGAAAGCTGTGTTCCACAAGCTCTGTGCTGAACTTAGATCACGTGCCCTGCTAGAGGAGACCTTTCATGTCACAATAGAGGAACAAGTCGCCATGTTTATTCATGCTGTCGGGCAAAGTTGGTCAAACAAATCAATTGGTTTTGAGTTCATTAGGTCAAGTGAAACTGTTAGTAGGTATTTCAATCTTGTTTTAGATGCCCTTTGTATCCTTGCTCGTGACCTGATATGCATCAGATCTGTTGAGACACATTCAAAGATAACAAGTTCTCCTGGCAGATTCCACCCTTACTTTGAGGTACATCAAAATTGATAATCACTATTTCGAGTATACTTTGAGGTACACATTCATCTAATTTTTTTAAAAAAATCTATTTTCGTAGGGATGCATAGGAGCCTTGGATGGTACACATATACCAGCATGTGTACCTTTCCATATGCAAGATCGGTTTAGGGGTAGAAAGTCCATTACCACCCAAAATGTGCTAGCAGCGGTTGATTTTGACCTAAGATTCATATATGTTCTTGCCGGATGGGAGGGCTCTGCCCATGATTCTTATGTGCTTCATGATGCTCTATCACGTCCTAATGGGCTTAACATACCAGAAGGTAGGATTACCCCCATAATGTCCTAATAGTTCCAATCTGAAACCGCAGGTACATTCTTAGCTAATTAATCTGTAAAAAATAGTGATGTAGGTAAATATTTCCTAGCTGATGCTGGATATGCAGCAAGGCCCGGTGTATTACCCCCATACCGCGGTACCCGATATCAGCTACAAGAATATAGGGGCACCAGAGAGCCTGAGAGCCCCAGGGAACTATTCAACCTTCACCATTCCTCACTTAGAACAACCGTTGAACGAGCATTTGGTACCCTCAAGAATCGTTTCGAAATCTTTGCAAGTCAGCCATACTTCCCTGTCAAAACACAAGTCAAAATTGTGATGGCTTGTTGTGCGCTTCATAATTGGATCTTAGAGGACGGTCCTGATGAGTATGTTTATGATGATGTTGCTTGGTACACAACCTTGCCACGAAGTACAAGAACTCATAGTGATATACACCAGGAGAATGTGGCATGGTCAAATAAAAGAGATGAGATGGCTCAAAGGATGTGGGAAGATAAATTAGGAGCAGCTCTAGATTAGAGTTTCTTGCTGTAACTTTCTTGTTTATTTACTTCTATGTATGGAACATATAAGTGCCATGCTCTCTGCTATTATCTTTCTTGTTGATTGACTTCTATGCATGGAACATACAAGTGTTATGGTCTAGCCATTCGGTCTTTGTTGCTGTATCTTTTCTTGTTGATTTACATCGTATGATTTTAATTAAATGTCTCTTGTGATGGAAAACAGCCATGGCCAAACACAAATTTAAGGTTGATGAGCCATGGTCTCGTGAGAGGTCTGTGACTTGGCATGAGGATCAGACGAAGTACATGCTAGAGTGGTACATTGAGTACTTGAAAAAACAGCATACATGATTTAAGTTCAAGAAGCCACATCACATGTTGTGTGCTAATGCTTTAAACAAGAAGTTTACTATGGGGGTGACCGTTGATCAAGTGGACCGTCACTTCAGGTATCACAAAGAAAATTGGAAGTACATTGCAGTAGCATTGAGCAATAGTGGCAATACATTTGACCATACCAGATGCATGGTGATTATTTCAGAATCTGAAAAGGCAAAGCTATGTGTAAGTAATTTCAGAATCTGAATTTAATTATTATATGTTCTATTTTAGAATCTGAATTTAATTATTATATGTTCTCACTAAATGCAGGACAGAGCAAGACACCTGCTTGCTAAGCCCATCAAGTTCTTCGATGAGATGCAAGAACTATTCACATGGATCTAGTGCTGATGGATCTTTTGCTATGGACCAGAACACATGCATGGAGGTTAGTGATGGTTCAGATAGTGATGAACCAAGAGAACTACTTGACCTCAATTGCTACACACAGCCCGAAGATACACAAGGTGAGGATTCAGACACTTTGCCAACTCCAACCAGGCCTGCAGCTGTTGATAACACATCTTCCAGCACTAGTCAAGCTAGTCGGAAGCGTCCAAAAGCTAAGAAGTCACCAACTAAGAAGCCAAAAAACAAGAGTCGTTTTGTAGAGTCCACTGATGAAATAACTGCTACAATGAAATCACTTCGTGAAACACTTGTTGCCACTGCCCCTCCCCAAATGCCACAACTAAATGATCCTCATGCAGCTTTGTGGCAAAGACTAGAGGCAATCCCAATGACACCAGATCAGAGGGTTCTTGTTGGTGAACATTTGTCTACCAAGGAGAATAAAGGTAAGGGTGGCTGGTTGTGTAATGCAAGTGGTGATACTTTGCATGCTTGGGTGTTCAAGTTCTTATGTGAAAAAGAAGGCATTAACCTGTGAAGTTTAGCTTGTGAAGGTGGATATTTTGTGAACATGTTGTGGGGTGCTCGAACTTTTAGTTAGTTGTGTGCACTCATGAAAATGGCTAGAAGATGTATAGTTGGGTCAGTCCTCATTTTGGCTGCGCGGTCATGAAGAGTGGAATGCCGGCTGCTGATTTTGTATTGCCTGGCTGTTAATCTTGTAATGGCTAGAAGCTTATAGTATATGGTATTGTTTTAGTGGTAATGGCTGTGGCAATGCAAACAATATAAATGATGCAACTTGTGCTTGGATTTTGCTAGAATTTAGTTGACTCTTCTACCTGTTGTCATGTGCCTACTGTTTGATATCTCAGCTAGAGATATCTGAAGGTTTGTAGTAGTTTCTTTGCTGGAGCTGATAGTGTAGAACAGTAGATAGATAAATAGATGCAGAATAATTTTCAAGACTGCATATTTGGCACTGCCATGTTGTGCTTCTTTTCACAGACAGCAGAAACATTGCGCTGGGAATGTGTAGTCTGAGAGGAGAAAATGGCTGGCAATTTATCAAACTTCAATGAAATTTCTTCCTTCTCCATGTTTGCTATCTTCAATTGTTCCTTCAGTAAAGTTACTTCATCTTCCAGTTGTTGTTCTTTCAATTTACTTGTGATACTTGTCCATGAAAAATATTTAGCACAGTAGAAGCACTGGCCTCTGTTCTTGGTTACTTGTTTTCCTTCATTGACTTGCCATGCACGATGAATATATGATGAGCATGAGCAGTAAGCAAAGTAGTAGTTCTTAAGTTTGCTTTCTTTGGTGCTATACTTCGCTGTACGCGATGGTCCATAATCAATAGTGAAATAGTATAGATTGTTCTTGTCCAAACAGCTACCACAACTTTTTGCCAAACATTTGTGGCAACAATCCAAACAGCAGCCACATTATTTTTGCCTCACCTTTGTCGTCAACCAAACATTCTAATTTTGCCACAGAATATGGCTAGCCACAAGTGTGGCATGTACTTAACCAGAGGCGTGGCTATTTATGGCCGGCTACCAAACACCCCCAAAAATAAATAGCCATGCCTCTGGTTAAGTACATGTCCTGACCTCATCGGGATCGAGAGCCATCGACCACATATTCCCTAATTCCTACTTCCTGATATGACCCCGTTAATGATTGGATTGTTAGGACTATCGTCTTCCTACCAACCTCTCCGAGCATAGGCAATATGGAGTTTCCTGTGGAAGTTTTGTAGTAGTTGATTTGCAAGTAAGCGGGACCTAGTTGTGGCCATTAAAACATGCAAAAATTAATCGAAATTATCCTTTTTCAGGGTGAAGTTCAGACCCTACTCATTGTGGCTTTTTTTATACTTTAGCGACTAAAAATACATTACATCTATATTTAGCTTTTTCTGAATAATTAAATTTTAAAAAATAAAAAATATATCATCACAGATAATGCAAAGGAGTAAGGGTGTTGTAGGGGTGGCTCAACCCCTGTGACTAGGCCTTGCAACTATCACAACATGTAATAGGCTTAATAGTATAGAGGAATGTACCATATACCCTCACCTATTGTAATTATCAAGGGGTAGGATGAAAATTTCTCATCCTACCCCATTTATGTATAGAACCCCCAAGAGGGGTATGAGGGAGGGAGATCCACTCATTCCATTCACAAAACACTCTCTTTCCTGTCGTTGACTCTCTCTAGCTCCCCTCATATACTGTTTGGTCAGTACCCACTACAGTTGGCACAGTCTGTGGGGAACACAAATGAAGCTGCCCAAGAGAAGGCGCTAGAAAGCGGCAGCAACCAAGCAAAAGAGAGATACGACGGTAGCGATCGTCAAGTCTAGCACGCGGCGGCCAGTGTTACCCCATGACAACGACCACGACGCCTGTGCCGGTATGATCGTTGGTTGTGACTTCCGCGTCATCATCTCGACACCAGGGAGTCAGCCTCCAAACAATACCGATGAATGTCAAGCCTCTCCAGCGGGGATTTTGCACAGAGCGTGCACTCCAAAGTCTTCACCCCGCTGTCGGTTGCGTTGACACCCACGACCACACCGTGGTCGTGACTTCGACGACATCTCCGACCGCGTTGTGGTCGAGTCTTTGCTGACAAACACAACCACCCTATGGTCGACACTTGGGGATAGAGCACCCGCCTCCGACTTCTATGCGGGACTTCGCATGGTCCCCGTCGAAAACTTCGCACAATCTTCGCACGGAGACTTCACACAACCTCCGCAGGGCTTTGCAAGGTTTTTGCTGAGCTCTGCGCGGACATCGTCTCCGATGGACTTCGTGTGGTCTCCGCCGAGGACTTCACACCGTCTTCGCCGAGTTCCACACAGATGTCATCTCCAACAGACTTCGCACGACCTCCGCAGGACTTCGCGTGGCCTCCGTCGAGGACTTCGCACGGTCTCCGCTGAGGACTTCACATGGTCTCCACTGAGCTCCGCTGGATGTTGACTTCGCACAATCTCCGTAGGACTTTCACGCAGTCTCCGCTGAGGACTTCGTACAGTCTTCACTGAGCTCCGCGTGGATGTCGTCTCTGACGGACTTTGCATGACCTTCGATGGACTTTGCATGACCTTCGCAGGACTTCACGTGGTCTTTGCGGAGCTTCGGGCAACCTTCGAGGGTGTCGCGCGGTTTACTACACTCCGATGGATTTTCACACAACTGTAGGACTTCGCACGGCCTCCGTACCTTTGGTTAAGTGACTCGTGGTCGTACATTTTGTCTACACATTCGTTCGACCTTATGGTCCAGACATCGTCCGCCCACATCGCGGTTGTGACTTCCTCCGACCGCTGCGTAGTCTTCACCCAACCTTCTTGGGGACATAATTTGGTAAACCCCACATGGTGGCCTCGTGCCCCGACGTACTCTATGGAGTATAAAGCACTGAAAACTTAGCTGTCCCAGGCAATCCTACAGAGTATAAGAAAATCGTACGACAGCCACGTGCCCTGGCGTACTCTACGGAGTATAAAGCGCCGGAAACTCAGCCGTCCCAAGCAACTCTATGGAGTATAAAAAATTCGCACGGTAGCCTTGCGCCCTGGCGTACTCTGTGGAGTATAAAACGTCGGAAACTTAGCTGTCCCGGGCAACTCTATAGAGTATAAAAAAAATCGTACGGTGGCCTCGTGCATTGGCGTACTCTGTAGAGTATAAAGCGCCAGGAACTTAGCCGTCCTGGGCAACTCTACAGAGTATAAAAAAATTGCACAGTGGCCTCGCGTCCCAACGTGCTCTCCGGAGTATAAAGCGTCGGGAATTCAGCCGCCCCGGGCAACTCTACGGAGTATAAATGGCAGCACAGAGTCCACGGCCTTTGCGTGAACTCTACGGAGTACAGATGGTAGTGCGGCATAGTTTGCGCGACGTTCGTGCATCGCCTATCCCACCAGGGAGTCCCTACCGTAGACCATAAACCCAATGAGTCTCATATATTTCACACATCTCACTAGGTAGTTCACCGTGCTACTTCATCCGACCACCTCGTGGTCATAGACGCTCTGTCCGACCTCCTCACACTCGGGACTTTATCTGACCACCTCGTGATCATAGACACTTTGTCTGACCACCTCGTGGTCATAGACACTCACATGCGCACGTCTTCGGCTCGCTGCTAACTTCATCGATGTCATGTCCAAAGGGTGGGGGTGGATCGCGTGCGTTGGAGATTCGTCTTGCTGCCAACTTCATTGACACCTCGTTGGCGTACAACTACCTCGTGGTTGTACACTCCGTCCGACCATCTCACGGTCGCAGACTCCGTCCGACCACGTCACAGTCGCAGACTCCATCCGACCACCTCGTGGTCGTAGGCATAGTTGTTAGGACTTCATCCGACCACTCGTGCTCGGGAATTCTTCGACACTTTGTTTGACCGCTTCAGGGCTGCGACGTCGTCGATACCTACGACCACCATGCGGTTGCACCTTCAGTGACCATGTCACGAGCAATATAGTCATCAAGCCTTCTCTGACTACGTCGGAGGCACCAACCCGACGGGGCACTCGGGCTTTCAGTGTGGGACTTCGCCGCCCGCATCTATGAGCCGCCCGAGGCTGGGGCATGACCTATACGTGCCTACTCAGTCTGTGCAGGGAGATGCCACAACCATGTCAAGATCGGTCAAACAATGTTGCTTCGGGAGATTTATAGCATCCACACCCCCGGGGATTGGGAGCTACCAGTTGCATTAGCTCGCCCATCGGCACCTGCATGCTTACTGCCGGGGGATGGGGTGCGGGGCCAGCTGGGCTAATTGTTCACGTCAGCTCGTTCATCGGGACCTCCGCGCTTGCTATCGAGGAAGTACTGTTGTAGAGGTGGCCTAACCCCCTATGGTTAGGCCTTGCAACTTGCTCAATATGTAATAGGTCCAATGGTATAGAGGAATATACCAATATGCCATCACCTTTTGTAATTATTAATTTCCATCCTACTCTATTTATGTATATAACTCCTAAGAGGGGTATGAGAGAGGGAGATCCACTCATTCCATGCACGAGTATTCTCCTTCTTGTCGTTGGCTCTCTCTAGCTAGTCCCTTTATATACTGTTTAGTCAATACCTACAACAAAGGGGGGAAAAGAAAAACAAAAAAACCCTAAAAACCAAATAAACAAAAAAAAGATGATTAAAAAGCTAAAAGTTAGAAGTTGAAGTGGCCTTCAAGCTGGGCTCGACCGTGATAACCGAGGTAGAGATCTGACCGTGGAGAATAGAGAATACTGATCAGGTATGACACGATGGCAGATTTGTCAGCACAACATTCCCAACAGTCTGTAGTCATGGGCTCATGGTGATCTCTGAAAACGTTTGTTCCCACAAGGCACGTACGTACGTCGTTCCATGGGGCGCCAAGTGCTAGTGACTAGTTGGCACTTGGCACCACTAGTCTCCACACGTTCTACCAAACGGACGCACACAATGCAAGTTGCAACGCCACTAACAAAAACGTCTCTTGCGTTGCGTCTCAGGTATGGCGAGCGATCGCAGATTACCGCTGGAACGACGAATCCTCCACATGCTTTGCCAGCTCCGTCAGTGTCTACTGATCACGCGCAGACCCTCCAAACTCCAACTAGATCGCCGCAGTGATCTGCGCAAGCAAAATGCAGATGAAACCAGAAGAATATATATCTGTTCACTCGGACGGCAGATCACTGCAAAAATTTGTCGAGCAAGTCACGCGCACCGTATGGAGCATGGTGCCGGTGTGCCTCCGTGCCGGTGTCGCGTTGCTTTCTTGGAGTTCATTGGTTCGGTTGGGCCAAAGTCCTATCATTATCGGCTTGCTATACAGACATGTGATACATATTTGATAGATGCAGCGATCCCGGCGTGCATGACACATTACACATACAAATCTTGGCACACCGAGAGATGTTGAATGGGCCTACGACTTTGTGATTTTTTATGCAAGTTTGTAGGCAGGTTGGGAAAGATCTTGAGCAAATCTGTAGACATGGTTGGGTTTATGGCGCACTGATTTGTATGGCACATTGAGAGAGAAAAATCTTGAGCAACTTACTGAACATTATCTAGATACTTGGAGCAACAAGCAGGTATAGCCACTCATGGTGTGATATCCTGCCACTCATTATTGTTATCGTGTTATGTATGATCGTGTGCCTTCATGGGTTACACTGTTAAAGCATTAAGTGATTCCTTTCCGAATTGGAAGCAATAGTGCGTTCTCTGGACCATCTGAATCGACGGGTTTCGGTTCGACTTGAACGTTAGGGTCCTAATGGAGTAATGGGCATTGGCAGTGACAGTACTACTGACTCTGCCCACAACGAAATGCTGGCCCAATTTTATTCGCTAGCTTTGGATGGAAGATTTGTGGCCGACCAGCTGTCGAGCTTTTAGGTCTTGTTTGGAACGCAAATTTTTTTCTATATTTCTATGAAAACTAAACTATTCATGAAATTCTCACGTTCTAAACACGTCGTGCTTAGTTTTCGTAGCAAAAGTATCAGTGCCTGAAATCTACTCTGCGGGGTAATGCTTGGATATGAATTTGATAAGATATTCAGAGGGGTTTGGACCCGAAGTAATTAGCAACATCATGCATGTCAACCAGAACTGACGGACCTACGGTCCCAACCAGGTTGCATTTTCTTGGTGCGGCGCTGTCTTATTGTGTCAAAATCGACATCGTTTCCTGAATCCTGCCCGGGTTTCTTTCTTTTTCCTGAGAGAATCCTGTCCGGACTAGATCGGGCTATTTTATGCGGGCCCAGGAGAGGCCCATCGTCTTGCAAAGCCTAGTCGTTTCGGGCCGGCCCAGTCGTCGAGATTAGGCCCATCTATTTCGACAGCCCATTTATCTTTTCTTAGAATAAAAGCCCATTTGTCCTGGCAGTCCCAGGTGATGCCTACCAAAGCCTAATTTCTTTCTCTTGAGAGCTGCTCCTCGCTTGCTAAGAAAAAGAGCTACGGCTTATCAAAAAAAAAAAAAAAGAGCTACGGAGTGTTGTGCAAATGCGTGGCAATTGGCTAGATCAGCTCAGCTATGCCTCTTCACTGTGTCACGGATCTAGGAGGTGGTTGGTTGCCAGCCACAGTTTACCACGCCTAAGGTTAGGCAAGTTTGACCAACTTTAGGAGCTGTTTGTTTGCAGCCACAGTTGTGGCAAAATTCCCTTCCAACGAACTAGGTCCCACACGTCAATGACTTAAAAAAGTGTGGCAAGATTCCCTTAGGCTTGCTAAGGTGTGGCAAAGAATTTGAGCACCTCAACTTAGGCAAGTGTGGCAATTTTTGTTGGCAAGGTGTGGCTAGCAACCAAACAGCCCCCTAAACCCTTGGCTGTTGGGTTGGATAACAAATGGGCTAGCTCTTAGCCCACTCGGCTAGGGAGGACATGCTACAAGAAGCAGGGCAGCAGTGGTAACAGAGGGCATCGAAGAACCGAATGGTATTGGCTTGTAGCCTCCTGTCTCGTCTATCCTCTCTGCTCCTAGTCTAGTTCTTTCTGTTCTTCCTCAAATTCCCTTGATTCCTCTCTGGTTCTTCCCACATCCTCTCAATTACTTGTGTGATTTGTATCCTATAATCAAGGAACATGACAATAAGGTATAGAGCCTTCAATCCTAGTTGTTTCGTGCTCCGAGGTGACCATGAGCGATGCTCAGAAGGAGAGCAAAGCATAGTGCAAGGCAATGTTGGATGAGTTGCTTGCCGATGTGAGGAAGCTATTGTCAGAGATGGCATGGAATATGGCCTGCCTCAATGAGCTGTCGTTCGAGATGGTTGAGATTGTTGCAGGCATGAAGGAGGTAGCAGTCGATGTTAGGGCCATCATCAGGTCGCGCCCGCCCTTGGCCTCAAGTCGTCAACCTCGCCGCAGCCGGTGTCCTGCTTCGTTGCCGCAACGGGCCCAGTCAAGGCTACCGCTACTCTGTGTGCAAACACCACCCTCGCCGCCAAGTCACCTACCAGGTGTTCGACGGTATGCCCTAACCGCGTCGTTGGCCTGCCTACATCGGCGTTCGCTCCAACTTTGGCCCCAAGTTCTTCCTCAACTGTCGCCGAGCTTGCCACCATCTCAAGTTGTACCGTTGTTACTCAGCCCACCGACAACACCTTTGTCACCAACACCAACTTCGCTGCGCCCACCAAGTGTTTGACTTCGGGTCTCGACTCCAACATCGGCAACATCAAGGTCAGAGCTATGTCCTTGCTCTCAAGGAGTGAGTCCATGACCGTCCCAACGCCTATGGAGCCCTCGACGGTCTCCTCGCTGGAGTTGTTTGTCAATGTGAAGCTTAGCATGGGAACGCCCACCAAGTGTTCGACGAATTGTCTCGATGACACCGGTGTGCGGACGTCCACATCCCTGTCCATGATGGCCGCATACAGGATCTTCCCTAAGCCTACTATGCCCCCAACGCTCCCCTCGTTGAGGTTTCAAGCAACCGACTGCCACCATGACCTCCATGGATGACTATGGCCTCATTCTTTGCGGCTAGGGTGCACTCGAGCCTGCGACCCTGACCATCACGTCCTCCAGAACCATTACACTCCATCCAAGAGCAGCATGCCATCAACCTCGACCGTGGCATCGCATCTACCAGCCTCAATCCGAAGATGCCCACCAAGTGTCTAACGATATGCCCGTGTTCATATTGGCCATAATTCTGACTTCGCCGATGACCACCATCATGCTAGACACCGACTACATCATCATTACCGACTCCACTTACAATCTTAGCTGTGTCATCGTCAACTCCACCAACGGTCTCGTTCTTACCAACTACTACCCTGTCAAGTTTTCCATTGCATGCACCCTCATCCTCAACTTTGTGTTCATTGAGAATCTTGTGGTTAGCGAACAACTGAGGATGTGCTTCATTATGGCCAATGGTGCCATATCGAAAGGATCAAGGGTCTCTACTGTGGCCTCATCTTGCCAGGGTGAGCTCAGTGTCGTGTTGGAGCTCATGTCCCACCACTTCATTTCATCCATGCAAGATGAGGGGGGATTTGAGCAGTTTGTGAGTGCACTCTCTTGGTGGGGAAGGTGACAAAGGGAACTTAGGGAATTGGCTTGCTGGGAGCTATGTCTCTGGTCAACAGGGGTTGTTTGTTCTTTATGTCGATTGTTGTCCAAGCTTATTTTGTATTGCTCACATCCAGATGTGTCGGCAATGGGGATCTGGACCCGCATTTGCTGACGTTTGAGCATGCGATGAATGCTTACTTGAAATACCTACCAACATTGGGTGTTTTCAATAGAACTAGTACTGCGAAAAGCCTATTGAGTTATTTCGCTAGGAAAAGACCTTTTTAACTCTTGCATTACAGACTCAACCAATCATAAGCTAAGCTCTCAGATCCATAGGTTGCTTTCATTCTGCAAATTGCACTTTGATGATGACCTTCACAGAAATGAGAGGGATATTGTTGATATTTCTATCTGCTTAATTGAAGAGAACCATAATTTGATTCATGAACAATTCAGGCAGGAAACTGTTATTGCTGTGAAGGGCATAGTGTCAAATATCCTGGATCATGCCAAGCAAAAGGAAATGCATGAATTGGATGCTGTAGTTTCAAAGGAGATTATCTGCCTTGCTATGGTACTTCGGCTAATGGGTTCCTCCTTTCTACCAATTCTGCAATGCATTAGAAATTGAGGGTTGCATATTGCAGGCAAAATGGAAATTATCTATCGCTTTGCAAGGGGTACAGTTGCATATCCAAAACAGAGCAATAGAAGCATGGCAATAGACTCATGATTGGAATGGACAAGTGGTAGAAGCGTTGCAGGATACTATGGGATTCGGACAGCATTTGACGCATGGAATCGGCTTAGGGACAAGCCGAATTTCAAGAGAGAGGGAATGTCACGGACCTAGACCCTTAGCTGTTGGGCTAGACAACAATTGGGCTGACTCTTGGCCCACTCGGTTGGGGAGGAGATGCTACAAGAAGCAGGGCAGTAGTAGTACAAAGGGCATCAAAGAACTGAATGGTATTGACTTGTAGCCTCCTCTCCCAGTTGTCCTCTCTGCTCCTAGTCTAGTTCTTTCTGTTCTTCCTCAAATTCCCTCGATTCCTCTCTAGATCTTGTCATACCCTCTTAATTACTTATGTGATTTGTATCCTATGATCAAGGAATGTGACATATTGTTACTGCACGTACAGTGCAAAAACATTGCCAAAGAAATTGTGATTACAGGTAGGAGTATGGAACCAAAGAAAAGGAAAGAAATGCATGTGTACGAGCAAGTCAACAACTATGAAGAACAATGGAGGACAAAGCAAGCAAAATTGCCAGAGATAAAAGGTTGCACCTACACTAATAATCTGTTTTGGTTTTAACTACTAAACTAGTACTTACGCTATGTTTTCTTTCTATCTTTTCACCTATACAAGCTAAGGCTGCATACAACATGTGCCACGAAAGGCATGATTGGAGATGAATCGTTTTTGCTCTTTCTTATAGCACCTCACATATCAATATGAGATACTACTAGGAAACATCATTACCAAAGTAAGAAATAAATAAAAACAACAATAGAAAACTCAAGGAGATTAAAACTTTAAGAGTACATTAATAAAGAACTAGTGAAAGCTAAAAAGATATTTGAAACATAGGACTGGTCCGCTTCTAACCAAATGAAGAATAAATGAAAGAACAGAATAGTGGAAAGCCACAGTGCTAAAAATTCAAATGCTCCCACCCATGCATGATGCTATCATTCCACTGGATTTTTACCTGAGAATGAAAAGATCAAGCGTGAGATTTAGAAATCTCAGGAAGTACCCAACAACGGTCACAACACGGTGAGTAAATGACAAGTAATGTAAATAAGTAATGGACACAGGTTAATTGTAATGGAACTAGGTTTTGGAAACACTGATACCAAATAGAGATAGAGGTAATAGGAACCATGGAAATAAAGATATTTGGTATATAACAAGTTATGGCAATGGCACCGGTGATTACTTCCTACATACCGATTCGACTGCGTCCTGGCCAACTAAATCCCGAGCCGTGGAAGCCGGCCACTCCGGCCATCGCCGCCAACCACCGCCGTCGCCTAGGCGCTTTGGCCCCGCTGCCATTTGGCCACGCCTACCCCTCACAGGTCACGCTGCCTGGCCTGCGCTCGCACGGCTACCGCGTCACTTTGGTCTATGCTCCACCGGCTGCCGCTGCCCAATCAGCCGTTGCCTCGGCCGCCGGGCCTTTCTCGGCCATGCGCGCCGCCACCAACAGCTGTGCCACGCCACTGCCACGTACGCCGGGCCACACCGGCCACCACTCACTAGGCCGCTGCCACCTCCAGCGTGCTGCCTGCGCATGCCACTCCTTAGATGACCACGTCGCCTCCATCCGCACCGCCCTTGGCCGTACCGCCCCTTGGCTGCGCCTCCAGCGCCGCTCAGCCCAGCGCGCCGACGCTCAGCCCACCACGCTGCAACCAGCCATGCCACCTCCGGCCGTGCCGCCCGACGCTGCTCAGCCTAGCGTGCCATCGCTCAGTCGCCCGCATCGCCAGGAGAAGACAACGAGAGAGTAGATGGGTTGAGGAGAGAGATTGGAAAGAGAATTGGATGGGAGAGATAGAGATAGGGGAATAAATATGGGAGAGAGAGATAGAGATAGGGATGGATTCGTTTTTTAGGGTGCTACATTTCTACTCCCAACTTGTCAGTGCAAAGAAACTAGAACTTGTAGGTCACATGACTTAGGGCACCCGGAAAGCAAAATATGGGAAAACATTAGCCAATTCTAGGTTTAAATTAAACCTCTTATCTTAATTTACCCTGAGAAAATGATAGTATTATATTATGTCCTAATAGAGATAATGTTCATTTATATAAAGTTCAGAGCTTCTAAATATAGTTTTCAGGGTAGTATAGGCTGCGGGTGCCTTAATATTAGTGTAGTATAGCCTAGTCTTGAGG
This sequence comes from Dendrocalamus latiflorus, assembly GCA_017311315.1. Lineage (NCBI taxonomy): Eukaryota > Viridiplantae > Streptophyta > Magnoliopsida > Poales > Poaceae > Dendrocalamus > Dendrocalamus latiflorus. The sequence continues at coordinate 36,080,706 of CM029610.1, forward strand.
GGGAGATGAGGGGTGGTGCTTGTAGATTCGGCAATAGGGAGCCAAGGGAGGTGAGCCGGGCAGCGGTGGCGCACCTAAGTGCCCCCATGAAGGCGGTTGCGAGAACGTCGAAGAGGGGCAGGAAGGAGTCGAAGGGTGAAATGAGGGAAAGGAGAGGTGTAAGTGCAGGTGTTGAATGTGTGTGTAGAGATGGCCATGTGTGTTGTGTTGAGGATCCGATGTGGGGTGTGTGTTGGTGTAGTTGGCGTTTATGGTTTCTGAGATCCAGTGTGGAAGCAGTGTTTGATGTTTTAGGTGTAGATCTGGTGTGGGATCTGATTTTTGATGTGTAGGGTAGTGTGTATTAAGTATGGTGTTTAGCGTTTGCGCGTAGGAACGATGTCGTTCGCCTATGTACATGTATTATTATGGGGAATTGAGACTGGATGATACTTGTACAGATAGAGGTCCTGATTTGGTGCCATCTATGCATCATCTACAAGGTTAAATAGGCAAATACATGATAAAACACGAGTTGTGATGGATACTTGATACTTGTTCCTTCACACTTTATTTTACAGTGTTTTATGAGATGATATACATGATTATATGTTAATCATACCCTGGTAAGTGATGCATATGGTTGAATGACAACATTAGAAGAATGTTGCATAATGTAAAATGCATATGAGTTAGGGCGGTGAATAAGTCATATAGCTAGTCTAGATCGCATGAGTTAGGTCGGTGAGAAATCTATATTACTAATCCGGAGCACTCTTGAGTAAAACCTACAGAGGTAAGCATCTCCATAGGATGGAGGAAAAGACCTATTTCTATAGGCGAAGTTTAGGACCTTGTATGAAAGAGGGTGAGGCAAGAGTGGTTCATTGATGGGTAAACACTCCGCTATATCAGTATAAGCTACAATTACAGATGCATCGCATTGCATGAAAGAAACAGAAGGCAGTGATACAGTTACAAATACTGTGTTTACAGTCATAGATATAGAACTTACTAAATTGCTGTGTTGATGTCACTGTTTTATTGCGTGCTTACTGAGTCTTTGGACTCACCCTTGTTTATTTGTTAATTTTTAGGTGAACATTGAAGACGACATGCACGAACAGGAGTAGCACAATTATTCCACATGCAAACATTAATTCGCATATCATCTTCAGTGGATGTATTTACTTTAATGACATGCTTAGATAGATAATGTTAAAATAATATGTTGTTTATCGTGTTGTTGAGATTTAAATAGAGAAAATGCTACCTAAATCTAGCGGTAATGGTTGTAAATGATAGTATTATGGAGTGGTGGTAGCATTTCAGGCTCAAATATTGGGCCGGAGTGTTACAACCCTAGGTACCATGCGCTCTGCTCACAATTTCTTCTGTTCACTTGTGTCATGATCAGAACTGCCAAACAAAATCCACGTGTTGCAAAACTTCAAATGTGATGAAATCTTCAAGGACCAACGATCCAAACATGATTTCTTCTGTCCTGTAGATAAGCTTTGCTTCTAAGCAAAGGTTACAGAGTTGTCCGCTTGCCTTCTCAATCAATCGGAATCAAATTTGGTGTTAAAACGCCAGAACACTGCACAGACAACGTGAGAGTTAGCTATCGGGCCAAAAGTTCTCTTGAATAAAACTGCCAAGAAGTATGATATCACAATCATGAAATGTTCTTGGTCCAGTGTCAAGGTCTTCATTACTGCAAGAACAACCAAAGTACAAATTCAGGTGCCAATATAGCACTGAAGGAATGCATTTAGATTTAATCATTGCATACTGAGGACTTGAGGCCTATTAACTGAAACAATCATAAACTACAATGTCGGTAAAAAGGACTGAAACTTAGACCTATGTCCCTTGTTTGCAGGAGTGCTCGCCTCGACACGAGAAAGTCGTGTCGAAGATGAAGTGGGAGATGGGACAACTGAACTACTCTCAGAACTACGAGATCGCCAGGCCAAAGGAGGGGAAGATGATCATGGAAGCACAACGGGGAAGCAGACTGTGGATGTAGAGCAATGGGGAAGCAAATCAATTCGTAATATGAGACTAGTACTCATAGGTTGCATATTGGCATGATCAGAACTTCTAGAGTGGACGTGCGAGAGTGAGTCACCGTTTTCGTCTTTCTGTTCCTGTAACTTTGGTAGAAGGTGCTTAATGTTTAAAACCTGTTGCTTGATCGTTCATGTAAAATTAGTATATGCTATACGTGTACTATTGTAGAGCTAGATTAGTCCTATATTCTATCTGTGCAGTGTACACACGGAAAATCGTATCACTAGAATGCTGACAACTGGGTTGACAACTGAATTAGTTTCTGTTTGAACTCTGAAGAAGTAGCGAACAATTTAGGTTTCAGTTAGGATGCTAGATTGAGCCTCACCGTCCTCAAGAGCTCAAACTCCTCAAGGTCGGCGTCCTGCCTATCAAACTCCGAAGAACTCCTCCCTTTCCTGTGCTTATCATTCTTGTCCTTGTTGCCGTACGGCCAACGGTCCGCCGTACGTCGCGCCGGCGAGTAGAGGCTGCTGGTGATCGATAGCCCCGCCGCTCAAGGCAGCGGAAAGAACATATTCTCACCAGCAACGAGTTGCTCACCTCGACGCGATCGACTGCTGTAGCATCTTGGAACCTCGCGTCATCGCCGTCGCCAGTCGCCGGAGCTCCGCCGCCGCCTTACGTCATTTCCGACTAATCTTAACCGCAGAATTTGATCGAACGCTTGTTGTATTGATCAAACTTAAGCCATAAAGCCCCGTGGGAAATTGATCAAACTTCCTCCTCGATCTGCCCCGTGGGAAATTGATCAAACGGTTTATCGTAACATAGAGGGGTGGATATCGGCTCGCTCGGCTCGGCTCCATAAAGCTCATTACCGAACTAGCTCAGTTTGACTCGATAAAGCTTGTTACCAAAGCAGCTTGGCTCGGCTCGTTAAGCTAGCGAGCTGAGAAGGTAGCTCGGCTCAGTACAGTAGTAAGTTCGAACAGACAGAATTCAAAAATTTAAGCCATAAGCCATCAGCCCAAAAGAAACCATCCAAATCTCAAGTTTCAATTTCACATATAGCAAAGAAATTCTTCAAAAAAAAAAACAAAGAACCAAGGATTCACGAGATTCCATAGTGGCCTATTGCTTTTGTCACTTGAAAACATAGTCACCAGATTCCATAGATGCGCTGGAGTCGACACGGAGCTGGAGCCAAAGGTGGAGGACCTCCTCCCTTGGTGGTTCTTCGACTCTAGGCTAGTTTGCGCATGTCGCTCCATGCGTCAGACGCGGAGGACAAGGCCGATGTAAATGGCGAGAACGACACCTACGAGGACAGGGAAGGTGATGCAAAGGGGGCGGAGCAGACAGCAAGGACGAAGGGAGACAGCGGCAGAGGTTCGGCTATGGTGGAGGTGGACGGCGAGGAGGAGGGGAGGCCACAGCGGAGGCAAACTGCGACGAGGAGGTGCGGCTGCGGCACCTCTCTCTATGGCTGAGACAGGGAATCCATTGGCATCAAGTAAAATCACTAGGTTTGTGCACTTGTGCTTAGAGTCATTGCTCACTTTGGACTGGGCCAGAGGCGTCACAGTCGCAACTGGGCCGACCGAGCTTGCTGAGCCAATGAGCCGCTCGCGAGCTGGCTCAGGCTCGGCTCGTTAGTGAACTAAGCTAAAACGCTGGCTCGACTCGTTTACGCCATAAGCCGAACCGAGCCAAACCAAGCCGCTAACAAGACGAGTTGGCTCACGAGCCTCGAGCCTTTTTACCGCCTCTACACGGGCTACGACGTGGGTCTTATACGTGTTTCATCTGTCCTTGATCTAAACCGTGGAAAGCGAACAAACGGTTCCGGAACCCTAAGTTGGATCGCTATTTTTATCCGCGATCGATCGTGTTCATCCTCAATCTGAACCGTGGAAATTTGACCAAAGGATTCCCGATATCTCAGCGGCGGTTCCCGGAGCTGCGGCAGGTACGCCCCGGCGGCCGGCTGTGCTCGCGAGGACAGCTTATGGGCACGAACACAGGGAAAAGCCCGCGACGTCAACACCGAGCGGGACGGAGCCAAGCGCCACCACCTTTGCGGCGGACGCGTTGTCTCTGCTTTGCCGGGCGGCAGTGGACGTCGCGGGACCGGCCCAGCAAATCGCCGCGAGAGATGGCCTCGTCATGCGTCAACTACACGGTCATAAGAGTTTATGTGTCGATCTGACCTCGACAGTGTGAATAAAATGTGAGTGGCAAAATTCTTCGGAGTTAGCCGCTAGTCAACTACGGAACACCTTCAACTCCGGGTGAGAACTGAAAGTGCCGCATAGATGAGTCGCATCTGCATCAGTTGGTGATCGACATCGAACGAGTCGCACCTGCATCGGTTTCTTCTTTCTTGTGCATCGGTTATACATAACACGTTCGTGTGTCACTGTCACCGACAAGCAGGCCTAGTTAAACAGGTACAACAATCCTAGTCGAGTATTAATTAAGAGCAGTTTTCCTATCCTTGAGGAGGTACCAAGAGGTACAAGGTACCAAGAGGTACCAAATTAGATCCAGCCGTTCAATCAGTGTGATCAACGGCTCAAAATTTGGTACCTCTTGGTACCTTGTACCTCTTGGTACCTCGCGTCCGGTACCACTAGGTACTGCCAAATCTCAGCCGTTCGATCAGTGTAATCAACGGCTCAAATTTGGTACCTCTTCCTCCTCAAGGATGGTAAAATTTCCCATTAATTAATGTACCTATATGTCATTACGACCTAACGTAAGGCAGCATTAACATACCATCGTCTCAACTCTCAAGCCTCAACTACTATTTTTGAGCTTTTCCCCAAAGTCATCGCAACGAAATGATATCTCATGTCAGTCAAACGGGGGCTCATTGCATTGGAGCGATGATTCGATCGTTGGGCTGAACTCGTGATTTTAAAGCTTGATTTGATTAATTCATACTTGACTACTTGAGTAGCGTCTCTTTTCCTGTGGGGCCAAGAAGTCAGAGGTACAACAGATGAGTGTGAAGTCTCACCGGACGACCAAAATAATGGAGCTGGTTGCTCTACGGCGAGCTGTGCTGTTGGGCCATTACCTTTGCTTGCATCCCCAGAAAGCCTATGCTTTACTACTACAACTACCAGCCTCCTTCCAACCTTGTGTCCCAAGTGACAAAAGGAAAAAAAAAATTCCCGTGTCAATTATTGGATTACGGAAAGTTTAGCTGTTCGATCCTTACTTGCCTTAGTTCAATCTAACTAGTAGGCTAGATTTATTTTAAAGTTAGTAGTACTAAATGATATAACCTAGATACTTGGGAATATATTTACGTATCTTATAATTTATTTAGATTTTTAAGGCATCACAAACATTAGAAGTGGCAATAGAAGCTTAAAGAAAAATACAATTTGAGAAACACAGTTGAATTATGAGCCTTCAAGAAGAAAATCATTAATCATAATAAGTTGTTAGGATTCTTAGAAATATAACCACTCTCTATCATACATGGATTATATAGCTGCACACTCATACTCTTCTTCCATTACTTACCCTTTTCTAAAATATATGCATGCATATGTATCTCTATTTTAATCTCAAGCAATACATTGATTATGTGTACTGTAAATTATCTTATTAATTTTTATGGTATTAAAATACCTTGCTCAGCATACACTAATACACTATGGATGACCTACCTTGAACTTATGTTCTCTCACACGAGCCTATCAATTCATATGTCTTCTATCTCTTCTCACCGCTATAACTTTTTGCTTCAACATCTAACAGCAACCTCAATTCTTGATCGATCTCTCTTAGCTGCTACCGCTTCCAATGCAACACTATGCCATATAGCTATCTTCTACTTCTCTTCAATTATTCCTTAATACTGATTGCTGTGATATCAAACACGCATACAAACGATCCCTACCGAAGACACCCGTCACGCCCTCTCCAATGACCCCAAGCCTATTCCCTACAGCCGCGTCATCTCTATTCTGAGCTATTTGCACTGATTCTGTATGTTCGTGTTTCTATTTGTATGAATGCATGCATGTATATACATATGTATGATGTGTGTGTGTGTGTGTGTGTGTGTGTGTATATATATATATATGCTCGATGTTCTCTTCAACCGTGTCGATCGCTTCTCCTCTTCGATGTTGGCCGACTCAATACTGTGGCTTCCTCACTAACTATGGCGACTTCCTATCTTCATTGATGCTATTGTGTGTGCTTTAGTCATTGTTTAATAATGCATGTTTCTAGCTATCCCGATGGTCCTATATCGTCCATAGATCTCTTCATTGCGAAGCTTCATCCCCTCTCTACAAACGCTTCCCCTCATCAAGCATTGTTGGCCACTGACTTCTTCAACAACACCGACGCTCACCACTCATGAGCGTGGCCCTTGGCTCCTTCCACTCTAGCTTTTCTCTTCAATGGCTCGCACGAGCAGCACAATATTGTCTTTATTGAATGGCTAAGTGAGCAGCACATTGCCCTCATCTCCACTACTGCCACCTCGACTCTTCACTCTCCTATATGGATCAATGTCTTCTTGCAAGATAGATCAACGCTATTTGCACTGTTTTGTGATCTTCTTCGACACCATTCATGTTATCCTCGTTTTAACTTTATTTTTCTTCAAATTTTTTGTTGCTTTTTATTGGAGTTTGTATACAAATCAAATTGTTAACCTATTTAATTTATTTCAAATTTTAGTTATTTAGCAATTTTACTTTGGATTTCGTATAGAAATAAAATTGCAAATTTTATTTTATTTTTTATTTTAAATTCAATTATTTTTAGTTAAAATTCGTATACAAATCTAGTTACTAATTTTTTCAAATTAAAGTTATCTAGGGATTTTACTTTGGAATTTGTATCAAAATTAAATTGCTATTTTATTTTATTTTCAATTCCAACAATTTTTGTTAGAATTCATATACAAATCAAATTGCTAAATTTTTATTTCAAATTATATTTATTTAAGAAATTTACTTAGGAATTCGTATGAAAATCAATTTATAATTATTTTTTCTTTTTTATTTTGAATTTTAGTTATTGCTATATTGTAATTGATATAGACTCTTTCTTTTAACCGCCATAATTAATGGTATACATCTTTCTCGTTTTTCTCCAATTAACATGGTAATTTCTACCCCTTAAGAGTGAATGTGGTGATTTTTTACTTCTGCTTTAATATTATAATAGATCAAAGCATTGAGCGGGTTTTAGCTTAGTTGGTAGATTTGTATGCATGCTATGAGTAGGGGTGGAAACGGATTGGATACGGTCGAATAGTCTCAAATACGAATACGAATTCATATTTTTAAAATGAATACAAATACAAATTCGAATATTCTCAAATACGGATACGAATATTCTCGAATACAAATACAGATATTTTCGAATACAGATTTTTTCGGATACGAATATCGGATAAAACTGATTCCTAGCAATTTTGCCGATTTTTCACTGGTTTTGACCCGTTACCGGTTTTAAACCACCTAAATTCAAATTTTGAATCACACAATTTGTACGGATTTTTCATGGGTTCTAGAAACGGATCGAATACAAATACAGATATGAATATTCTTGAATACGAATACTCTCAAATACGGATATGAATATTCTCGAATACGAATATTTTCGAATACAGATTTTGCTTACCACATTCGTGTTTTCTCGCATACGAATATCGGATAAAACGAATTATCCGTTACCGTTTTCCACCCCTAGCTATGAGGAATGCTCAATGTTGCTCGAGCTAAAATTTGCATTGATCGTCAATCAAATCAAAATTATACAGAAGTTGACTCTCTTGGTGAGGGGTCTGTTCTTTTTAGATTTGGATTGTGATTTTTTGCTATAACTTATAGCATTTAGACAATTTATGAGAAAGTACAGAATAATAGAAACTCGCATATGATTTTGGTCGATATAAATGAAATCGTTACAATATGTACTATAATAAACTTTAGCTACAATATGTAGATCCTGTCTTAAAAAGACGCTTACTTTAAAAGTAGTTATTATAGAAAAATCAAAAAATAGTTTTTAAAAACTGAAAAGAAGAGGCTCGAGATCTTTTGATTTCTGCCTTGCAACAGCTTTAGCCTTTAACCCGTTGGATTAATCGAACGCATGCTACTAGTCCACAGCATTTTCCTGTTCAACAAGGGACGAAAAAAAGAAGATTAGACCACCTATATTTCCACCTCACCTACTATCAAAAGGGAGGGCAAAAGAATAATTCCAATTCATAGAATTTAGACCTTCTTGGCTTATGATGCCATCCCTACCTAGTGCGTCAAGTGTCAACTAATCAAGGCATTTATTGTTCGTCTGTTCTTCACATGATATGATTAAACTTACGCAAGGACTTAGACCTTAATTAGTGTAACAAAGTTTACGTCGCGTCAATGAAGTTTGAAGATCAAAAATCTTCACCTGGCCCCCCACTGAAGTACTCAAAAACAGGACGCTCTTGTTGCTTTATTAAAGCAAGAATATTTAAGGGTGATTGGTGGAGATGACCAAAACAATTAGTTGTTACAATGCTAAACTAGTCAATCAATGAAGCATGGTCCCATGGCCAAGGGGGTCTCCCATTCGCTCCTATGATTTTCCTAAATGAAATGCATGTGATTTGCGAAGCAATTTGCAATGTAAGGAATACTTGAAGAAGCACCTTCCAATTAATCAGCGTGTACTCACTTCGATCTAATCATAGGATGCTTTAGAGCTAATTGTGCTCACTTCATTTAGATGAGCAAAAAGGCACATCTTTAGCCAAATAACCATGACCTCGCTCTAGGTCGCTTAGGTGACTGTCGCTGCAAATGGAGCAAAATACACCATCTGTCGCACAAATAAACGGGATAACTTTTTCGTCGTTTTTTAAGTAGCTTACCGGAATAGTATTTTTGAAGTAGCTTATTAGTATTCGATTCATTCACATAAATACTTGTTCTACGGATAAAAGCCATCAGCCACAGCTGAAACCTTATGCGCAGGATCTCCAATCTAGGACATGGTTTGGCCTTGATGCCTTTTTTAAAAAACCAATGGCTACGCCTTGTTACAAGATTATATTACTAGTATTAATCCCCATTTGGACAGCAGGAATTCAACGGTTTTACGTAAAATTCCTGCGTTCTAAACAGGCCATATACCTTCTCTTAGTACCAAAAGGGGGAAAAATAGGTAGGCATCGATCACCATGCAACTCAAATTTACTGGGAATCACAAATCAATCTCCAATACCTGGTTGTCCCAGTGGAGACCCTACTTTCGAGTCCCACCAGAGCCCATCGTCCTTCTCGATGTCGGCGGCCTGTACTCGGTAGAGCATTTGGTGACTAGTCAGGGAGGAAGCTGTTGCACTGTTTTCCTCTAGCACCAGCATGAAGCAAACATGAAACACCGGCGTCCAAAAAAGGACCAAACCGTCCACCATGCATACACACACGCACGCCACCAACACCTCCCCCGGCCCACGGATACCTGAACATAAAAATGCCTCTGCCTCTCCAGACCTTCTTCATCCTCCAAGGCGCCACCACCTAGAATCGGTAGTGTTAGAGACCACGCCACCATTCCTTCCTTTCGAGCACACATACGCATATAGGAGGAGTCTAGGAGCAGAGGAGAGGGAGGCGCCCCCCCTGTGCGTTGGGAGGATTTGAAGCGAGTGTTACTCAATCTGTGGTTTGAAGATTACCTTTTGCCTCAGGTTTTTCTTTGCTCTTGTTCTTGAATTTCAGACATGTACTTCATGGTTTGCTATATGCCTAAATTTGTTAAGATAGGTAGGCCGAATTTCTAGCTAGGCGCTAAATGATGTTACATCAAACTGGGTTCTTATTTGGAGTAATGGTGTTACATGTTTGAATTGAGTCGCCCTCTTCTCGGCTTTATGGGGTTTGCTTGTTTGATTTAATTTGGCCGCGTGCAAGACGCCCATGGATCATGCAGGCATGCAATTGGAACTAGATTACTGGAACACTTTAGGCTATTGATTTTGATTAGATAATTGCAGTAACTGAACACATGCTTGTGTTTTGCAGTTGCTTTGGTGAGTTCAATAACAATCTTGCATGTGATTTTTCCGCTTTACCAAATTTTTTAGACGTCTCACCATTTTTAATTCAACGTCTCTGCAAAGTGATCAATCATTTCATGGCAACTAGAATCACCTTTCGATTATTGTACTTCCTGGCCTAGTCAACAATCGAATCAACAGGGCCTCATGGGTTAGTTAGGTCAGGGCATCAATTGCAGAATTCCAGCCATGTTAATACAATCAAGAAAAGAGAGACGGTGCTTCTCGTTTCAGGAGTGTTGATGTATTTTTTCTGAATACAATAGGTAACACCATGTGGTAGCTTTTCAAAAAATCCGTTTCGAAAAAAAAGAAGATAGCTTTTCAGAAAATAACTATGCTTAATACCAGATTTTTCAATTCACTTACAGACTTGGACCAAACTCGTACAGACTCGGTGGACCTAATCTGGCAAAGGCATACGTCCATCCAGGTTCTACTCCTAGTTTGAGCTGTACGGCACTTGTGCAGTTTTGCTACATACGCATTATGCGTCACACCGTGTGCGAAACGAGACCCGGTTTCAGGGTTTTATGTCCCTGTTTCTGCACTACATTAACCTTGCATGCTGGTGTAAGCTGCAAGCCTGCAGCTGCTAGAATATATGCTCAAGAACTTGGTCAACTCTCCAAGCATCTATGGCATAACAAAAGGATTTTGGAAAGCATCCGGCCGCCCGGCCGGCATTAGATCAGAATCTTTTTGGATATTCATGATTGTTCGGTTAGCCACATGGCAAGAGCTAACGTCATTGATACTGCTTAGGCCGTTCCAGTTATTCCCATGTAAAAAAGGAGAGCCCCTCTTTTTCTCATTTCAATGCGTACTTAGCTGACACCGAGTTTTTTTATGGGTATGCAGCTTCGGACTAAAAGAGACATCAACTGCCCAAGATGACTGCTTCTGGTTTCCAGCTTGGTGTGATCGGGTCTCTCACGCTCTCCGTGGCATCATCGGTTGCCATTGTCATCTGCAACAAAGCCCTCATCAGCACTCTTGGCTTCCCATTCGGTTTGTATCTCAACTCTATAGTTTACAAGCATGTAGCAATAGTACCCGAATGGCATCATGACATAAATCATGAGCATTCAGCCTATTCATCAACTACTATGAACATTGCATCATACAGATATCCAATTCAATACTTAGCAGCCATAGGTCTCACCTGTGATGTATTAATGATTAATGCAGCTACGACATTGACAAGCTGGCATCTCATGGTGACTTTCTGCACCCTCCATGTCGCGCAGCGCATGCATTTTTTTGAGCCCAAGGCGATTGATGGACAAACAGTGGTACTATTCGGGTTGCTGAATGGCACCTCAATTGGCCTTCTCAACCTTAGTTTAGGATTCAATTCCATCGGATTCTACCAGGTCAGTGCTAACTCTTCGAACCTCGCTCTCAGTATCTTTTCTTTAGAAAGCATACAGCAGATACTAAAATTCAGTATGCTCTCCAGATGACAAAGCTGGCCATCATACCGTTCACAGTACTGTTGGAGACGATCTTCCTGAAGAAAAGATTCAGGTTACAAAAATCATGCTAAGTATTGTCTCTTAACTAGATGTACCTACTGAATTTCATTCAGGCCAAAACGAATGATAGAAATAGATATCCTACAAGTACAATTTTGATGAAAATGTTAAATTTAACTACAGCCAAAATTTTCATCAACTGTTTTCTTTATTTTGACAAGAATCATCAGATAAAATTAGATGGAAAAATCCTAGCCAAAGTAGATAGATTGACATTATACTTTGTTTTCTGGGCCTTAATAGCCCAGACAATATCCTTTCTTTTCAGGAAGCCAGGCCTTTCCTTTCATTTATCGTTACGCTGACACCAATTTAACTAACTATGTGCAGTGAGAGTATCAAGTTTTCTCTGCTGATCTTGCTACTTGGAGTTGGCATTGCTTCTGTTACTGACCTCAAGCTAAATCTTCTTGGGTCTATCCTTTCGGCCCTCGCCATCGCCACTACTTGTGTTGGCCAAATTGTATCCTACATTTGAAATATTTATGTTCATCATCCAGGTTTCACAAGCTGCATCCTTATTTGCATAATGGACATTAATAGCAGGCTTAGGCAATCACTATACGAAAGTGAAAGAAATAATGAAATAAGAAAAACAAAAGATGTAGAATGTATCTTCTCATTATGTTATTAAAATGATAGTGTTAGGACCTAGCACCATTGGCGGTACGCCCGTGCGCTCAAGGGATGGGCAGAGAAGGAAGAAAAGGTAACCGATTATTTTCTTGATTCTGAATAGCGTGGCTCCTCTCTTTATATTGATGAAATTAGCCACTAACAATATGGAAACTAATTTGATAAGGTAAGTATTAAATAATAGAGATAACTTAACAAACTAAGCAAATCCTAATTGATTACTGCTGATAGCCTTTCTTGCGTGCAGCCCTCCTAATGGGCCATGGCTATCTATGACCCATGCCCATGACACTTCACCTCTCCTAAACAAGCAGCTCGTCCTCGAGCTACATGGTGGCGGCCATGACTGCAACCCAAGGTGTCCCCATGTCGACGAGACACCGAGTCGCTGGAGGCACGGTACATGGAGGAGGATCAACAAAGCACTAATGGACTGCAGTGACGATAACAACTCTACGTGATGGCTTGACGTCGCATGAGTTGTCATCGGCATGGACAATTCACGTGGGGTAGCAAATGACTCAAAGGTTGACTCAAAAACAGCAGAACTATCATCCTTAGCATCAATACGGCCTCCCCTTCTCTCTCTCTCTCCTCTCCCCCTCCTCTCCCCACTTCTTCCCACACGCAAACGCGAGCAAGCAGAGCAGCGGCATGCGCCTCGGGATGGCAAGGGTAGAGGCAAGTGAAGACGGCATGGGTGCGGGCCGATTCGGTGGTGAAGGAGGAGGGCCCTGGGGAGACATGCATCAGCAACCGAGGGCTTCGACAGCCCGAGCAGCAGCAGGAGAAGCGGCGAATCGAACTTGGAGGTGCTGACGGCGGAGGAGAGGTGCCGGCGCCGGTAGGCGAAAAGCCCGGAATCGAGCAAGCAGCCATCGGGGAGCCTTGATCCAGCGGATCCAACGGTAGGATCCGGCGTAGGGGATTGCGAGCACGTGGCGGCGGTGGACAGCTGAGAAGCTTCCCGGTGCTGGATGGCAGGTAGGAGGTGGCCGGATCCGAGATGGGGCACGTGCGGAGAGGGCTAGATCCAGCCAGGAGAGGGCAGGCCAGTTCGGTGGACTTCTTGGTGGAGGGCGGAGGTGGAGCCCGGAGGTCGAGCCGTCGAGGGGAGGATGGCGAACGCGTGTCTATGCATGGCCGGAGTTGGCGGCCGGGTTAGGGGGCGGCGCGCATGGCGGCGAAATCGCAATCGGGCGCTGCCACTGCAGCTGCTAAGGAGAGGGCACCCAGTGGTGGTGAGGTTGGTCTTGGACCTCTTGTATCCGAGGATGGTGCCCCGGAGGTACAGCCTGACGCGCTGCCCCATGCGTCCCTTCACCATGGCTACTGCTGTCTTGCCTCTTTGCTTCCTTCCTCCCGCCAACGGACACGAGAGCTTAGACGTTCGTTGGACCTGTTTCAGAGGTGGCGGTGGCATTGACAGTGCAACTTGGCGCTACTTCTTCGCCATGAGTTTTGCCTTGACCTCCATCACGAACCTCATGCAGTCTTGGATTTCTGAGCGGATCTCATCGTAGAGGCCTCTCATGGCCTTGATTTCTTCGGCATCAGAAACCATGGTGAGTAACTCTGATACTAAGTTGTTATGACCTAGCACCATTGGCGGTGTGCCCAGGGGATGGACAGAGGAGGAAGAAAAAGTAGCTGATTCTTTTCTTGATTCTAAATAGCATGGCTCCTCTCTTTGTATAGATGAGGTTAAACTCTAACAATATAGAAACTAATTTGGTAAGGTAAGTATTAAATGATAGAGATAACTTAACAAACTAAGCAAATTCTAATTGATTGCTGTTGATAGCCTTCCTTGCGTGCACCCCCCTTATGGCCCATGGCTATCCATGGGCCCGTGCCCATGATAGATAGGTTTCTAACATAAACCAATGAAGAAGTGCTGCTATCAGACAATGATACATAATGAGAATTATGATATTTCTTTGCAAAGTTTTGAACTATACAATTACATATTCTTGTTTCTTGTTTTGTGGCCTGTTCTTTTTGGCTGTGGCTTGTGGCTTTTGGTTGCAGCTTGTAGCTTTTAGGCTGTTTGTACGAGAGATTACAGAGTAACAGAAACTCATGTGCGGTTTTTGCCAATATAAATGAAATCAGTAAAGTATGTACTACAATTAACTAGTATGCCTTATCTTAAAAAAATACTTTATTTAAAAGCTAGTTACTGTAGAAAAGCCAAAAATCAGCTTTTAGAAGCTAAAAAGAACAGGGTCTTTAGCTGCCAATTGCATTGTTCATTTAACATGAAACTCCGAACAAGAAATGGGTAAAATTCCAAACATATTGTACTATTGCCAATTTACCATGATGTATCCTTAACCTGTTAAATTGAATGAAGCTCACAAATACAATACAGAAGAGGTTGAAAGTTACTTCAACACAGCTTCTGTACCAATCTGCACCTTACCAAGCGGCAATTTTGTTTGCAACTGGCCCCTTCGTGGATCAATTCCTTACCAACCGCAGCGTGTTCGCCCACAAATACTCTGTTCCAGTTCTGGTATGCACTCAGGGGTTAAATATAGACGCATGCCTATCATTTTCTGAAAAGTACTTCCAAATATTGCTCAGATTTGGATGGGTGATAACGCACACAGTAATGTTGTTTCATGAACATTTTTAGGGTTTCATCATTCTGTCTTGTTTGATTGCGGTGTCCGTGAACTTCAGTACGTTCCTTGTGATTGGAACAACATCACCAGTGACATACCAGGTTCTTGGGCACCTTAAGACCTGCCTGGTTCTATCATTTGGCTACACGCTGTTGCATGACCCCTTCACCATGAGGAACATATTGGGCATCCTCGTCGCGATATTCGGGATGGCGCTCTACTCTTGCTTCTCGGTGCGGGAGGGCAAGAAGAAGTCGGCAAATGACGCCCTTCCATTGTCACAGGTTTGATCTCACCAGTCATCACATAAATAGTCTCCATAAGAATTACCATCATCCTCATTCACTCGAATTTGAGTTCAGTTCACCCACTCGATGTGTTTGACGTTCTTGTAGGTGCCAGAGAAAGAGACCGAGCCACTCGTGGCAACCAAAGACAACAGCGACGCCAAGAAGGCAAATGGCCTATCCCACGACTGCTAAATATTTATCTTGTTTATTAGTCACTCATAGCCCAGCTCTAGCACCAGCATGTACACCTGCTCTTTGAACTTGAGAAGGTCGCGGAACCCATTCTTGATTTCTTTTGTAGAAGCGAAAGAAGGAAATATAATGGTATCTGTTTAGCGAGCGTGTACTTCGCCGCGGCAGCTACATATGATTCTCTTTAGGCCAGACGGCTCAACGTGCCCGGTACCGAAGTTGTATGGAAGCAGCTTAAAGAATTGCTAATTTGGCAGCGTTTGCTATGCCAGCATCCAATCCCATTCTCCCATATAATGATATAAGGAATTCATTCACCCTACATCCGGATGCATCTGACCGATACAGTTTATGCACACGTACACGGACAGCTAGCTACCGTTAGATGCGGCTACACTAATCACGTAATCAAGATCCCAATAAAAAAGCACATGGTGTTCTTCCATGCCATCATCACGGCCTCTCTCTTTGCTTAACTTGCAGCTTTGACTAGTGCCGAAGCACACGCCAACATCAACGTGTGCATCAATGCTCGCACGGCAATAGCCAGCGCTCCTACTTAGCGGCCTCGATCCCACGCGATTAACAAAACAGCGAAGTCAAGCGGCTCGCTAGCCAACCGCATCGCGTGTCGCGTGGTTTCCCCGTATGGATCGTCGGATGCTCGGATCCCGCGGCACAGGGCGGACGCACGGCACGGGCATGTGGGCGCAGCCGGCGAGCCGGCGCCGGGGCCTCCTCGTGCCGGAGCCGGTCACGTGGGACAGGCGGTATAATACACGCTTCTATGCTCTGGCCCTCTCGGAATCTTTGTTCCGAGGCCGACATGATCCACCTCAGCCCCTACCGTTTTTCGAAAGGAGCTGTTAAACGCCGGCCCGGCGCACGCGTGCGTATGCTCCCCCTCTCTGTGGTCGCGTTGTCCATCGCAATATAAAAAGCCGGGTTCGTTTCGCCATGTTAAGAGTCTCTCGTTGGATCGCCATTCTTGGTATCTGCAAGTCAATCTTGGTGCTCGAACCGATCGGTGAGGCCGGCCGAGGCCAAGTGGAAGGAAGGGTTTTGCACCGGTTACCCGTTCCATTTTTTGGGCGCGGTTGATCCCGATGCGGCGCTCTTTGCTCCGCTGTTGATGCGAGTAAAGAGTGACGCGCGTTCCTACTTACGTTTCTTCCACTCCAGTCTCTTCGTTGAAGCTTCATCCACCACGAGCACCCCACAGCTAAAATAAAACCTTGCTCTTGCTTACTCTCACCAGCATAAAACTTAAGACTTTCGTCCTTTTTTCGCGCAAAACATGATTACTATATACTCGCTACTTTATGCTTTTAGGAAAGACATACTAAAGCTTACCCACAGCTCGTGCATACGGCTGACTAGTTACCTCATTCCGTTCCCCTCCTCTATGAGCAATAAGAGTATGCTAATAGTATTGCCATGCACGGGCATCTGCAACGAACTGTTTATGTGGGTTTCGGGTGAGGGGGTGGAGGCCTGGAGGTTGCTGCACTGACGCAGCGCATACTGCGTATGTACGCGCAAAATTACAAGTGGGAGGGGCGCAGGCCAAGCAGGGGCAGGCAAACGTAAGCCGAGCATTGGAAACAGAATTGAACTGTATTCTGTATGCGTGCCCCATGTACTAGATGGAAAACAAAAAACCCTGCAACCTCACCTGTGCGAATCCACAGCATTGCCAAGGTGCCATTCTGACAGATGCTCCGTGCCTTTTGATTTAGGCACCTTTCTTAGGGGTTGTTGCGCTCTTCTCTTCAGTGGTAGTAACTAGTAACTGCACAGTATGTGTGAAGGGTTCCAAAGAAATAAAGGGGGGAAAGGAAGACCTAGAGAGCGAAGTGCCAACTAACTACAGGGGCAAGCTTGAGCCAATGGTTTTGTTCCCTTTTTTTTCTTTTTGCTCACATGAGGCAGTTCGAATAATTTAGTTCCCGATCGAATTAGTTAAGACACGAGCGAGCAGCGATCGTGTTGCGATTAAGTTAGGTCCTAGTCGCATGAAGAACCTGTCCAGAGAGATATGCAGACGTACAATATCTTGTATGAGCATAAACAATTAGTGCGTCTTGACACGGGTTTTGGTAGGCCATCGCTAAAGCTCATTAGCAATGTTCTTTTTTTGGGGGAGGAGGTGCAATTGGTTATAATATATTCTTGATATCCAGAATCAAAGTATAACAGGATCAAATCCCGAAAAATTTATATTAAACATACCTAACATGTAGTTAGACTGCAACTATGACAACTAGGGGCAACATATGTGTTAGTAGTAATCTTGTTTTAGTCCGTATGAGTCTATTGTATATGTATATGAGTAGACGTCGAGTCGGTTATACAAGTCCGTGTCGTAAACTAGTAGTATCCGAGTTGGTTTGCCGTATTCGTGCTTATAAGAGATGTGTTGTATCCGAGTCCGTTTGCACGTTTGCATGCCGTTTCCATGTCTAAGTAGATGTAATGAGCATATAAGCATGGGCATTGTAACGGAAGAGCAATGCAAGAAAAAAAAGCAATACAGAAATAAAGAAAAGAAGGAGCATGGTGCTCTAGAGAAAGTAATGCGCATGAGTGAGTTTGTTTGTTTGTTTTTTGGTTGTTTCGTCGTGCGTCTCGTGAAGACGTCAAGAAGGCAGAAGTCGTGTTGAGAGGAAGGCGACCAGGCGGGCCTACAAAAGACTCATTGCTAGAGGAGACTGTGGAGTGCTGTGGCGAAATGATCCAACAGAAGAAGAATTTCAACAAGTGGTATCAGAGCTTGTTGATCTTAGTGGTGTCTGAAGAACATGGGAGAAGCATCGACTCCGAGTGCCCGGAATGGGCTAATCTCTCTCCAGTACCCTCTCTTGACGACCAATAATTACCCGGTGTGGGCAATGAAGATGAAGAGGAACATGCGTGCCTAGCGAGTCTGGGGTGCAGTCGATCCGAAGAGGAAGGACAAAGAGGTGGACGACAAGGTGAATCAGACGACTTTGGCCATCATCTATTAGGCAGTGCTAGATGCGATGATGCATCAGCTCATCGGCAAGGAAACGGCACAGGAAGCATGGGGGACACTTCAGACGATGCACGAGGGAGTTGATCGTGTGAAGGAGGTGCGGCTCCAGAATTTATGGAGCGAGTTCAAGAATCTCAAGATGTGAGAGACCCAGCCGGTGGACGAGTTCGTCGGTAAGCTGACTTCGTTATACAATAAGATTAACTCTTTTGGGGATAAGATGGAGGAATCTATGGGGGTGAAGAAATATCTATGCGTGCTTCCAGAGAAGTATATACCTGTTGTCTCCACACTTATGTACCCCTCTGATCTGAACAAGAAAAAGATAGAGGAGATCACCGGCTTCCTCAAGGCGCATGAAGAGTTACTGAAGTGGTTTCAGTCTCGTAACGAGTAGGGATCCCAGAATCATAATGAGCAAACTTTGCTGATAAAGGGAGATACAAGGAGTGGTGGCTCATCAAGTAGTCGCGAGAGATGGCGCGGTCGAGGTGGCTA
This sequence comes from Dendrocalamus latiflorus, assembly GCA_017311315.1. NCBI lineage: Eukaryota > Viridiplantae > Streptophyta > Magnoliopsida > Poales > Poaceae > Dendrocalamus > Dendrocalamus latiflorus. Next base: position 36,099,599 of record CM029610.1, read on the forward strand.
GAGTGGTTGAGGCAGTAGAGGTGGTCATGGAGACAAGGCTGAGCAAGGTGATAGTGATAGATCCTGTGATAAGTCACATGTCAAGTGCTTTGAATGTGGTGAATACAGGCACTACGCGTCAGGATGCTGCAGTCACATAAAGTGTTTCAACTGTAACGAGTACGGGCACTATGCTTCAAACTGCCGAAGCAAGAAGAAGAACGGGGAGGTGAACCTCACCAAGACAAAGAAGAAGATGACGAACCGGTACTACTTCTCTCCTCATATGTTGAAAAGGTGTCGGTTATGGTAATGCTAAACGAGGAGAAAGTAGTCCCAAAACTACACACGAAGGAAAACAGCCACGATCACATTGATCTGTGGTTCTTGGATAATAGAGCAAGCAATCACATGATGGGAGATCGCTCCATGTTTTATGAGCTTGATGAGAAGATTTGGGGCAAGGTCAAATTTGGCGACGACTCCACAGTAGAGATAAGAGACAAAGAGGCGATGATGTTACAATGCAAGAACGGAGATAAGAAGTTGTTGATAAGGATTTACTATATACCAAGTATGTTCAACAACATACTCAGCCTCGGGTAGATGACACAAAGAGGGTGCAGGGTGGTGCTGCAGGATGAGTTCTTGCATGTGTACGACAAGAACAAAGATCTGTTGATGAAAGTGAAGAGATCTCCGAATCGGTTGTACAAGATTTCCTTGAAAACTTGTAAATCAGTTTGTCTGAAGAGCAGCCTAGAGTAGCTGGGCGACGGCACTAAACGTGATGGCTCAGGTCAAGGCAGTGTGCCTCATAACGCAGGCATGCATGTAGCTGTGGGCAGCACCTCCAGAGGCGTATGCAGCGCACATGCAGGTGCGGCTAACATAGGAAGTCAAGGCGATGGGCCTCCAAGTGGAAAAGGTGCACAAGATCCAAGAGGAAGACTTGGAGTATAGGTTGGTGTAGTTTTCTATGGTTTGCAGAGGGAACGCAGGAAGCGTTGGAGACAGGAGTTAGCGACGGTGTAGCCTTAGCTGAGGTGTACGTGGGAAAGTGGATAGACTTGGTGCAAGAGAGAGGAGCGGGAGGTTCAGGTAACAGTGAAGCCAAGGTGGTTGTAGGAGCAGGTGCTCCAGCCCAAGTAGGCGTGCAAGAAAGGATAAGTTCAGTCCAGGTGCGAAATACGGCAAGCATCGAATTGTGCGAGGCTCAGGATGGAGCAAGCGCGAGCGGTAGGGTGGTGACGGCTCAGGAAGGAACGACACTGGAGTGCAGGTAAAAGGAAGAAGCAGAAGCAAGAGAGAAGATCAATATGATCAAGATAGAGAAACAAGATTAAGTAGGTGACTGTTAGAAGTAATCTTGTTTTACGGACATGAGTCTATTGTACACATATATGAGTATACATCGAGTCGGTTATACGAGTCCGTATCGTAAACTAGTAGTATCCGAGTTGGTTTGCCGTATACGTGCTTATAAGAGACATGTTGTATCCTAGTCCGTTTGCATGTCGTTTCCGTGTCTAAGTAGATGTAACGAGTATATAAGCATGGGCATTGTAACGGAAGAGCAATGCAAGAAGAAAAGTAGCAGAGAAATAAAGAAAAGAGGGAGCAGGTGCTTTCAGAGAAAGCAATTCGCGTGAGTGAGTCTGTTCCGGGGGGGGGGGGGGGGGCAAAAGTCGCATTGAGAGGAAGGCAACTAGGCGGGCCTATAGAAGACTCATCACTAGAGGAGACGTGGAGTGCCATGGCGAAACAATCCAACAGAGGAAGAATTTCAACAATTTGGATTATGAATACCAAAATGGTTAGATTAGCTACCAATCGTAGTTCGTGAAGAATGCTTAGCCCAGCAAGATTCCCGGATTCAACTCGCTGCCTCGAAGGTGGATTTGCCATGGGCAAATTGCAAATTCTTTGAGAGTTAAAAAACTTTCGATCCGAACAGTGAACACCACTACGCCATCGGCCATCCCCACCATTACGAATTCGAGCCAGGGGGAGAAGAAACGAGTCCCTGCGCCAGCAGAAGGCGACGCCAATGCCGCGGGCACGCACCGCCGGCGACAAAAATCCCACCGCGCTCGTGACGAGGCACAGGGCGCACGCCTGCCTTGACCTGACCCCGTTCCCGCCTCGCCCACTTCAGCGACGTCGACGCCCCCGACTGTGCCTGGCCGGGTTGTCTGGTTGCTGTCCGGAGATCCGGGCCCTCGCGCCCAGTAGTCCACCGCCACCGCTCTCCAGGAGCGAGGCGCGCACGCTAGCTGCGACGGGGTCCGTTACGGCGCACGCTAGCACGCCCGGTCGAGCTCGAGCCACTGCTCCCCCTTCTCCGTTGCCGACGGCGCCGTTTCGGGAGCTGCAACGGGGGTAGGTAGGAACAGGTAGATGCGGGCTGCGGCGCCAAACGAGAAAGGAATCGGATTCTCTACAGTCGCGTAACACGACTGTAGAGTGAATTCGCGAATCTCTGCTGTCCGATCGGGGAAAGAGCGGATCAGATCAGTTTTTGATACAGTAAATCTACTGTAGCTACTCCGCTCTTTTCTGATCGGACGGCTGAGATTTACGAATTCACTCTACAGTCGCCGTACGCGACTGCAGAGAATCTCATTTCACGAGAAATGGGTCGACTTGCCATGCGTATATGTGCTGATTACCGGTAAATATATTATCAATAATCTAAGATTTTAATGTTTTGTTGGTTCGAAGGAAATCACAAAATGGCCTTTATAATATTTCATAACTCAAATTAACAAGTCCACATATTTAAATTGCAGGATTAGAAATTTCATAACTTGAATGCTAGCATTTATAAATTCTAAACTTTAAACTAATATTTTGAATTTTACAATTTAAATAGCAACATGCACATTTTCAATTCTGATGATTCAAAAGTTCAAATTTTGGATCTTTGAATTTTGAAATCTCAAGTTTTGACTTTTGGAATTTAAATTCTTGAAATTCGAAAGTCTAAAATTGAAAATTGGAACTTATAAAATTTGAATTTATAAATTTTAAATTCCTAGAACTTGAGTTTTTAAATCTATAATTCAAAATTTCAAAGAATGGAATTTCAAAATCCAAACTTGAAAATCTGAATTTTGAAATTTAGAGTGTATGAATTTAATATTCCAAAATTCAGGATTCATATTTTGTAAAAAAATATTTTTTAATTTGGATTTTGAATTCTTAAAATTCAAATTTTCACTATGATAAATTAAAGCAAATGATAAAAACTACAATAGCAAAGATTCATTTTGCTTCGTAATCTAAGATAGTTACCCTTTTCTACCAGAAATTCCTGGTATTCATAGTTATCTGGTTTCTATAGTGATCTTGGATTCCTAGTTCAGATGGCTAATTGTTTTACTAAACAAGATAATCTTATAAAATTACTAAAAAATTCCTGAGAATCCTTAGATGACTTCGCCAACCAAATGTACCCTAACTGGGGAGTGTTTTCGTGTTGTTTGTTGTGTGCTCTTGGCAGCGGAATGTGACGTGAAACGAGTACATCTTCGAAGAAGGCACGTGTCTTGCTAGGAGCTAACCAAAGTTGGAGAAATCTGAAATAAATATATTTGAAATCTTTCTACAGGCTAAATTGGCAAATATTTGACTCTTCCAAATTTGCAAAGCAATATTGCAAGTTGCACTTCAAGTCACTAAGTTTTTATACACACGATATAAGTCCAAGCCTTCAAGCTCATACGTGCATGGACTAAGGATATGAGATACTTATATTGTGAAATAGAGAAAGTAACATTTCACTGCCATATGAATTTTATATGACATTGTTGATTTGTCACCGGAAGCTTACGTGTAGCTAGTAGGCATCCTTAGCCGCCTAGCTTCACGTATGCTAAACTGTTAATGCATCATCGTCGACATAGCAACACCCTGTACGAGCGTGTGCTTGTCACAAGGAAATGATGCAATACAGCAATAGCATGACTAAACTAATGTACTGTCTCTTGAACAACTACTGCATGTAGGTCGAAATGAAGCTGATGTTGTACGTCTTGAACAACTACTGTATTAGGTCAGCGGCGAAGTAAAGTAAACGTCTCAAACCACGTAAAGGCAACAAGATTCTAAAATGAATTTCAGGTACCCTAGCCTGTCAACAACCTCGCTGACCGTCGAAGCTGACATATCGAACGCAAGCTTTAGTGCTAGGTTTCTTTATTGATGTAACGATTATGATTTGTAAACTAACCTGGTCATTCCCTAGTGTCCAATCACATAACAACAACAAAATGTAAAATACTACTAATTCAGCAAGTAATGGGAATACTTAAGAGGTTTTTTTAATCGAGAATACTTAAGATTTTAATCTGTGGGATACAGGTACATTATACTAGCGTAGATTAAAATTTTCTACCGCGTAAACCAGAAAGTCATACGAGTAAAAGATCATGGATCGTTACCACCGGACACGCAGTGCAGCGAAAGTAAAGTTGAAACAGCCAATTCAACAAAGAGTGCGTCGGTATAATGGTAGTAGTTGATCATCCTCCGCACAATCGTCCCTATCAGTGCCGCACTCGCAGCAACGCCTCTACCGAAGTCCACATGTCCAAACATGGAACACCATACGTCGGCGTGCTACCACCAGCGCGCACAGCAGGGGTTATAAGAAGTGGCGGAGAGGGTTTCGACGGGTGTGTTTCGCCATACCTCCCTCAACCTCGTACCTCTCTTTATATAGCCTTCAATCGAATCCTTATCTGATGCGAGCAGAGATCGAATCCCACTCAGAAACTATCATCCTGACCCTTATCATTTCAGCCCATTAAGTGTGTGACCATGTAGGTTCATGTATATTTGGTCATGGGCCGAAAACTTATTTTCGGTCCACAAGCCGGTAGCGGTCCCTAACAGGACATAACGACTCCCAAACATACATAAAAATCATATCGGACGAATTTATATAGTGCTTGTGTACCAATCCCTTTGCCTCATGATACCAAATCGAACTCAATGCGAGAAGTGTGCCATCATATGATAGCTCGATCCTTCACTCAAGGCTGTAGTAGATTACTCGGTTGTGATTGACTGCTCAACCATATTTGGCATGGCCATACATTTCCTTAATCTAACCACATCGAGGGGCCTAGAGATATCTCTCCTGTTATATAGGAGGGGTAAATTCCATCTTAATCGCTCATATTCCTCCGCATGTCTCATAGGAAACCCGAAAGCTACCTTTATGACCACCTAATCATGGAGTAGTGTTTAATAACCCCTAATTAAACTATTGCACATATAGCAAATAATGATGATATCAAATCTAAGGATCTTACATATACTATGTATGAGACCAACTGATGACACTTAAGAATATAACAACTCCCCCGGTGTCTCATGGTGGGTCAATCCAACAACATATTCTCTAACATTTGTCCATATTATTGATTTCGTATCTCATATCCATAATCCATGAAACATGATCATCAATCAATACATGTGCTGATCCGTAAATCATAATTGTCCCACACAATGATATAAGATCAGTGATAATTTAGAATAACGTCAAAACATAAATAAAGAGTTCCACAAATAAGTCACATACACTACTACAGAAAGGCTAATCACAGACGGTTTGGAAACATCATCACAAATGGTTTCTAAACTGACTGAATTTATGTGTCTATGATAATAAGTGGTTATCACAGACGGCTCTCAAACCGTCTGTGAAATATCAAGTATCATAGATGGTTCTTTAATATAGCCATCTGTGATATATCAAGTATCACAGACGGCTAATACCAAAAATCGTTTATGATATATCAAGTATCACAGATGGTTCTCGGACATAGCTGTTTGTGATATCTTAAATATCACAAACGGTTAATAGTAAAAACCTTCTATGATAGCTATTTAAATACCTATATTATTTCCTGTTTTTTGGCTAGCCTCAGGAAATGATAACCATGCCCTATGAAAATAAGCAAACAAATCACATATATAATACACGACAATCATTACACAGATCTCAACTAAATGATGTACATTTGAATGAATTATTTGATTAAGCACAACATCGATATTCTTGACCATATTGTAGACATCTTTCCCACTAAAAGACATTGGTGCCGAGTCATGCTTTTTTCGTCAAATTATTTCTTCATTCGACAGTATAAGTGATACTGTAGAAGGAACCTACGGTGACGTATGTACATAACTTTGCATGAGTTGTTCAATCACACTCTCTCGGTATAATCTAAATAGTTTGGAATATAGCTTTTCCGATATAATTAATTTCCTAAAAGATTCTGAAAAGAAGCTAGCATGGTCTCTTGTTCTAATAATCTATAGCTATTTTTTTTCTGAACGATGTTTGAAGTGTCAAAGCGAAATTTGATCATGAATACACCATTGTGTATAAGTTGTGTAAGGCTCTAAGCTAATAATTTGGTCTTAGAAAAGTGGCCTACTTTATTTAAGTAAGAAAGATACCCCCTCTCTTGATTCCAAATATAAACAGAAAACTAAAGTACGACTGGTGCGTCAAGTGCTCTCGCATTACATGTCAATTTCATGATCGAGCCAATATGCACGAGTTGTAGCATTGCAGCTTAAATAACAGGCCTGGTGATACAACGATCCGTTCAGCTTTGAAAACAATTTAATTAACTGTACACATATAATTCTAAGTAGTTTATATAATTATCACACAATCGTATCGATATTTTTCTAAAATAAACTTCTACATACACTTAAATTCTGTCATAGCATTCAGAATATAAAACTATTAATTCAAGAAAAACCTAAGAAATAGAATACTGTTTGGAACGCGGGATATGGCACGTCTATTGATCAAGCTAATTGAATGATTGCGCTCATCTTCTTAGCCCTTCCTTTGCCTTTAACCCTCTCCAGTGCTCCTTTGGACTCGACACCACATCCAATCCCTAACCCCAATCCCAATAACTTACGATCTCTTTCGCTTCCATGGTCACCTGACACCATTACCCATATGTTCATCGCCACAATTGCCTCGACCCCTAAATGTGGCACCTGCCAGCTTACTAACCGACCACCACCTCATCTGTATCCTTCTCTTTCCCATGCTCTTGCCCATGGTTGATGACTGCACGATCAACTCCTACCACTGGGCACTGGCCTACCTTTACCAAAGCTACCTCTAAAGGTGAACCTAAAGAATACTTGGTGTGCCTCGCCGCTGCTGCCATCGCCAATTCACCAGCACACCGTTATTTCATCAGTAAATGTAGAGAAAGGATTTCTGTTCTTGACGCCGGGATCTGCCTGTTGCATGTAGGGATGATGCAAGGGGTCCGGTTCGGATTGGCCCTGTACCTGGCCCGTTGTCCACATGGAGATTAGCTGGTCAAGGCCAGAGCGTACCTCACTCCTTCTGGGCCCTAGGGACCCTTGGGGTTACGTGGGTTTGCCCCGTTTTGTTTAAGCAGCGGCGATTTGGAGCCGGAGAAGCTCTATATCATTGATCGAACAGTCAACCGTGATTGTTCCATCATCAACACGCGTCGCGGCTCGGATCTACTTCAGATCTAGGGGAAGAGTGTAAAATTGAAAGGCAACAGAGAGGGTGAATGGTGCCGTTCAAAATACCCCCAGCCCACGTATTCTTGATTTCTTACTCAAGGTTAGAATCGCCAGCCAAAATCCCAAAACAGATCACTCAAGAAATCAAACTATGAAAGAAATCAAACCTTGGAGGTCTGACCTCCAATACAGGATCGGTCTGACCTCTATTCTAGCGGTCTGACAGTTATGAACATTAATTTCTGGCAAAGGAATAGTAAATTCAACACCGTTACAAATCCAAAAATCCATGTATCATTTGATCCGATGATCTAAAAGCCATGAAACTTTGTACACACCTTGTTTAAGGTCTCATAAACACATTACAACTATCGATCACAGAAATCTATGTCAAAATTCAAACCTTTTTGAAATTAAATCAAGATTGCACTAAAAACAGGCAAAATACAAAAATGGCGAATACAACTTGCTCGCGGGTAAAAGATGACCAACATGGCTCTAGATGCATTCCCACATGTCACAGCAAGTAAGAACACTGAAGAAATAAAGTCAAAAATCCTCGAATCACAAAATCACATATTGAGACCAAAATCAAGCAAATCCGGATTTCTTTATGAACTTGCTACCAAAGTGACTAGATGGGTGGAGATTGATTTCTAGAGGCTATCTCTATCTCTTATATATTCTTGGCACAGCAAGATCAAGAAGAGATAAGAGAAAAGGAAAAACCAACCAAAACAGGTGCAAATCAATCAACACAAGAGATAGTTATGAAGATGAACGAAGATTGTTGTATTGCAACTTGAGGAGAAAAACTTTACAGCCACTCCACTTTAGAGGACAGAGATCACACCACCACAATACTCTTCTCTCAAACCTGAACACTTATAAAGACTTGCTCGCAAGAGAAGAAGGTTGGATGGTTAACTACAAGTTTCTATCCTAACCCGTTAAATAAATGGGCTAACTAGCCACATCTAATTTTTAGTGGATACTATCCACATAGCATATATGGAGGAAACTCGATAACCCTACACACGGGTTTTAACTCACTCACTGCATTTATGCACGCTTTTCAAAGTGTATAAACCCGAATCTGCTAAATCCTAAGATTTGATCCAACTTAATTATACCACCTTCTCTATGACCTAAACCACCTTTCCAAGCGTCGCTCGTACGCCGCGGCTTTCTTCGAAGTCGTTTTTGGTGTTTTTATCAAACTACCAAAATACTCTTCCATTGACCCAGTCTTCTCCTTCCATTACAAGCAAACGTCATGCTTGATACGTGTAGGTGCATCACTGGCTTGCCATGTTTCAACAAGTCTCTCTTGTTTCTGTTCCACCAGACCACGTCTTACTTGAACTGACCAAGCCACATGGTGCAACCCAACGTTTGAACTTCCCTTTAATATTTTTCACCTTTCCAGTGCCATGCTTGAGCTTATTACCTCACCTGGCATCCTCGATTATTCTGAATCATCTTATGTATGAGTGTAGCCCTAATTCTCGCCGTTGATCATAGTTAACTCTAAGCGATCCTGTACATTCAAAAATAAAAAAAAATCAATTTTAGACATAAATTCTTTATAATTTAACCTATGGTAGCAATAATATACCAAAACTCATTCTGTAACTCAAAATCACAAAAACCAAAAACGCCGAAGCACGGCGCAACCCAGCCGGTCTGACCGTTTACCGCTGACACCGAGCTGTTGGATTGGAAATCGCCAGTGGTTCAACCGCTAAAAGCTATGCTGATTAATGCCTAAACTACATGCATCAGCAATTAATGCATTGACTACATGCATGGCCTCATTAATGCGACTCAAGACAACATGCTAATCAATTCGGTTCCCTTAATTCAGATAAATTCACATGCATGCATGCAGATAACAGTAAACATTTTTTTAACCCGTTCAAGTACCACTAGCAGAGGATAAAGTACTACTAACAGAGGATATGCATGGTATCCTATTACTATTCGGCCGGCTTTGAAAACAGTTCTAAAAATCCGACAAATTACGATTCCAAAATTTTGATCTTCCTAAATTATAATAGTTCATTACAACATAATTCAAGACCCTCTTATATAGTCCTTCAAAGAGCCACGTGGGTCCTTCAAAGAGCCACGTGGACTACATCTCATCATGCTGGGGCCACGACACCACCGGTATGGCGTTGGAGACACTCCCAACCCTTATGTAGACACAATAGGAGCATAGTGCCTTCCTCCGAAACCACCAACAACTGAGGTCACTATCGTTGTCAAGGAAGAAGATGCGATCGTCAGGCACGCTGTTGTACAACCACATGGGCACAACCCTGGAGCACACTGGTGCCATGAATAAGTGCCTCACCACTGCTGAGGTCCCGTACCACCATCCACCACATGTGCTCCAGGTCAGCTTGGAACATGGACATCTCGTGTCGCCCGACGTCCACGTACATAATCCCGACCTACGTCCCTCTATTGTAGAGTTGCAACATAGGGTCAAGAAGCGTCCTCTTGCAGACCATCAGCAACGGGCTGCCAGTCGACTTGACAAGGAAGAGCATGTCCAAGGAGGAGCTTCTGTCACACATCCTGGCAGCCTCGATGATGTGCTCCATGTAGGAGACCCTCGGCTGTGACTCGTCGCTGCCATCAGTGATGGTGATGGCCATGATGTCATGGTTGTTCGCGGTGATGTAAAGCCTTCCTTGGTGCCATCGAGGAGCGCAAGGAGCAGCACCCGCTGGGGCATGGGTTCCTGCCTACAGCAGAGCGTCACGTTGGCGAAGTGAACGCGATTGATTTGGATAGGGAGGCAACTGAAGAACTGGCGGAGGTAGAGGCGAAGGTCATGCTCACGACCATTCCCAAGGCACTGGTATCGGTGGAGGCCACAAGAGGAACACAAGGCAGAGTGCTACAGGTGAAAGCAGAGTGGCACATGGGAACAAGGATAGACGGTCAACTCTAGGGTTGATGGAGTTCTAACCTCCGTTGGATCTCCTAATTTTAGGGCTAGTCACTACCCTTTGGCGACAAAATTTAGAAATGGGCTATGTAGGTAAATGGGTCAAACCAGACCCTTTGCACCCCTAGTTGCACAGACCGAGCCCAGGGTAGCAAGTGGTTCCTCATAGGATCTCCTCCTCTGTGGACCAAGCACATTGCAAGTACTACTACAATACCAGTGGTAATGCATATTGAAACTCACAGGCTTCATAGGTCATGCTCCTTCATGTGTACCACCAGCCACTGGTCCTCGCCCATGTTCCCTACACGAACCGCCACGCACCATCCGAGCCCCTGTGTCTCCCACTTCCATTCTGAGTTTCCCACTCCCTCCCGATATATACTCCGCTTGTTTGCAATACATTACGTATCACCAGTAAATAGGACTAAAAATAATTCATATAATAAATTATTTAGATAGGATTAAAGATAATTTATATAATAATCTTATATAATTAATAAATTATCTACAAAGGTCATTTATAAGGCTATCGTCTAAAATTATATAGGTGGATTCTTTTTAGTTATGACTGATGGATACGATGAATTATTTTTGGTCCTAGCATAAACATTTATACTAATGAATTAAATATTAATATGCTAATAAATTATTTAAAAAACTATCTAGATAAATTACATAAAAAACAACGAGAAAATCACCTAGTTTTTTGTTCGGAGAATCTATAAACCTTGCTGCGGTTTACGCCTTACCGTGGGAGCGACCCCTGCCTCTTGGAGCAGACACCCCTCCTCGTTTTCACCTTCGCCTCCTCCTCCCGACTCCCACTCCCACCGCAGTCCAGATCACTCCAAGAAAACCGCCCACCTTGCTGCGGTTTACGCGAGCCTGCCTGGGCGCTGGTGCGTGCCGATGATCACGTTCGCGGACCTGACGGAGCCGGCGCCCGGCGCTGAGCGCTGCGTGGACCGGCTGTTGTGGCTCGCGTGCGCTGGCGGCATGTGCACCGTGCCGCCGGTGGGCTCCAGCGTGTACTACTTCCCGCAGGGCCACGCCGAGCACGCGCTCGGCCTCGCCGCCGGGGTCGACCTCTCCGCGGCGCGCGTCCCGGCGCTCGTGCCCTGCCGCGTCGCCGCCGTGCAGTACATGGCCGACCCGGACACCGACGAGGTATTCGCCAGGATCCGCCTCGTTCCGCTCCAAGCTGCGGGCGCGGATGCCGAGCTCGACGATGATGGTGCCGCCGCCGACGAGGAGGAGCAGGAGAAGCCGGCGTCGTTCGCCAAGACGTTGACGCAATCCGATGCCAACAACGGCGGGGGGTTCTCGGTGCCGAGGTACTGCGCCGAGACCATCTTCCCGCGGCTGGACTACGCGGCCAACCCGCCCGTGCAGACCGTCGTCGCCAAGGACGTGCACGGGGCCGCCTGGAAGTTCAGGCACATCTACCGGGGCACCCCGCGCCGGCACCTGCTCACCACGGGGTGGAGCACGTTCGTGAACCAGAAGAAGCTCGTGGCCGGCGACTCCATCGTGTTCCTCCGCGGCGACAGCGGGGAGCTCCACGTAGGCATCCGGCGCGCCAAGCGCGGGTTCTGCGGCGGCGGCGGAGGCGAGGAGGCCTCCATGCCCGGGTGGGACCAGTACGCGGGCCTGATGCGAGGCAATGTGAACCCGTGCGTGGCCGCCAGGGGGCGGGGCAAGGTGCGCAAGGAGGACGTGGTCGAGGCAGCGAGGCTGGCGGGCGGCGGGCAGCCGTTCGAGGTCGTGTACTACCCGCGCGCCAGCACGCCGGAGTTTTGCGTGCGCGCCGCAGCAGTGCGAGCGGTGATGCGGGTGCAGTGGTGCCCCGGGATGCGGTTCAAGATGGCGTTCGAGACCGAGGACTCCTCCCGGATTAGCTGGTTCATGGGCACCGTCGCCGGCGTCCAGGTCGCTGACCCCATCCGCTGGCCGCAGTCGCCGTGGCGGCTTCTTCAGGTACTACACCGCAATACAAATCTAACAGTTGCTAGTACTTTGTCCAATTGTCCTACTGGTGTGTTGCGTCTCCCGCTCACTCTTGTTGAATTGGCGACTGCGCAGGTGACCTGGGACGAGCCGGACCTCCTGCAGAACGTGAAGCGGGTGAGCCCGTGGCTGGTCGAGCTCGTGTCGAGCATGCCGGCCATCCACCTCGCCTCCTTCTCGCCGCCGCGCAAGAAGGCCCGGATTCCGGCGTATCCAGATTTCCCATTCGAGGGGCAGCTCCTCAACCCGGCGTCCCCCCCGATCTCACTGGCACACGGCTACTACCACCACCACAATTACCATCACAACCAAAGCAATCATCCGTCCTTCTTCCCCTTCCCGGACGGTAGTGCTCCTGCAGGCATACAGGGAGCCAGGCATGCGCGATTTGGTCCATCTTTATCAGATCTCCACCTTACCCACCTGCAGTCGAGCCTCATGTATTCGGGGCTCCGCCGTCCCGATCATGTCAGTCCCACTCCTATCCCACCAAGGATCAGCACTGTCCTGACCATCGGCAGCCCACCGTCGCGCGACGGCGTCTCGTGCGCTCTGTCCATCGGCGCCAAGAAGCCCAGCGACGGCAAGCCGCCGGGGCTAGTGCTGTTCGGACGGACAATACTGACCGAGCAGCAGATGAGTCTAAGCAACTCGGCCGGCGTGACCTCGCCGACGGCCATTGGGAACAGCTTGCTCAACTGGAACACCGAGAAAGACGCTAATGTCTCGGAGGGCTCGGGCTCCGGGGTCATTCAGAACAGTAGTCCGACGGGCAACTCATCTTCGGAGAGATTGCAGTTGTTCAGGGACAACAGCAAGATTTCCGAGTTCGGACTGGAGCCGGGGCAATGCAAGGTGTTCATCGAGTCCGACACGGTCGGCCGGAATCTCGATCTCTCGGCGCTGAGCTCGTTCGAGGAGCTCTACGGCCGCTTGTCCGAAATGTTCTGCATTGATAGCTCGGAGCTGAGGAGCCGCGTGCTCTACCGCGGCGCCACCGGCGAAGTGAAGCACGCCGGCGACGAGCCCTTCAGGTGAGAGCACATCAACAACTTATGCCCAGTGCGTGTTACACTTCTAAAGAATCACATAACATTCAACTGATGCACCGTGCTTTTCCTTTGCCATTTCAGCGAGTTCACCAAATCGGCACGTAGGCTTACCATACTAACAGATGCAGGGAGCGATAACTTAGGGAGCTAGAGAGCAACGGACCCAACCGCGAGGAAGCATCGTCGTAGTATGTACAGCTTAATGAGCTTTGGTTTTGTATTAATTTCCTGTCTACTATGTTCCAACTCTGCACCTAATCAATGTAAGACACGGGGGGATGATCGTATCAGGTTCTTTTGTTTCCTCTCATCATCATCAGATGCATGTACTTCTTGATTTCCGTGTTATTAGTATTAGCCTAATAAATAATTATTACTGAAAAAAGCCGAAGCAAAATACTCAAGTCAAACTTGAACGAGCACTGATTAAGGCCCCGTTTGGCACAGCTCAGCTTCACTAGTGAAGCTGTTTTTTTTTGTTTCAGCTTCACGAGCAGTTTCACCGATGAAGCTAAATCTGTTTTGGAAAACTGTTTGGCAAAACAGCTTCACCAACAGCTTCATGCATGGCTGAGAGAGGGCAATTGTCCAAGATGCCCCTGTCTACCTGACTTGTTCTAACATTTGGAGTTGCATGTGTTGTATATGGTCATATGAATTAAAAAATAATATATTTGAATGAGTATGAATTAAAAAATTAAAATAATAAATAATAAAAAAATTAAAATCATTAGGAAGCAATATTAGTGTCTTGTTTAGTGCCTTGCTTATGTTTCGTAGTCAAATCATTAGGAGCAGTGAAATTTTGGTGAACAGGAGAGGTGAACGGGATGGACTAGTGGCAATGCGTGTAATTTTTGGTGAACTAGAGGGGCAGTGGGTTCCTAGGACTGCGGGCCTGAGGGAGAGAGATGTGAAAAGCTACTTTTTCAGCTTCACCTCTCCCCATTCCTTTGTGAGAGCAGAAAAAAAGGAGCTTCACCCATGAAGCTGTTTGCAAAAAGAGTGTTTGGCAAAAAAAACAGCTCATGAAGCTGTTGGTGAAGCTGTGCCAAACAGGGCCTAAGGCTCGAGCTTCAAGTGGAGTTCGAGCACTCATTAAGGTTCGAGCTTCAAATGGAGTTCGTGCTTGGCTCGGCAAAGCTCGAAAGCAAGAAAAAGTCCAAAAATTAGAAGTGTAAACTAGCGATGTACTGGATCAAGCACGACATCGTTGGGATTGTTGTTAGGGGAGGGTAGTGCTCACTGCACACTATTTGTTCATGTACTGTTTACATTTGTTATTTATGTAGTTAACTTTTATTTGTACTGTGCCGAGCTTACTTGTACTTCTCCTTACCTTCTTGACGCGCACAGCAAACGAACAATTAACTGCACTGATGGCAACCACAGCGATGCACGAACCATTCAATTACATTCTTAACAACATTGAAAATTATTTCGAACAACACTGCTAAGTACACCGGTACAACCATACATATCATTGCCCATATGTGGAACGTACCTCGTGGCACCCACATGGAGTATTGCTGAGGGGCTGCCTCGGACGTGGCTGATCGTCGTTGTAGTGGCAAGCACATATACAACTAGGGTTCATGCAGCAACATGTTGGGTTGTACGAACTCTTTATGTTGATGACCTCCTCGTTGTCCCTCTTGCGCCCCACCTGCTGACGGAGGTCATCGTTCTGCTATTCAAGACTCTCAATATGTGCCTCCAAATCAAAGATTCACTCCCACAACATATGCACGTACGTCGAAATATACCCTTCATGGGGAGGATCGATTCATCGCACGAAGTCACATTTATTCATCTGTTACAAACGAACGTTAACATCAAAGCTATATTACTACTACAACAAAATAAATGAGTGTGAACTTATACCCCAGAGTATGAACATCGAAAGAAACGTCGACCACCATCCGTATGACCTTCTGTCACCTGCACCACTGCGTCCTACATGTGTTTGCATTTCGGCCACACTGGCTGAGCCCCTATTTGGCAACAAGCGGTACGTCAGGCCGAAGTCCTCCTTCCTTTCGAGTGGAAGGTCCTCCTTTAGTGAGCCATGTTCGACTAGCCCCTCGGCGTCCGTCATGGTGGCTTACTCTACAACGGAGAAGATAGTTCTTTCAACCAGCACCACCTCGTCCATTCATTTTATAGCGTAACTTTGGGCTATATTTGCTCAATGATACGACATGATGACCCAGCTTTGCGCAGTGAAAACACCGGCGTGCCAACTTTGCGCAGTGAGAAAACCGAACGTGCCAGCTTTCCTCAGTGACGTGACATGACATTACGACACAGCTTTTCGCAGTGACATGACAGCATGGGCCAGCTTTGCGCAGTGAGAAGACCGAACATACCAGCTTTCCTTAGTGACATGACATGACGATGCAGCTTTTCGCAGTGACATGACAGCACAGCCCAGCTTTGCGCAGTGATAAGACCGAACGTGCCAGCTTTCCTCAATGACATGACATGACGATGCAGCTTTTCTCAGTGAGATGACAGCATGGCCCAGCTTTGCGCAGAGATAAGACCGAACGCGCTAGCTTTGCGCAGCGACATGACCGCATGTGCCAGCTTTCCGCAACGACAAGACCTCATGGTCCAGCTTTGCACACTATAAAATGAGGTCGAGAAGATTTCTTAGAGAATACTGTGCAACCAAACCGCACACTACACCACGCTTTTCACCACACCGGGATAGACAAAAGGCAGAAGAAGCAATGGGACAAGATGATGAAGCAATGGGAGGAGACATGTGACCTAGCACAGTCAACTGCCGCCCGTGATGACAAAATAAGGGTTGCTACGGCCCGGGCAGAACAAGCCCAGTGTGCTACGAGGTCAGCTCCCTGCAATGACAGGCCCCGTAGCAATAACCCCATCCTGAACGTTCCCACCGAGCGTTCTCCGCAACTCCCACCCGAGGGGGAGATACCCCACTTTGTTGGTGTGGGGACACGTGCAAGTTCTTCAAGTCTAAGCACCGCATCAGCCTAGGTACGTGTTACTGGGGTTGCGCAAACTACTCCAATGACTACACCGACCGCCGTCTAGACACTGCAACCTATCGGCAGCTGGTAAGGACCAGGTGCACCGTTTTTCCCTACCTTTTTTCCTTCACAACACGCACTAACAACCTCTCTCCTGTATTTACAGTCCCCGAAACCACTATGTGGCTACTGCAAATGGATCGATCTTCAGATCCACCCTGAGGACTAATGAGCCCTCGACTTTGAGGAGTGGAATGTCGCAAAGTCATCGGAGATCCGGGAGGAGGAGTGCTGCAAAAACGAGCAAACTCTGCGTATATAATGTGAAACGAAAGTTCATCTCGAGGTGTGCACGCGTAGGGAGCGGGAGGCTCACGAGAGGGAGCGTGAGAGAAAGAGGAAAATGGTGACCAAGGAAAAAGAGGCCGCCGAGGCGTTCAACGCCGAGCTGACAAGGAAGGGAAAATAGCCCCGGTCCACATATTAGATCGTACGAGCAGTTGGGTGGGTTAGTCGCACATGATATTATGTGTTATGCATGTAATCAAAAAGTACGCGGCATATTACTACCAACTGTATTATGAAGTCTATTTAAATTCAGACAAGCTTATTATCTCGCCTTTTCGTATTCAATGATTCACATAGCAAGTCATCTAACAATATTAACATACCGGTTTTCTCCGTATACGAATTCTCAGTAACATCACAATATCACTTACCATCATATGTACTGATCGTTCTAAGGTCAATCGTTTTTTAAAAAAAAATTCTCAAATTTTTTATGCACCTACAACATACAATAAACATAAACTTTTATTACAAATCCAGCAGATCATTTCCTAGTTAAAAACTACAAAATTTACAAAATTCACGGGGTCTACAAAATCTACAAAATTCAAGTCGTCCAATGGGCGGGCGATTGGAGCTCTGTCACCTGGCCATTGGGCGATTGGCTCCAGTCGCCCTTCTATTGGGCAACTGGAGTCTATTTATGTAAAAAAAATATTGTCACAGGTATATTTCTGTAATTTCAGATAAAAAATAGATTATTCGTATAAAAAATTCTGTACTGGTTCGAGGGTCCGTGGGAAGCTGGATTTGGGAGAGGACGTCCAGGTTCTTGCGGTGACGGTAGTGGAGATCCTTGGCGGAGAAAGGCGGCACTGTGGCACTGCGCACTGGTAGTAGAGATCCTTGGCGGTGAAAGGCGGCACTGTGGCACGGCGGAGCAACGGAGGTCCAAGCGGGCGGGAGGTAAGGCGGCCCCGCCCATGCGTTAGCGACGGCGCACTCGTGAGTTGAGTGCCTACACGGAGGTGGTCTTTGTGATGTCTTGTGGTTGTGGATGAGCAACGTAGGAAGTTCAATAATGCGGCTAGGAACTTGGGATTTGCCGAATTGAAGTGGTCCGAGTGCGTGGGGTTGGGGTGGCATCAAGTCACGGCCGGGTGTGGTCGTGTCCTCGGTTGTGGCAAACGAAACTTGGACAGAGGAGGGAAAGGATAGCGCGGGGAAAGATGTGTGCAGCAAAGTATGGCACAGCATTCGCGAGCTATTTGAACTCGGCTGTTGGGCTCAACGAGCTTATAGATGTAGGTTTGAGTTGGTTCTATTTTCATGCAAATTGAACTCGAGTCAAAGTTAAGAAGGCGTTTGTATTAGCTTTTGCTAATGGTTTTTGACTGAAATTGAATAATAATAGATAAAAGAAGTGGCTTTTAGAATGAGAGCAAGCGGTGAAAAAAGTAAAGGAGAGATACGTTCGCGTGACGGGAGCGAGATAGTGTGGTGTGTTATTCATCTAAGTAGAGAAGCCGCTTCGAGAAACCAGATACTTATATTAACTTTTAAAATTTTTAAACAGAAATAGAAATAGAGACGAGAAGCCAATACGATAAAAAGGCCTAAACAGAGCCGCTCGGGCAGTTTGTTTGTCTTAAGAGTTTTTTTTACAGCCCTGTTCCCGTGTACGATGCAAATCCTGAGCCAATGCCCCCTTTGTCTCGGCCAGGCCATCTGAGCGGTGTACTGGCCGTGGGCAAGGGACAAGCGCAGCTGCAGCGGCAGTGGGCAGCGGCAGCAGCATGCAGATGCAGGCTGAAATGAATCAATGTAATGTGTGCTGCTGGGATACCATTACACCATCGCTGCGCCATTCCTATCCCCGTGGCCTCAGCTCCAGGCGATACTCTTGTTCTCTTGGATGAGCTCACCCGGAAGATTGTGGCCCTGATCAATATGGCTTCAGCTTCTGGCTTCAGCTTATTTTTGCACTATTCATAAATTTCGTCTTTTTCTGAACTTTTGGCTTTTTTTGAGTTTTTTTACCGGTTCTTTTTTTCCTCGTATTTGTTTACATTATACGTGATGGGCTAATATGTTTTTTCTATTTTTAAATTTTTTTAAATTTAATTATGGTAAATAAGCTCTGTCAGCTACAGTGCTTTTTTCAGCCAGCTACAGTGTTTTCAGCCATAAGCCGTGAGGCTTTCAGCCGAACCGATCACCCCCTGTATCGTGTTGAGCTCATTTCGGTTTTTGTGAACTTTTAGCTTCTAGTTTTTTAATTTTGTTTTTTCTAGCCTTTTAGTTTTTTATATTTTCTTTTTTCTGTATTCCTTTGTATTGTCCGTGATAGATTAATCTGTTTTTTATTTCTAATTTTTTAAATTTAATTATGCCAAAAAATTACTAGCAATTATAGTATAAAATAAACCTGATATAATACTAGAGAGCGAAAAATGTACTATGAACCGAAAAAAAAATCTAAATGAGCAGGGCGACCTTTCAGGCATAAATGCTGCATGCTCCTGTCCTTTTTGCTCAGGGCGAGAAGTAATTGCCATGTCTTGATGCTTTGCTGAGCTGATGCTTGAGGCCGACACCTCAGCTAACAAGAGAGCTACAGTGCGCGGATTAGCGACTGCCTCCTTCCCTTGCCAATCTCACATGTACTACATCGCCATTGGTCCACGTGCCCTTGTTTAGGCTTGAGTTTTTTATTTCTGGTTTATTTTTCAGTATTCTTAATTTTTTTTACTTATCGGTTTTTTAAGCTTTTTTTATCATTCTTTTTTCCCATATTCGTTTGTATTATACGTGCTGAGTTAATCCTTTTTTCTATTTTTCTAAATTTAATTATGCTAAATAAGTTATCATCAGTTACATTATAATTTTAACTAGCTACAGTAAAAATTTAACTATAAATCATAAAAAATAAGTCCAACTGAGTACACTGCTAAGGCTGGTGCGTGTCTCTACCTGAAGCTTGCGTTTGTTGCTTGGCGTTGATATTTTGGCGACTCTTGGATGCTTTCTCAGCTCTATGTTCGTTCCTCCGTGTCCCTTACCACGCAGTTGAAAATCAAGATTCAACAAAGCTTGCCACTGACAGCCCAGACTGCAGAGTCGCATCAAATCACAGTCGGCCATGCTCAAATGAGCTTTTTTTTAGTGGATTATAGTTAAAAATATGATAGTTGATTGAAAAAACACTATAACTGATAGAGACTTATTTAGCATAATTAAAATTAAAAATTTTAAAAATAGAAAAAATATGTAGCCCATCACGTATAATGCCAACAAATACGAGAAAAAAGAATCGGCAAAAAAGCTAAAAAAACCAAAAGTATAGAAAAAGACGAAATTTATAAATAATGCAAAATAAGCCAGAAACCGCGTAGTCATTTACCTGATAGAAAGGCGCATACGATCGGTAATGTCAACACAGGTGAATAATGTATTTCAAAAATATTCTTTTAAGTATTTAGAAATCTTTGCTTCTAGTAGCTAAGAAGGTAAGAAGATCAGATTTAACAACTTAAATTCAAACAGTAACCCAAAATAGCAAGGTCTCATAAACTCAACATCTAACCAGTCTAACCGCCATTGAAGGTACGATCTAACTAGTCTTTTGTTTCTAGAACAGAAAATCAATTTGAGCCATAACCAAATTGGTACAAACTCTGAAATCCATGTCCAAATGATTTAAAACTTTGTACACACTTTGATGAGGTCTTATAAACCTATTAAACCTAAGAATCGTATGGATCTTAGTCAAAGTTCTAATTTTTCTTCAAAACATGCGAGGTTGCACCAAAACCGGTCAAATCTTAAAAACTTAATATACAATTTTCTCGTGAGTTAAGCACAATCAAGATGGCTCTAAATGATTTCCTATATGTTACAGCAAGTAAGACTAACCAAAGATTCAAAATAAAAATGCATGGATCAAGATTTCTTAAGAAAAACTACAAACTAAGAAAAAATTCAGCAACTTCAAAATCTTACAAACCACAGTATCTAGATGGATGTGATTTGATCAATATGAAACATCTTCATTACTTACACATTCTTGGCACACAGCAAGATCAAGAAGATGAGAGAAAGATAAAAACCAACAAGAATAAGAGCAAATCAACCAAGACAACAAATACTCCATGAGAAATAAACAAAATTGATTTATTACTTTTTGAGGATAAAGATTTCACAACCACGCTATAAGAAGTATAAGATAGCACACCACAATACTCACTCTTCTATTTCAAACTCTAACACTAGAACTCAAGATTGAAATGGTTGGGATGATTTGCTTACAAGCTTGCATCCCCAACCCATTAAATAAATAGGGCAACATGCCCACATCTACCCTAATGGATACTATCCACTAGCACAAATTGGGGGAAACATGCTAATATCACATAATACGGGTTTTACATTCACACTTAACTTATGCATGTTTTTCAAAACACATGAGCCCAAACTCACTAAATCATTAGCTTTTAATCTACTTGATCTTCTCAGCATCTTCTTGACCTAAACCTCTTTCCCAAGCATCATGGTTTTGATCCAATGAAAATTTTGGTATTTAGCTACACTAGCAAAATACCTTCGCCTTGAACTGGTCTTCTCATTTCCTTGCAAGTAATCACCATACTTGCTATGTGTAGGTGCATAAATAGTTTGCCATGCATCGGCAAATCTCTCCCACTCCAATTTCCACCGAACCATGCCTCACTTGAACCAACCAAAGCACTTGATGTAATCCGTTGCTAAGCACTTGGTGTAATCCATTGCTTGAACCTTTCTTTCGACATTCAGTGCCTTCCTTATGTTACGTTTGAGTTCAACTATCTCACGTAGCATTCTTGACCGTTCTAAACCTTGGCTCCTTTATGAGCATAGTCCCGGCCCATGCTATTGATCATAGTTGACTCTAATCTTTCCTACATATTCAAAGACCAAAAAATCATTTTGGATACAAGTCCTTCACAATTTGACCAGTGTTAGTTCAAACATTCATGCAATATGAATGCACTGACCTAGGACAAAACGACTCGACCCACAATCAAATTCCTTGAATTTAGAATTCTCAACCAAATTTCAGAACTTAGTCGATCTGACCACCATCAAGCAGCCAGTCTGACCTCACACTGTCTGAAAACCTAAGAGAGCGATCTAACTGCCCCTACCGACCGGTTAGTCCGGTTGCACTGGTCAGACCGCTCAACAAGGCCGGTCTGAATGCCTGAGACTGAGGCGGCGTTTATATTGGCTTTTGATGATGGCTTTTGGCTGAAAATAAATAAAAGTGGCTGAAATAAGTGGTATTTAAAAGGATGGGGCGAGCGGTGCAAAAAGTAAGAGAAAGATACGTGTGTGTGACGGAAGCGAGAGGAGTAGAGTGAATTATGCATCCGTGACCCTCTGTCTTATCTCTGAAACGAGACGGTAGAGGAGTAGAAAAGCTATTTTGAGAAATCGGATATTCGTATTATCTTTTGATTTATCTAAACAAAAGTTAGAACCAGAAGGCAATACGAAGATGCCTTAAAACCACCAAACTAAAAATTTAAATCTTTCGTAAATTTAAATTTTACTTTAATGTATATTAACCGTATCGCTGTACTACGTGACATACGCCACGATATTCATGAACAATCTCACCTGACACCTGTCCAGCGGCTGCTCGGTTGGTCGCGGTTTGCTTGTCCGGCTGCAGTACGTGACATACGCCACGATATTCATGAACATTCTCACCTGTCCAGCGGCTGCTTGGTTGGTCGCGGTTTGCTTGTCCGGCTGTAGCATGTGATATAACTGGGCGTCTCCTGTCCCTGGAGGGAGCCTGTAGGCTGTAGATGCTTGTCCGGTTTTGTTTAGTCGCCAAGTTTACCCCAAGCCACGAGTTTTGCTTGCCATCATGGGGCGTTGTCCCGTTCGGCCCTGTCGCTCTGAAAGAATGTTTACACCTCAAATGACAGGGGTACGTGATCGCACGTCTTTCTGCCGGACAAGTTGCTGTCTTCTGCATTTTTCACCCACGTACGACACCGATCGATGGGCTTCGACCACTGTTAGATGGAGCTCTGCACCTAAACAAAAAGAACGATTGTATTAGTATATTCTTAATTAAGAGATGGCCTTTCGTTTTGGAGAGGGCTAAACTTGTGGTGCAGAGAGTAGCGTAAGTCAAAGGACAGGCTTAATTAGTTTTTGCTAGTTTATGACTCCATCTGTACTGCAAGTTTTTTGGGTACAAGTTTATGACTCCATCTGGACTGCAAATTTTTTAGGTACAGGAAGACGCAAATAACTCATACATCACACTTACATCATATATATACACACATATTTATTTTTTACACATATTAAAAAAATTAATTAGAGGCTCAAGATCTTCGAAACATATAGATACACGCTGTTCTATTTAGTGTGTACTTGTATACACTGCTTAAATTATTGATAAGCATGCACGTCGATCCGGACTTAACGCGCGGGTGGAGACGCACACGGCATCATGCCAACTAAACAACGCTCAGTCCTCGCATCTGGACTCCAAGTTGCCATGCTTTTTTTGAAGGACAAGTTGCCATGCTTGGTGGCGCAAGTGCTGGGCATTTCTAAATGCCGTCTTAAATGTTTTCTCATGTTGGAGTTGGCTAAACTTGCCTGTCCAAGCGTACGGAGACGATTAGCTTAACTGGGTTTTTAATAGAGGTAGTGGTGGTAGTATATATATATAGATACGATGCGTGACCAAGGTAATGTAGTTTTAGGCTCTGTTCCAATATACTGTGGTTTTTTTAGTTGATTATGAGGGAGATTGAGAGAGTAAAGGATACTTATGTCGAAAAATCATTCTGTTTAAAATAGTTCTTACAGTGACTCGTACAAACAGTTTACAGAAATCGTGTTAAGAAGCTATTTTGTTCAAAAACTGGCTTTTACAAGTCAAAAGCTAAAAGCTATTTAGATAATAGCTTTAATCTGGAGCAAAGTTTTGATGTCACGCTTGCTTAAATTACGTCCACTCTACAATCGCTGATGAGATAATAATTCCACTGCTACAGTACAAAATATTTGTCCATGTGTAGGCTTCTTTGGAGGTGCTTTAGCTAAAGGATGTGAGCATGTATCATGTATGTGGCAATCAGAGTATGGGCTTGAAGCCTTGAACTGACCCGTATCACTTTTTCTAACCTTTTCTCAGTTTCAGATGTTTATGATTATGCTTGCTTGTCGCCGCCCATGCCATAGCCATTAACTTTTGCGTCCACTTTTCGCCTTCTCGGAAAGGAGTGGAGATGAGCATCCGATTAATCACATCCGAAATTAATCGTCGTCCTCACTTGCGAAAGAAAAATCATACCGACACTCCGACGGGCACCTTGCTGCACTCGATCTTTAGGTCAGTACATGACTACAACCACGAACAATTCATCCACAGTAAACATGCATGGCAATGCGTATGGCATCTGTTAGTGATATGCCATAAAAGAAGATGATTATATTACTTTTATATTTATAATTTTTAAATGATATATTATTTTATCTTTTGAATAAATGTCTTTTCGAAGTGATCAACAAGTATGCAACTTGTTCGTAAAATTCTTTGTTCATGTTTTGATGTTATTCTAAATAATCCCTGATCTTATATCATTATGTGAGACAATTATGATTTACATATCAGTACATGTATTGATTGATAATCATGTTTCACGAATTATAAATATGTGATATCAAATAAAAAAATGTGGACATATGTTAGAGAACATAATGTTGGATTGACCCACCATAAGATACTGCGGGAATTGTTATATTCTTAAGTATCATTAGTTGGTCTCATACATAGTGTATGTAAGATTCTTAGACCTGAGATCATCATTGTTTTCTACATGTGTAATAGATTAATTAGAGGTTACCAAACACTACTCCGTGACTGGGTAATTATAAAGGTAGCTTTCAGGTTTACTATGGGCATGTTCTTTTCAACTTTCTAAAAGCTGCTTTTCGGCTTTTCTATAGTAACTAGCTTTTAAACGGAGTATATTTTCAAAATAGGGTCTACTAGTTAATTGTTGTACATACTATACCAACTTCATTTATATCGACAAAAACCACACGTGAGTTTCTGTTACTCTGTAATCTCTCATACGAACAGCCCAAAAGTCACAAGCGGCAGATAAAAATAACAGGCCCTATGAAACATGCAGAGGAATATGAGTAATCAATATATAATTTACCTCTCCTATATAACAAGAGAGATATCTCTAGGCCCCTCGATGTGATTGGATTAAAGAAGTGTGTGGCCATGCCGAATGTGGTTGAGGAGTCAATCACAATTGAGTAATCCACTACATGTTCGAGTGAAGGAATGAGCTATCATAGCATGACACAATTATCGCCTTGAGTTCAATCTGGTATTATGAGGCAAATAGATTAGTACATAAGCACTATATAGGTTCGTCCAATATGATCTTTATGTATATTTGGGAGTCATTATATCCTGCTAGAGACCGCTATCGACTTATGGACCGGAAAGGAGTTTTCGACCTATGGCCAAATATATATGAACCTACAGGGTCACACACTTAATGGGTTGGAATGATAAGGGTTCGGATGATAGTCTCTGAGTGAGATACAATCTCTGCTCGTATCAGATAAGGATCTGATTGGAGGCTATAAGGAGAGGTGCGGGGACTGAGGGAGGCATCCTGAAACAAACCTCTCATAACCCCTGCTATAGGTGCTAGTGCTAGCACGCTGACGCACGGTGTTCCATTCCTGGACGTGTGGACTTTGGTAGAGGCGTTGTGGTGACTGCGGCGCTGATCGGGACGATCGCAGGGAGGAGACGGTTAGCCGGAGGACGATCGACTACTACCACTAAACCGACGCGCTCTTCGTTGAATTGGTTGCTTCAACTCTACTTTCGATGCACTACACATCTAGTGGTAATGATCTATGATCTCTTACTCGTATGGTTTCCTGATTTACGTGGTAGAAAATTTTAATCTACGCTAGTGTAACCTACCTATATCCTAACAGCATCGTCGTCAGAATGAGAATATGAACAACAAAGCTTCAGAATTACTAGCCACTGCATGAATGATTTTCAGGTTTTTTGTTAAATAAGTGGGCTCGACGAGAAACTTCAGTGCAGTTCCACAATCATGAACAATACAAACACATTTTAAACATGCATGGCAACACGAATGGCATATGATCGACTAGGGACAGGTTACGCTAGTATAAATTAAAATTTCTGCCATATAAACTAGGATTTTGAAGAAAGTTTTTGTCAATAGATTTCTGAAGTAAGATTTTGAGGTGTTTGAAACTTTTTGAAGATAAGATCCAAAGTAGGTTTCAAATTTTTTAAATTAAAAGTAAGGAATAAAATATTTCCTAACTATGGGTAACAAGACCAAGTATGGGGAATACATTTTTTACCAACATAGCATTTTTTTAAAATTAAAACCAAAAGGTTAACATTTGGAAAAAAAGCCTTTTGGGGAAAACTTCTGATAAATAACTTTGCCTTGACTATTTGAGAAAACAAAAACAAATTTTTGAATGATTTTGGGAAGAAGTTAAACTTTTGAAATTTTTCCTCGGAAGATCACATTCACAAAAATGGGTTTTAAAAATGAATTTTGTAAACAATTTGATAATTGAACTTCCAAGGATAAGTTTTATAAAATAAGTTTCAAAGTTAAGCTTTATGATTTCGGTCCAAAATAGACCTCAGGATGCCTTCAAAGAGGGTTTTTGGGAAGAGTTTTGGAAATATAACATTTTGAATTGGGGTAAGGTATCTATGGAATTAAAATTGCCAGAGCAAGATGCAGGTAAGAGAGGATCATCTAGGAGGGATTAGAATGGGCAATAATACTTTTTTTTGGCAAAGCCTTTATAGGTGAAAAGTTGATTTTGAAAAATAATTCTTGTCATTAAACTAACGGCCATGTTAACTAAGAACACGACCTACAGTCGATATGGTCTGCTACCAGCTCCACTGGATCCTAGATTTGCCATCCGAAACCCTCTGTGTGCTTCTATCGCACTATTCTCTATATCAGTAAATAGTGCACATAGATATATTACTGAATATCAAATACATATCTCACAAAGAAAAAAATAATACAATAGTAGTGTATAATACATAAATAAACATAAAGGTTCTTGACTTACACACGGGCCGATGAGGCCAAAATATTTAAAGAGCAGTAGTGAAAATGGAAACAACATATAGATAGGACCCTCAAGATATGTCCGCAAGCAATCAACTAGGGCTCGTGACCTAGTTCTTGACTTCTTCATTTTCTAGTCTTGTCAATGCCTTTAGAAGACCATAGAGCTTTTCTTTCTCCTTCTTACTTACTGAATAATAGTAATTAAACAAACAGTGAGTACAAAGGTATTCAACAAGCCACCATACATAATATAATTAATATATGTGCAACACTGAACAAAGGGAGACTTGAGTTTCTTTTATTTGTAGAAAGTCACATTTGAAATACAATAAGTACAATACCTAAGATTTAGTATTTTAACCAAACCATGTTTTCAAAGAGTGTAAGAGTATACAATAATAATCATAGTACAGGTTCCATCCACCTGTTACAGCACATGGTTCCATCTACCATATGCTAGTTTTGATACTAAGGTTACATCCACCTATTATAATCACTAGGTTATATCCACCCAGGGAAAAATAAAACTCAGGGTTCTATCCCTCTCTTCGTGTTTTTCATCCCACCCACAAATGGTTTTAATAAAATGAACATTAAGTTGAGTAAATTCACACGCTCACTCCTTGACTATGAACACGGCTGTTTGAACAGTTTTTACTCTGCAGAGATCGCGCACTTCACCCATAAGATATTCCCAACTTATTTTGCCGACACTCTACCTTTGGCATGAGACTCAGATGGTCATCACAAGGCCTTTGCAGTGCACCTTCCCAACATTGCTACACCCGCTAAGGTTTACACCGCCGTGGGGTTCTATACGTCTGCTCCAGAAGCCCCCTCTTACACCACACATCAAGGCCTTTGACCGGCTCTCTTGCCCATGTTCCACTGGATGGCGCATCTAACACTGAGTCGATGCAAATTAATTGGCTAGGTCATACCCGTTATAAACTTGTGGTTGCATCGTTTTACCTTGGGAGGTCATCACAAGATTCAGTTCTTATGGTTACTTGGACGGTTCTATCACATACCAAGATCTCGTGCTCGTATCTACACCAACCCAACTTACCATTCACCCAGGTATAAAGCAAGTTTCCAAACCTATCTTTTTTTATTTTAGCATACCAGCCATTTTCGTGCAACGGCTGTTCAAATCAAGTTTTCATGTTTGAAATGATGTTAGGGCAATGCCCATATGTATCTAAGTAATGCTAAGTATGGGACTTAGATACAAAGTTATCATCTAATATGTATAGCATTATTTCTAGGGTGACTAGGAGTGAGGTGTAATAAGCGATTAATAATATGACATTAACCAAGAACTACCGACAATACAATTTTAGTCAATGTAAAGCATGCAATTTGATAATTTAAAGTAAAATATTTTGCATTCAAAAAGATAGGTGCAATATGATTAAGGTGCTAACTTGTCTTGCTTAATTTACTATGGGTCTTATGTAAGGATGAGGAGGTCGACTAGATGTGGGTAAATAGGCATTTTAAAATTTACTTTGGGCTAAAACCGAATTTAAGTGTAGAAGCGTAAATCAAATATATTTTACAAAATAAGTCCTAAATCATCTAGGTTCACTTAAGTGCACCAACACTCTGCATCTATGTTAAGGTTTACAATCCTACAGTGACAAGCAATCAATTCAATTTATATGGATATAAGTTGCAAGTATGTAAATTAAGCTCACAGAAGTATAACCACAAATGACACACGATATTTTACCGTAATATTTGGAAAGTTGCCAGTTTTTCCTAATCTACGTTGAGGTAAACTCAAATGAATTATATTGGCTCCACGAATTAAACCAACCATTGCAATTCCACTAGAGTTGCTCTTCATCCACTTTGGGGCATAAGGGAGGTGGTGGCAACACATGACAGTGACATGGCTCGGCGCAGCTCAGTCAACTGAGCTTCGGGTGCGGCCTGGCTAATAGCTGACCTCAACACGCTTACGACGCACTCGGTGACAACAACGATGAGGTAGGTGCGCTTCAAGCACACTCGGTGACAACGATGTTGTCTACAGTGGGCTTCGGGCTTGCGTAGGGGAAGGACGGTGGTGACCTTCATGGGCTTCGTGTCCTCACGGGAACGGGGCACATGCAACAGGTGTAGTCGGCCGGTGGCAGTGGCCCGATTGGTGGCTAAGTCGTGGAAACACCGGCGCGGCGTGTGAACTATTGGCGGGCGGCAACGCCAGAGTTTAGGTTAGTGGTTACGCCAATGTGTGGGCTGGCGTAGATTCATTTTTTTCTTTTTTTCGTGTTGGAAATTGTAGCTAAAAATGAACCGTTCGCACTGCCAGTAATCGTTCTCGCACGGTGTGCGATGCGAGAGCAATGATCAAATCGTGCGAATGAATTAGAAAAGGAACTCGTTTGCTAGAAGGTCGATGCAACGATATACCATGGCATTTAGAGCAGTCGGTGTTGATGACGTGTTAAAAAACTAGTGTTGCCGAGCAATTCAATAGCCAATCAACACAATTCGAAATCGAGAACAATCATACAATCAGACAATGCAAAAATAGATGGACAATTAACACAAGAAATGAATTATTGATCTCAATAATCTATTTACGATGAAAAACTCTTGTCTAAGTCTTAAGTCTTTTTGGTATACATCCATATTTTTTAACTTGGAATTCAAGAAAGAAACTGTATAAGGCCACGAACTGACGGACACGAGACGTTAGTTTTGTAACAATTTTGGATTATAAATTGAGTTATTTGACCTATCGCCGTGTGTGCGTGAGTTCTTGAGAATCCACATAGGGTTTCTCATGCTGCAACTTGGGTTTAGGCCCCGCTCATTAGAGTTTCTGTTTCTGACTTCTAACTTCTTAATTATATATATTTTTGGGTTTTTATCTTTTCTTTTTTATCCTTATTACTTTATATTATATGTGATTATATACCTTTTTTATATTTTTTAAATTTAATTACGTTAAAAATTATCAGCAGATATAATATATTTTCAATTACTATAGTGTCAAGCACACCATAAACCAGTTAAAACCTCCAACGAGTACCACCAATCTGAGTGCTGATCTCGTTTTATCTTCTCTCACTTCGCGTACTGTGATGTGCACGTATGTGAGATTTATTTAACCAATCGAATCAATCTTCATCAACATGAGGGGCCATTTTCATCTATACACGATCACACGCGGTCAATAAACAAAAACAGACGGCGAGCTCCTTGCTTTCAGTGCCCAGCGCAAGCAAACAGCGATATACACGCCCAATCCACACTACAAAAAGCAAGCTCCAGTGATCCCAACGTCGGCCTGTCGCTCGTGTCCGGGTTGGGTTAGGTTACGTCAAGCTGGGTTTGCATTTCTTTAATCTTCACCAGTACCCAGTTGTCATATTTCTTTGACCGGCTATGTAGCTTCGGCCAGGGGAAGCCGCCGGCACTTTCTCCGGTGCCGGCTTCGAGGGTTTTGTGTCCCCGGAGAGATTAATTTTTTGGTTCAGTTTTGTGTTTTCTTCTGGTCAAAGTTGCCTCGGTTGGATAGCGACTCATGAGAGGGGGTTGGAATGGAAAACTCTATTCTTGTGCGCGAACGCCCTTGGGCATTAGGAGTTGGGACTCTGCTGTCATGGGAAGTAGCGGTAGAAGGGACTAGTTAATCGAGCGGGATCCCCGATTAGCTGGCGATGTGTTTGGTGGGCCATACGGAACAGCGACACTCCTGGCGTGATCGATGGTCGTAAGAGATAGACCAGTGCCTTAGTACTAATTCACATGATCGATACTGTTCTTCTCGGAATGTCGAGTGGTTGACAGTACAGGATTTAGGGCGAACGAGATTCTCTGACTTCACGAAGTAAAGTGAAGTCCCTCCATCCGCCGATCAATGGCTGGGATTAATCTAGTATTTTTAATTTTTTTACTTCTAATTTTTAGCCTTTTTATTTTTCATCTTTTTCTAGATTTTTTTCTTTTTTCTTATATTTCTTTATATTATCTGTGTTAAAATAACCTATTTTTAAAATAGGTTATTTTAACACAGATAATATAAAGAAATATAAGAAAAAAGAAAAAATCTAGAAAAAGATGAAAAATAAAAAGGCTAAAAATTAGAAGTAAAAAAATCAAAAACGCTGGATTAATCCCAGCCATTGATCGGCGGATGGAGGGACTTCACGAAGTAAAGTCACGCTGTGACTTTACTTCGTGAAGTCAGAGAAGTTGCGCCGGATTTAGGGGCGTTGAAAAGTGCTGTAGTTTTTTTTTGTTTTTAGCCGTGACTTTTAGTATTTAGAGCATCTTCAAGAGAGGCTCAATATTTTATCCTCTAAAATCTCATATTGGGAGTCTTTCTAAAAAAATTGTCTTCTAAATCCTTCCCCTCCTTTAGCAGCTCCTCTAAACTTGGATCCCTAAAATTACCATCTAGGCACTGTATATTTGATGATGATCCACCTCAATTTTGGAATACCAAAATTATTGGGCGTGTTTTTGAGTATCTGTTGGAGGCTTGTTTTTAACTTTCATACCCAATATTTGAAGATAGGGGGTAAAAAACAGCATCTCTTGGAGATGCTCTTAGGCTAAGGTAATACTATAGTACTGTTAGCTTGTTTTGAGCTAATCAATTTTAAAAAATAAAATATAAAAAAAAGAAAAACAGGATTCTATCTTCTTGGATAATGTAAAGTAAAAAATACCATGTTACGAAGTTAACGTGTTCTAAGTGGTTTTTAATTTCTGAAGCCAAAAACTATTTAGAAAGGCCTTTAAGGTGATCAGAAGTGGCAAATAACTCCAGTACAGTCACTTAATCAGGTAGATGTGAATATGTGATCACTGATCAACACAAGTAAACTGCACATATTTACCATTCTGGTAATGTTATCTACTTCATCATGTGGATTGCGCTGTTCATGCGTTGATGAGCTTACCTTTCTACTATGTTGCAGTATTTTTCTACTTGATCATATGGATGTCGCTGCGCATGCGTTGATCATGAGCAGAAATTTTCAAACCTATACTAGCTAGTTTAATTCTTGCCAGAATGGCATTATTCGAAGTCAGAATTGTGGATAGTCTGTCGGGGGTTGTACTACAGTTGAACAGGGTAAAAGCAAACCTTTACTACCCGGGGTTCTAGTACAGACTTCATTATTCGCATGGGACAAGTTGACCGTGAGAAGTTATTATTCTACTCCATTTTGAGGCTGCCGATTGTTTATGTGTGCTGGAGAGAGGATCCAAAATCCTGCTTTGAAATCCATTCCATGCAGGAGATAGAAGATGGATGGGTCCAAGGCTCAGAAATCCTTTTGTGGTGGGCCGGAAAAATGCACCTTGTACAACTTCCTCTCAACAACAACAAAAAAAACCTTGTTCCTCATCTTGCAAAGTAGATCAAGAACTAGCACAAATGCAACGAAATATATAATTCTCCAACAAATTTCTTTCTCCAAATAATCCTATACGCATAGCATCTTCCGATCCCAATTGGCAAGAGAAGCCACCGGCCTGAACCATGGAGAGATCAGAAACAACGAAGAACAAGAAAGCAACAAGTCAGGATACCAATATAGCAACACAATTTCACCCCAAATTGACTTTTCTGTTCGCAATTGTAATCGACGAGGTATCACATGACTTCAATTACATAAAAACCAAACCCATCCCATCATATAATGATAAGAGACGCTCTGATCTATCGAACGACAGAGCCTGAATACATAGCGTATAGAAGCAGTTATTCGGACCAGACTCGATCGAGGTTTGCCGCTAGTTGTAGTAGAGCTCGAGGCCCATGCCGTCGTGGATCTCGTAGTCGGCGAGGGTGATGTGGTCCTTGTAGGTGGTGTACCATTTCTGGATGCGGATCTTGTCGGCGCGCGTGCCCGTCTGCGCCGCCACCAGCTTCTTCAGGTCGCCGATCGTGTCGTCCTCGTTGCACTTGACGCGCACCTTCTTCCCCAGCCGGTCGTTCAGCACCACCTCGATCATCTCCGACGCCTCCCTGATTCGAACCTCGAGAAGCAACTACTCGTGAACCGGAACTGGTGAGGACGACGGCAAGGAGGCTTGGGCGTTTCCGCGTTGCGTGCGTGCCGTGCAAGAGTAGTGTTCTTTTATCAAGGGATGGCCTCAACTGCCACACGGAATCTCTCCGGTTAGGAAACTTCATCAGTCTACTAAAAACGAAGAAACGAGGACCGCGCATCAACAATATTATAGGCAGCCATAATCCATAATATACCTCTACATCATCTATAGACAAGACTAAAAATAATACATATAATATATTATCTATATAGTTATCTACAATAGACTCATATAATTAATGTGTTATCTATATAGTTATTTATACGATGGTATAGACAGTAAAAACCGTCTATAAGACCATTTATTAAATAGTAGACATCATTTTTTTTCTCTCTTCCTTTTCTCTCTTCTACATCATATAAAATTATATGTGACATATATTTATAAATAATTGACATGCACCATTATACATGACCGACGATACAATTACATTCGTACAAAGGCCATTGTGTTGTTGTGTTGTTTAGGATTTCTAGGTTAAACTGAAGCGCTATGGCCCCTATCTGTGTTGGGAGAAAAGGCTAATCTCTCCCAAACAGCATCACTAATGATGATCCATGAATCCAACAAGTACAATCTGTTTTGTTATTCCTTGTTTGTTCGAAATTTGAAGCAGCTCGTGAATTTTTGAAGACAAGGTTTATTCCTTTGGGCGTTGGGGAACGTGGGCTCTCTCGGCCCCTCATGGTTGGGCTAAAATCCAGGCCGTAGTTACAAATACGGCCCATGCAAATCCACTTGATTAGCCCATCAAGTGGGCCTACACAGTTGGAGTACATCACGTATGAACTTCGGCACCCTGTCAAATTTGCGAGAATTTAGGATGTGTTTGGTTGGTGGAATGGGGAGGAATGGGATGGGATGATTCCAGTTTTTTGGGATGGGATGGAATGGGATGGTTCCGTCCACGCGTTTGGTTCATAGTATGGGATGATTCTATTTTTTGTTTGGTTAGTGGGATGGAGAAGAATGAGATGATCCCACGCAGGCCTCCCTGGCCGCCGCCCGCGCCGGCCTCAAGCGCCGCCGGCCGCGCCCGAGCTCCTGCGCCGCCGGACGCGCCCGACCTCCCGCCGCCCGAGCTCCTGCGCCGCCGGCCGCGCCCGAGCTCCTGCGCCGCCGGCCGCGCCCGACCTCCCGCCGCCCGAGCTCCTGCGCCGCCGGACGCACCCGACCTCCCGCGCCCGACCTCCCGCCGCCCGAGCTCCTGCGCCGCCGCCCGTCGCCCGAGCTCCTGCGCCCGAGCTTTGTCGCCCGAGCTCCGCCGCCGGCCGCGCCCGACCTCCCGCCGCCCGAGCTCCTGCGCCGCCGCTCGTCGCCCGATCTCCTGCGCCGCCGCTCGTCGCCCGATCTCCTGCGCCGCCGGCCGCGCCCGACCTCCTGCGCCGCCCGCCGCCGCTCGCGCGGGCCTCCGCGCCACCGCTCGCGCGGGCCTCCGCCCGGATCTGGCGCGTGAGTTTTCTGTGGGATGAAGTCGTCCGGGATTTTTTGTGGAATGAGATGATACCGAATTTTTGAGGAATATTCCTTTGAGAGGGACCATTTGCTTCCATCCCATTCTCCCCCATTCCACCAACCAAACAGCTGGATGACCTCAAAATTGGAACAGGACCATTCCATCCTTGGGTCATCCTAGCATCCAAACACACCCTTAAAGCGCCTGTAGAAGTCTCTCTTCCGGCTCATGTCAGTATGTTTACTTGCAATGACTTTGGGCCTAAGCAAGGTCGGTCCAGCCCGGTTTCTCGGTTTGAATTGTTTACTAGGCTAGCGGACAAATTTTGGCCCAAGTAGAATACTCTGAAGTCTAAACTCGACTATTCCATTTTGTAATTACGGTGGTCGTACGCCCCAAATGAACCCAACGGGCAAAATTTCCCAACAACCCTCGCCCCAACTTTAATAGGACTTTCATATGCTTCGCCATTATACCGGAGGGATTTACCTCCAGAAGCCCTCCACTTCATCTTCTTTTCGAAAAAGCCATCCAGTTTTTGTGAAATCATGTACGGGTTCTCAATTTTTGTAAAAATGTCTCTGTCACATCATTTTTGCGAAAAAACCCTCTACTTTTCGATAATTACATATGGGCCCTTATTTTTTCAGAGAGACCCTTCTTTACATGATAAAGCCCTATAATTTTTTCAGAATTACGTATGGGTCATTCGTTTTTTGTCTCCACTTTTCTGAAATTACACATGAGTCTTCGTTTTCCCAAAAAGGCCCTCCTTTTATGTGATAAAGTCTCGCAATTTTTCTAAAATTATGTATAGGCCCTTGGTTGTTTTCCAAAAAACCTTCGCTTTTTCCTGAATTACTACAGGC
This sequence comes from Dendrocalamus latiflorus, assembly GCA_017311315.1. Taxonomy (NCBI): domain Eukaryota; kingdom Viridiplantae; phylum Streptophyta; class Magnoliopsida; order Poales; family Poaceae; genus Dendrocalamus; species Dendrocalamus latiflorus. The sequence goes on from CM029610.1 coordinate 36,135,045, forward strand.
CCTTGAAAAAAAACCTCGCACGAATTGTTTGCTCTTTTACTTTAGTTCACGCGGTAGCTAGCATGGCGTGCGCCATGCTACCACTGATACTATAGTCTATTGTAGCCCTAAATCCCAAACAACAGTCACCCTCACCTCGCTCTAATAGGACTTCTATTTATACTGTAGTTCTCTGCTCCAAATGAAACCAACTCACAAGCTCCAGTAACATCACGGCCACACCCAGTCTCATAGGACATCTATAGATATTGCAGTCATCCACTCCAAATGATCATTAGCTCTACATACTACAGCCACCCCCACCTCGCCCTGCCTCCCCCAGGGCCTCGTGTTGCTGTGAGGCCCTGAGCTCACGTCAGTGACGTCAGTCACTGCCAGCTACCGTAGCCAGGAGTGCCTTGATCTCCTCTCCATTCCTTCACCTTTGCCTTTCTGGTCCACCACCGCCTTCCGCACTACGTTCATGTTCAAAACTGTTTCATCAACCCGTTTGAAGCTACCATAGCCTGAATCAGGGGCGGACCTGCCCTTCGGGCGAGCCCAGGCGGCCGCCCGAGCTCCCCGCCGGCCGGGACCCCCCCCCCCCGGGCACCGGCGGAACCCCCCTGTGATACGCGTGCACATCTTGCCGGTCTGCCGGAAGCCCAGAACAGAAGCAGCCCAAGTCCATTAGTCCAATTGTCCAAGCAACACCCAAATACCCAATAAAGCAATAAACACATGGCCCAAGTGCCCAACAAAGCAAAGAGTACACGAAAAAAATCCGACGCTAGCCCTAGATCCCGGGCGGCAGAGGCGGAGGAAGGCGCGGCGGCGGCGCCCAGGCGGCCAGGCGGAGTTGTAGAGGACGGCGCGGCGCGGCGGCGCCCAGGCGGAGGAGTCGGTAGAGCTCGCGAGGCGGGAGGCGGTGCCCAGGCGGAGTTGTAGAGGACGGCGCGGCGCGGCGCGGCGGTGCCCAGGCGGAGGAGTCGGCGGAGCCCGCGAGGCGGGAGGCGGTGGCCGGGCCGCCGGGGAGCGTGGGAGGCGGAGAGCCCGGCGGGAGGCGAGGCGGGGAGACCGGGAGGCGGGGAGCGCGCCAGCGCGGGACTGGAGGCGGGAGGCGAGGAGCCCGGCGGGAGGCGCGAGGCGGGGACGCCGGGGAGCCCGGGAGGAGCGAGGCGGGGTGCCTGGGAGGAGCGAGGCGGGGGATTTGAGGAGGCCGAGTGCCAGCGGAGGATTTGAGGAGGCCGAGCGCCAGCGGGGGATTTGAGGAGCGCCCGGTCGCCCGTCGGTGGAGCCGTGGAGGATTTGTCGATTTGAGGAGCATTGGAGTAGTCGGCTGAGGGCTGAGGCCGGACCGATTTGAGCCTTTGAAATTGAGGAGGTATAATAAATTCTAGATTTCAGATTTATGTATTTAAATATTAGTTTTGATAGCTTGTAAAAATTTTATGTAGATTGTAGAATATGTAAATTAGCTTGTCAAAATGAGGGTACTTATATTTTTACCTCTCCATAAACCTGGCATCAAGTGACCTGAGGCTTGTTCAAATTCAAAATGAATAGAAAGGACCTGGCATCAAGAAGAGGTAAGCATCAAGAAACTAACTTGGCAAGACCTGGAGACACTAGATGCGGTTCTCATTATGCAACTTTAACCCGTATTGAGACCATGTGGGATGCAGTAACAGATGTGCTAGGCATTGTGCACGAAGATGGGCGTAATCCATCTAAGGCAGCAGGTTTGTTGCATATAATGGAGACTTTTAATTTTGTGTTCATATTAAAGATGATGTTGAAAGTGCTTCGCATTACAAATGAGTTATCTCTTGTATTGCAAATGAATGATCAAAATATTATTCTGGCCATGTCATTGCTTGTTGATGTCAAAACACGGTTTGATCATGGATTATTTTACTTTTAGGTACTATTGTTTATTTCACGCTTCCGACTTTAGCCTACCTAATTTTTTTTTCTGGATCCACTACTATGACTTCGCCCTACCTATAAATTTTTCCTGGGTCCGCCACTGGCCTGAATACATCCATGCTTTTCTCCGTTTCATGCATGTTCCACTCTCTTCCATGCTGCACAAAACGATTTGGCCAAACCCGTGTCACCCGGGTTTTAATAGCCCTACCACGTTGCATGGGCTACCAACATCATATTCATAGCGTACCGTGGCACACCACCTCCACCGCCCCGCCATTGTCATCGTTAGCAATTTACCTGCTAGCAAACACACTACATATTAATAGCATCTCCAGTAGAGACAGAACTAGAACAAAAATATCCTAAGCAATGAGACAGCAGGAACAGTGAAATTAAAGATAATTGTTATTTAGTAAGTTATGGCAATAGCACTGGCAATTACTCCTACATACCTGGTTATACGAGAATAGTCAGGCACAATGCTGTCCTCGACTATATAACCACAGACAGGGTGTAATATCCTGAGTAACCAGAGTGTACGCCCCCCGTACATTACCAAGTGAGTGAAAATCTCCCCTATATGTGGATAACCCCAGGTCAGGTAACTGTTATATTGTTAACAGGTTATATGATGTGGATTTAAGTGAACTAAGGAAAGGCTAAGATAAGATAATGATAAGTGGAAGGGTTCATTAGGATTGAAAATAGAAAAAACATAATTCCCAATACAAGGGCAATGTGGAATGATAACATGATGATAGTGGTATAAGAATTATGCGAAGAGAGGTATTATAACATAGCTCACACAAGGGTTGACAACCATCCAAGTTTTATTATGAGGTGAGTGATTATTAGTCAGATTAACAGGTATTGTATAAATGTCATTCATGACTTACATATGAAATCATACAAATAAAAGATCATGATATCAGGAAAAATAAACATAGTAGCCATAATGTTAAAAGATTGCTAGTGGTTTAAACCTAAATTTAAAACATATTCATATGCTACCGCCATTAATAATTTAAGCATGAATTCTAAAACACTAATTAAAAGCATGAATTATAGAACATTATTAACTGAGTATTCTAATAAATCTAAAAGCATATGAAATAAGATAACCTAGAATGACATGGCATGAATACAATATTAGAAGTCTATAATCATGCAAATATTAGTTATACAATAACAATTAGGCAAGCATTTATGATATGATAATAACCAGGTAACTTTAGTGATATGATATTAGTCAGATAATTTTAGTGATATGATATTAGCAAGATAATCTTTAGTGATATGATAATTGTTAGGCAATCTTTAGTGATATGATAATTGCTAAGCAAGCGTTAGTGATATGACAATTATACTCAGTGGCAAAGGTGACAAGTAATCTGGAAACATGTTGTATATGGAACGAAAAAGGTTACAATCGTGAGGTACTTGCCTTGAGCACGCTCGACGGACGCGCTGTATGAAGGGTCCGTAATACGCAACCACCCGAACGCTCTCTCAACAGTTGCATGAACATACAAGATGGAGCGGAGACGGATCAGATCAACGCTAACATAAACTTGTGAAAAGATGGACGGAAGTGCAATCGGCTGGAAAAATTCGCGTTTGCTAAGCTCTCATCGTGTGAATCGCCGTTTGGCTGACCGAACGTTCCACTGCAAGGCTAGCCAAAACCCCTTGTGCGAACTCCAATTCAGCCATGCTCCAAGCTAGCCGGACCAAGACCATGAAAAAGAATGGTCGCCGGCCACTTTGGCCGCCACCACCGGCCACCGACCGCTGACTACGCCGTGCCTCCACCGGTCACCGCGGCTACCGTGCCGCACGCTTTGGCTCGGCTGACCGTGTGGTCGCCACCTGCCACTGGTGCCTCCACCTCCAAGTGCGGCGCCGCCACTGCGCCGCCTCCACCACGGCTATCGCTGCCCTGCACTGTGTTGCCCGCACCTCACTCGGCCTACACAGCCTGCGCCCCTCGCACCGCCACCATGACCGGCCTCTGCGCCGCCCGTCACTGCCGCAATTGGCCTCTGCTCCTCCCATCACCACCACGGCTGGCCTACGCGTCGCCTTTGCGGCGCCCGGTGCGCCGCCACGCCGAGCTCGTGCACCACCATACCGCACACGCCTACGCTGCCATGCCATGCCCACGCGCCGTGCGTGCCAGCCGACGTCGATTGCTACCGGCGTTGGCGCTACCTACCTCGGCTAGGCCACCCCCGCACGCCGCCGGTCACACATGGGGAAACAGGGAGAGATGGAAGGATGGGAGAGAGAGATTGAAAGATAGATGTAGGGAGGAGAGATACACGGGAGAGAGGGATATATTAGAGATAGGAGAGGGAGGTTAGGGATATTAGAGATGGATTAGATTAGGTTTTTCTGTTTGAAATATTATGCCTTTTTTAAAAACTTGGGCGCTACAGGGACAGTGGAGGTTCCTCGTATATTACTGCTAGCTATATGGGAATTTGAGTTGCTAGTGCTCCCTTCAAGAAAAGAACTAGGTGCATCGAGTTTGGGCTAGAGATGCTAATTTCTACTAAAAAGATTTTTGAACTTGACGTCTTGTGACACCGGACAAGCAAGCTTGGCTCTGCCCCTGAGCGCCACCATCATCCCCACAAAACGACAAGCCATACATAAGTTCGTTAAGTAACGGACGCCTATTAATTAGTAAATCACAAACTCCAGTACAAAGGCCCAATCGTATTTCAATAACATCCATGTAAAAACCTACTAAAAAAAGGTTGCTGAAAATCTGTTGGCGGTTAAATTGCCCGACCTATCTAAGTATCCCACACACTTCCTCTTGTACTCGAATGGATAAGGAAAACTGGGGAAGTAACTTAAGGTTGTGATCGTTTCGACTTCAGCTTCTGACTTCTGGTTTATTTTTTACTATTCATAAATTTCGTCTTTTTGGAACTTTTGGTTTTTTGTTGAGTTTTTTTGCCGGTTCTTTTTTTCCGTATTTATTTGTATTATATGTAATGGGCTAACATATTTTTTATTTTTTTAATTTTTTTAAATTTAATTATGCTAAATAAGTGTCTGTTAGCTACAGTGTTTTTTCAATCAGCTACAGTGCTTTTCAGTCATAAACCACCTTAAAAAAAGCCCAAATGAGCACCAAAGGGCCCGATCATCTGGAAGACGAGTTGGAATAGTGTGGACAGAGCAGGCATTTACTCATGCCCTCCATGATTCCCCCCTTCTTTTGACGAAAATGGGTTGCTTTTCCCATGGGCGGCGGACAAAACTCGCGCGGTTACGCTTCGGCTGCATGTGTTTCCTCGTGGTTGCTTTCTACCACTTGTCCATGTGAGACGAGCTTAACGTTGCATTGCATGCACCATTCCCATGCTCCCGAGGTTCAAATCCTAAGAGCAAGTTTAATAAGGCTGACTGTGCTAGCTATAAGGGAATCCATGTCAGCATAGTCCTATGTGGAGGGGAGAGAAAAGGAGAGAGAGAGCCAAGCCGGCTCCCATGCAAGAGTCAGGCTATAGCACAGGAAAAGAGGTGTTATCCATGCATGTACCAATAGAACTAACTGCTATACCCATGCATGTATTAAATGACCAATACCCATGTATGTATTAAATGATTGAGAGCTCTTGTAGAGACAACTTATAGCCATCTTATTGTATGAGTTGGCTGCATCTTACCTTTTGATGACATGGAAATGTATTGGAGGTAGCAGCTATCTATACTATTAAACTTGCTCTAATATTGCATCTGATCGCCAGCGCGTCCAAGGGGGATAGACCTAGCTGTAAGGGCTAAATAAGTAATTTTCCTTGCCATTAAGGATGAGAGAGAGTGTGTGTTAAAGATGCAGCGAGTCTCAAAGTTAAAAAACCAGTTAGTATTTCTTTTTTCCTCATACCCTCCTATAAATGCCCAACCCATTAGAGATGCTCATCGCACCAAACTCACAACAAAAGTTGACATTATAGGAGTACAGTATCGCTCCAATGTCGGATGAGGTTGAGATGAGGCAAGTCAAGTGCCGGCAAGACTACAAAGTTGTTGTTAAGCAGGTAGTAATATGATCCCTCACTTAAATTCTGTTTTTATTCTGGTTGATGCAACCGCTGTACAAAGTTCCATGACAAAAAAAAAGTATGCTGGATTTTAGTTGGTTCAGATTCAAATGTGTATAGACTTCCAGTACTACTTGAGTTCTCAGTGGAGTGTAACTGGAAGCATCTGATTGCCCTAGAATACATCATACATGAAAATTATTACACTTTGCATCGATGCTTTTAACTTTTTCTTCCTTCCTATACGCCTCACAGTGTCAGCAGCTGATGGAAAAGCTGGAGGCAAAGAATGCACCACAAAAGAGGCAGAAACGATCAATGGTAAATTCTCAAGAATACACACATTTTCTTGTGCTTGTTTCCGAATTTCGATAAGAAACTAACATTTCTATGCCAAGGTAAAACAAAAAATTGAGATTTCCTATGCACTAGTACAAGCTCTACCTAACCAAAGTTCCTGCTAAAAATTGGGATTTGTTTTGCTACCTACAGAATTATGAAGCGGAAAAGACTACCACTGTCCCGGCCACGTCTGAGAAAATGGACAGTAAAGGGCTCGAGGAGACCATCCGAGGGTTCCTGCAGGAGCTTGACTGAATGCATGCAGAAGAGAAATGCCATCTATATGAGACAGTTAATTGCTACTCTGAATTTGCATAATAAGGCGAATTGTTCCATTGGTTAATGAAACATTTTTCATCTTTCTTAGATGTTTGGATGTTTAAGCTACATATCTCAACCTGAACTAAGTCTTGACTTGTGGTTTATGTCTTCTAGCTACTAGATAAGCTTCTCAGGCCATGTATGTCAGCTGTGATAGTATTTACTTTGTCAAAAATGTAGTGTTTTAGTGTTTATGCCACACCTATGATATATCATGGACTCTCAGGCTAGTACCGGTAATAGACACTAGTGAGCTCTAAAATTGAGACAAACCGAATTTTCAGAAAATTGAGAAATTCCTTTTGGATTTGATTCTCTGAGCTTCCCTAGCCAACTCTAGCTCGATCCTAGCCATCCAAGCCCTAAAAACCCTGCGGCATTGCTTCAACGGTGAGCTTTTGCGCACGGCACTGTGCTCCGTCCGAAAAACCAGCCACCGCTGCTCGATTTTTTTTGTTCGCTCTCGCACATTCCCGCGCCTCCTCGCTACCGCCACTCTTCTACAACTCGTCTGATATCTCTCGAAGGCCCCTGACCGGCGCAGGATGAAGCCAAGCTCGAATTCGCTGCCGCATCGGATATTTTGGCCAGCACTCCTCTTTGTCTTTTAGCCGACAAGCCGCCACCTTTGACTGCCACAACCCGCGCCCGTAGACTTCTTGACACCCAAGGTACTATGCCATGGCCGCAAACTCCTCCTCAAGTCACTGAACTCTCCAGCGCCTCCCCAACCCAAAATATCTCCTCTCTCTCGAACCGCCTCAAAATACCTATTTAACACCTGAACCCCATCCTTTGAAACGCATTGGTGCCCATACAAGCCACCCACGCCCCCAATTGCTCCGGCGACCCCCACACTGCCGCAATCGACAAAAATCCCCAAGTAAGCCCAAAGTTCGATTCTCCTCCTTCGGTCTATTTCGTTTCAATTGCCTGCATGCACAGCCTCCTCAAGCCTCCAAGAACCCCCCTGAACCCTTTCCCTAAGCTCCTAAGCCTTCCTCTTCTCTGCCACCGTGGTCCGCCGTGGCCAGCCAATCTTCGGCCTCCTCAACCCAAACCGCCACTTACACGAGCTCGCCCTAGCCCCACTGATGCTCAAACATCGGCCCGAACGCCCGATTAATCCCCCATTCAACCCACACCGTCCAAATACTCCGAGGAGAAACTTCCTTGCCATCGACGAACGCCACCTCCCCAACCGCCGCCGACCTCAAAAACGGACTCCTTGCATCCCCGGGACTCGTCCATGGTCCCCAATCGCATCGCAAATCACCGTAGTGTCGCCAGTCGCCATCGCTCTTTTGCCCTATTTCTGGCTTGCGCGCGTCGGAGGATGAAGATGAACAGTAACCTCCTGTTACTGTTCATTAGACCCGATAACCGTGGAACCCAAACCTGTGAGGAATAGTAAGATGCAATAGTCATAGTAAACCCGACCCTTTTGCCCTGATGCCGACCCGCATAAACAGTGAAAATCCGATTGGAACAGTACCCTGCCCGCAATGAATAGTAAATACCCGCAATGAATAGTGCCCAGACCCATTACTACTCACCAGACCCGAAAATGCAAACTTATATCTATTTCGACTGTTTCGAGTCCGCCGATGCATTCCCCAACTCCGTTTCGCCTTTTCGGACCCCTATAAACTCTAAACCTATTTTATTTGATTTTTCTTGGATTTTATTTCTTTATTTAATTTCTTTATTCCTAGCTCAATTTTTCGAGTGTGGAATTAAATTATTTTCCTTGCTTTGCACTAGCACACGATGTTGAAAGTCGACCAATTCAAGAAGGAGAAACCCCGGATCAAGCTCAAGATCAAGAGATAGAAGAATATGAAATTATCAAAGTCGTAAATCCGCAAGGCAAGTCACATATTTTTGATCATGTTGAACTTACATTTCCTTTATTTCTCTACTTATCAGTACTTTCATTATGCTATTTATGTACTGTTATGTTATGTACAATACCTGTTTAGAATAACATGATACTAGTTATGTCCTACCACCCGAAAAAGCCTAGTTCAATTTGATGGCCATATTCACCTTGACAAATCCTAGTAAATACTGAATATACTATTTAAATAATCAAGATAGATTAGATGTTCAAATATCTCATACTGCAAGATGACTCGTCTTTACCGAAAAGTTGTTGGTTGTGGTTGAAATCTATTCCAGTGAGAAGTAAGTACTAAAACCTTATGCCAAGTAAAGATCACAGTAATCGCTCAACCACAAGTGTTGACTTGTCAAACCTAGTGTAGTAGCTACTCAAATCGATTGAATATCTACAAATTATTGGGATTCCAAAAAGGGAATAGCCTGCGTGTATGAAAGGTGGTATGGAAACGGTAAAACCATACTTAACAATGGTAGGATTACACGGGAGTCAGATCGCGCTTTCTGCGTTGGCCAGCGGAATACCGACTGCCTGTGTTGCCCAGTCCCTACTGGGTAGAGGCTATACAAAAAAGATGAGCAGTGAAAAACCTTGTTTTCTTGAACCCGGACGCGGGAGTTAAAAAATTTTGTGGGTAAAGTTGGGCAGCTCTGCAGAGTCATTTACAAATAGTATTCGAATACACCGTGCTTCCGGTATATGAAGCTGTGTTTAATGGGTGATTCCAATAGCAAAGCATAAGTAGATTTGGAATTATTTTGGAAATGTGAAAGTCTGGTAATCAAGTTATTGAAACCCTCAAAGTTCTTAAGAAGTTTATGATTTGATAATTTTGTGTTTAAAAGTAAATGTTTACAAACAAAATTGCATCCACATAAAATAATAAACTGCTTTACCTCACTCCATGGCAAACTCTTGCATGTAGTGAAATAGCATTTCCCATGTGACTTGTTGAGTACGGTTGGTTGTACTCATGCTTGCTAAAATCATAAACAGAGAATGCTTGTCAAGAGAATGAAGGAGTTTATCAAGACGATGCTGAGCTCTACGATATAGACAACGCCTGATATTAGGGTTTATTCTACACTCAGGCCTGCCTGTGGAGTTTCTTTTGTAATATAACTTTGGATTGTATGCCCCTATGTGTAAAACTTAGCTGCTAAGCCTTATTTTTGTAATAAAGTTTGGTTTTATGCTTAAGCTTGTCTTGGCAATGGTGTATACTCATCTACTGTACTCGCAGCTGAACAATCCTGAGCAGTTGTGAGGGTAACCTAACGTCCTCAGAAATGGGGGTGTTACAAAAAATCATTGCATTTCTAGTGTCCTAAGACGTCTCATGGATCAACATCAAATTTTGGAGGCATGACTCAACCATAGATGCATACATGCTCACATATACACAATAGATGTGGGTGCTAGAATAAGATCTTATTCATGAACCTGTAGTCAATTAGTACCATATCATACTTTTCTTGATATGAACTAGTACAACAATTGATTGATTCTGTTAGGCGAGCAAGTTACCCGTGCACGTAACGTGCTTGCCTCCAACCGAAGATAGCCCAGGCAGCAAGGAGATTAGCCAGCATAAAATCAGGGATAGGCTTCCATGTTTAGTTTTTCTGTTTTGGCATGTATCTCAACCAAATACGGTTGCGTCTTGTACTTATATACTCATGCCGTCCAATAGAAGCCTCAAGTGTGATTCCTATTCGCCTTTAGATTCTACTAAAGGGGTCAATTAGTGTCAATTATAGTTGATCAATTATTGGTTGTTGGGATTTGGGGTGGTCTTAATATCCACTCTGAGATGACCTACATCTAATGCTACAACAACTATCTATTAAAGTCGATTAGCCTTTTAATTTCTACTTAGTGCACTATTAATTATCAGCTTTCGAGCGACCGAGCTGTTTACGTTGAAGCCAAGATCGTCTAAGTTTCAAGAGACCTATTCGCTCACGTTAAAACCAAGACTATTATGATTTCAGATGGCCAAGCTGCTAACGCCAAATCATAACTTAATAATGTACTAAGTACTTAGAAATAGTATGGCCTAACTGGTACACTTACAAATACAAAATGCTACTTTATTAAACATGAACATTATTCCACAAGAACATACACTTCTTTAGGCGGCTATCCTAGCACTCTCTCTACTCTTACTCCTTGTCTACCTATGCTCTTATGCCATGCCATGGCTAGAGCAAGCCAATTCCTTATATAGGCACTCAAGGATATTGGATGCTTGCCACTTGTCACGATCCTAGACACGGCATAATACAAATATTTAGATCCTAGAAAGTTCATTATAAATATCTACATCTTGATATATCTAATTTTAGCACGACAAACTAGTTCTAGTACCTTCCTAGCAAATATCTTGGTTTCTTGCAAAATTTGGATGAGTATATTATTCTAGAAGTTTCCATTGCAACTTTTAGCTCAATGCAAACTTCTTTCCAATGTTGTCCTACAGACCATTCTGAGATCCTCTCGAAATTTCTCGAACTTTGCTTTGTTGAAACTCTTCATGAAGATATCTACAGCTTGCTCTTCTATCTTTGTTGGCACAATCACGATATCTCCTTCAAGGACTTTTTCTCTGATGTAGTGTTAGTGGACTTCTATATGCTTTGTCCTCAAATGAAAGACTGGATTCTCTGTTAGGTATACAGATGATAGATTACCACAGAAAAGCCTTACTTGATAATTTATCAGATGGTGAAGATCCTCCATCAATTGCTTAAGCCAGATGCTTTCTTGTGCCACTATTTCTACTGACCACTGCTCAACTTTAGTACTTGATAATGCCACATTGGGTTGTCTTTTACTGCACCATGGTATGGCTCCTGAACCAAGGCTGAAGATGTATCTAGTTGTTGATCTTTGTGTGTCACAAATAAACTAGAGTCTGATGGAGCAACTGTAAAACAACTCTGTACTAGGAACTCATCGACCTTCCCATAAAATGCTCTTGGAAGATCTGGGTAGGTCTTGACCTTACAGACTCATTTGCAAGATATTGCCTTCACATCATTTGGTCTTGGCACTATGTTCCATGTTTAATTTTCTTCTAGTGCCTTGATGTCATCCTCCATAGCCTTCCACTACTCAGGGCCTTGTTGTACTTGTTCATAAGAGGATAGCTCAATAGGTATAAACTCATCAACAAGAGCAGCATTAGTGTACCTTGGGATATGGTTCATTTGCCTTATTGATCTTGGTAGTTCTTGTACAAGCTCCTCAACCTTTATTTACTTTGGATGAAGCTCCTCAGGTTTAGATTGATGTATGCTAGTCTTCCACGGACTCTTGGACTTACTGGGTGGGCTCCCTTTAACTTTACTTGGAATTGGTGCTTGCTCCTCACCTTTTGCTTTAATTTCTTCTGGAACCTCCTCTAAGTCTTGAGATTCAGGAATCTCACTCTTCTTTAGAGACCACCATGAAGTGCTTCATCAAATACAATATTTCTTGAATTGTTACACTTGCTTGTGGTTGGATTGCAGCAGTTCTAGCCTTTTTCTGAATCATCATAGCCGATGAAAGTGCACCGAATCACCTTCTTGTCGAACTTACTCAGGTGATCTGGCACGAAGATATAGCATACACAACCAAACACCTTAAAGTGGATGACAAATGGCTTCATCTTCCACAACTTCTCATGTGGTGATTCAAATCCATGTCTTGCTTGTGGGTAGCCTATTAATCACATAGGTTGCAGTTCTCATACACTTGGTCCATAATCTTCCTAGTACATTCTTGGTATGCAACATACTTCGACAAGTTTCCGCAAGGTGAGGATTCTTGTGCCCCACTACTCCATTTTGTTGCGGAGTATTGTAGCAAGTTAATTACCTTTTTATCTTGTGCTCCTTGAAATAGCTAGTGAACTCATTGGATAAATATTCTCTCACATTGTTAGTACATGCATTGAACCTTCCTGTCAAGTTCACCCTCTATCTACTTGTCAAGTTAGATTTTTTGAGGAACGTACCTTGGAACAACCATCTTCTCGATATAAGAGATGAACAGTTTAGAGTTGTTGGCTATCAGGACCACTTCCTTCCTTTGTACTCAACTATGTCTTGTAACTTCCTGTAATCACTAGTTATATGGTTGGAACAACCAGAATTGACGATCCAATCCTCCTTGTAGTTTATCCTAAGATCTGTGTTTGATGCAAATGTTTATGCCCCCATGTCCTCCTCCAATTCCTCATCTATCAACTCTTTGAGAAAATCCAACTTTAGCAGCCCATTCTTTTTTACTGATGGATGCTTCTAGAGTGATGTCATTCTCTTCCTTTGTGGTGGCTATATTTCCTTCAAAACACTTTCTTGGGTACCAACAGTCTCAAGCAAAGTATCCCTTCTTATCACAATTGAAACATCCACCATTCTGCTTCCTCTCGTTCTTCTCCTGTTGTTGATTTTGTGTTCCTCGTTGAGCTCCCCTAAAGAGTTGCTTCTCTCCATTTCTCTCCATTGGTGTTGCTTGACACTTTCTGTCCACCTTATCTTGGATCTCCCTTGTCCCCTAGGTGGACCCTTCTTCTTGTTGGTGAAGAGAGCATCTTCTTCCTTTATGGTAATACTCCCCCCATCTGATTGGCTAACTCCTCCTAATTAATCAATAAATTCTCTAGCTCCACCAACGATAGTTGAGAAGGACATGCCATCACCGTGGTCATAAATCCATTGTATTCAAGTCTAAGACCATGGATAATAATTCTCTTCATCTAAGCCTTGCTCACCTTCTCATCTGGGACAAGTCAGAATATCTCACAGCAAATAGATTTCACCTTCTAAAAGTATTGACTAATACAAAGATTGCATTATAAGATACCTACGAGCACATTTTACAAGAGCTGGAGTTGTGCTTCATTCGTCCTCGAGAACAGCTTTGCCAGTCTCCCAGGCCTCCTGTGTTGTCTTCTCATCACGAATGTGCTCTAGTAGGTCCTTCTCAATCGTTATCTTCAACACTAATAAAGGCTTACTAGCCTTGATGTGCCACTTTCACAAGGCTTCAAGATTATCCTTTGTTGGAGTTATTTCGGTGGCCGCAAGGATCCCCCATAAGTCCTGACCTTACAGGTAGGGCTCTAAGTGGCTATTGAGCTTCTTGATACACTACTTGTGCTAACAAGATCTGCCATGTTGACAGATGTCCAACGTCAAGTAAGCCTTGGTCCAAACCAGTGAGCTTCAAGGTCCTAGACAGTGCACTGGCAGAGTCTCTTCTTAGCGCCTTGATGTTACACTGAAGACAATATAAGTGTCTTGTGATTACTGAAGACTCCTCCTTACTAGTGATGGTTCTGGACAATCAAGCTTTGATACCAATTGTTAGGATTTGGGATGGCCATAATACCCACTCTGAGATGATCTACACCTAATGCTACACCAATTATCTATTAAAGTTGGTTAGCCTTTTAATTTCTACTTACTTAGTGCACTATTAATTATCGATTTCCAGAAAAATAAGCCGCTCACGTTGAAACCAAGATCATTCAACTTTTGGGCGACCTAGCTGCACACGTTAAAGTCAGGACTGTTATGACTTCGGACGGCCGAGCAGCTCACGTTAAATCATAACTTAATAATATACTAAGTACTTATAAATAGCATGGCATAACCGGGAGACTTACAATTACAAAAATGTGCTTTACTAAAACATGAACACTATTATATAAGAATGTACATACACTCCTTTAGGTGGCTATGCTAGCACTCTCTCCGCTCTTACTCTCCATTCCTATCTATGTTCTTATGTCATATCGTGGTAGGAGCAGATACTTACCACTTATCAAGACCCTAGACATAACATTTTACAAATATCTATATCATAGAAAGTTCATTACAACTATCTATATCTAGATATATCTAATCTTATCGTGACAAACTAGTTATAGCACTTTCCTAGCAAATATCTTGCTTCTTGCAAAATTTGGATGAGACTATTATTCTACAAGTTTGCATTCCAACATTTAACAGTGGCCACCGTGGCGCGGAAGCTTGCCACGTGAAAATGGTGACACGGCCTTTGCTTTTGGTCCTGGGTATGTGTTGCTATTTGACTGGTTACGCGCAACTGATCTTGAAGGAAAATACGCATGTTGCGTCGGATTGTGTTGGCCAAACGGGCCTTCCTTGGTTGTGTTTTGTTCAAATCCAAGTTCTTTTCGGGTTTCTACCTTCCAAAAAAACAAGAGATATTTTCTGGTTTGAAATAGGAGAAATCCATCATTATTGGTGTGACCTTTTGGCCAGTGTGTTGCTGCTATAACAAGAGAACAGCCAGTTGTTTTGTCAAATCAGTTGGCATTGGCACAGCACAACAATGGCATATTCCCTTCTTCCAGCTGTAGAATTGGACCCCATAAGTACATGTAGAATTGTACATGCAATGCATAAACACTGATCGAGATAAGGATAACGCACGTGAAGGAAAAGTCCTACATTAAGCACAATACTGGCATAAACACACTACTGGCATAAGCACAATAGCAATGCTAATTGATCGCTTGCATGCTTTACAAAAAAAGTACGGAATTGCTAATGCACAGTCGCCTGGTTTTCTTTTTCTGCTTCAGTCGATTCTGAAACGGGCTCGGAACTTTATCGGATCCACGTTTCAACCCGATATGATTTGTTTTTTGTATTTTTGTATTCCTCGGTCCGCGCGCCTCTTACTTTTCCCAATAGTTTTTTCCAGTCGTGCGGAGTGTTCGAGAGACTCCTCGTCTCCACGGCGATTTGACTGGCGATTGGTGTCTCAACTCACCGGCGATTGGGTCTGCTTTGAGAAGAGGAGAACGTGAGGAGGAGCTCCCTCCAAATCGGCGGTTATCTCCGGCGAGCACCTACTCCTTCATCATATCTGACGTTGGTATTCTCCTTGTCCTTCTCGTGTTGATTTTTGTTTAGTGATTTTAGATCTGTCGATTTCATGTTGATTTGTGCCTTTGCTCGCCCTTTCGCTCCCCATTCTGCTCGGTGTGCTCTCATTGCTTGCTGCTCGCTGCTTCGTGCGACCTGAATTTTCTTGGTGTGGTTCCTTATCCTATGATCTGTGTGGATGGTTGGTGTATAGCAGCAAGTTGATTGGTTGAGGATTGTGCTCTTTTTGACTGCATCGGGTGGGGGTATGTGTAGGGAGAGGCACAACAGAAATGATTTTAGGGTAGAACAATTTTGGATCAAGTTCATTACATCCTGTTCATTTGTGGCTTTGTTGTAGCAAAATTTTCGTGATTTAGTTTCTGTCACCGTAACCAATTTTTGTCTCCATATGTAGTTAGTCAGAACTGAGCACACTGGTAGATCTGATCTGAAACAATGCTTGTTTGTGGTTGGAATTTTATGGCACAGAGATCTGAAAGAGGCGGCCGATAGAGGAGGTGATTTGGCGTTCCCGTTCGTGTGCAGCTTGCCGGCGCTGTCTATTCTGCGAGTTGCTGGTGAGTTACTTGTACAATCCATTCAGTGGTGTGTTTTGTTGTATGATTCGAGTCTTACATTTGTAGTATGAACTTATCAGTAGTTTTTATTCGTGCACAATTCTTGATGCAACAATCTTTGCTAAGGCAAATCGTAGATTTGGTCATTGTCGGTGCTGGGCCGCAGAGGATGTATGTGAGATATAGAGGTGTTGTTGGTATTTCCCTCCCCCCCCCAACCCACCATTTTTTGAGTCCGACTTATGTTGTTAGCAGCTGTTTTATGGATTCATTTTTAGCCTGAACTGAGGTCAAGGTATTTGGGGGGGGGTGTGGAGGTGGGTGGTCATGCATGTATGTTGAACATCCACAGATCTGAAATATGAAACACACTGTTAGGATGCACATATAGAGTTGACTTATATTATTTCTTTGCTAATAGTACAATGTACTATAATAACTTGTAGTTTTTGTATACCTGTTGGCATAGATGCAATCGTCACATCCACAATCCTCGCCTACGATTCAAAACTTGCACCATTGTTAGTTTATGTTGTAGCATCAGGTCATATGCAATGTTTTCCTTGAATGTGTGCAAGTTTTAGAATTTATCTGTGGTGTGGTATTTGAGTTACAATATGGTGCCATGTTATTCAGCATAAGTTCAATTATATCATGTGTCCACCTTGTATTCCAAGTTTGCATGTGTTTGTTGAATTTATCTGTTAGTGTCAAGTGTTTTAGAAGTTTTATAAACATAACCTTTCAGCTCCATGCAATGTGTAATTTTAGTATCCTGCATGTGTAAATTCCAGTTTGGCCATATTTAATAGGTTCTCTTTTTAATAGAAATGCAGTGTTGTCAAGTGTTAGTATATTGGAAGTTTAATTATTGTCTATTAGCTTATTTGTTCAAATGTTATTTTCAGTAAATGGAGTTGTTTTTGCTTTATTCCATCTTTTCTTGAATGTGTCCCACCGAGTTGCGTCTATTTAGATTTCATTGATATCAATGCTCTCCAATACACATCGATAGTGGAGATCTGCATTTTTTCAATAATGTGTTTGGTTGGAAACAAATTGCAGTCCACATGCATTATTATTGCAGTTTTAATTTATGTGCAATTTTATAGTACATGTAGTGGAACTTTTGTAATGTATTTTTTTAATCTATGCCAATATACATGTTCTTTAATTTGTACATTTGTGTGAAATAAATGCTCTCAAATACATATCGATAGTGGAGATCTGCATTTTTATGTGCAATTTTATAGTATATGTAGTGGAACTTCTATAATATATTTACTGGTTAGAATTTATATTATTTTTGAATAAGCATTTGTTCAATGCTTTGTATGCTGCTATGATTTGTGTCTCCATAGTTCAAATGTATGCAGTGGCTTAGTTATGGCTGCAGGTGGTAGTTAGTCAGAACTGAGCACACTGGTAGATCTGATCTGAAACAATGCTTGTTTGTGGTTGGTTAGATAATTGTAGTTAATTTTTGTGGTTTGGTTATGTCTTGAAATCATAAAGTTATTTCTCGCTGAACCGTGGATTTTGTTTTGTATGCGATCCATTTGTATCCATATCTGCCAATTACAAACAATGGAATACTGAAGACAATGCATGTGGGCTCTGGCGACCTTGATCAACAACGAAACAATTGGCTGACTGAGGTGGTCATTGTAGTGCTAGTCTGATTTGTAGGTGGGAGGTAAGCTACCAACTCTATTCTGCCCGTCTATTATGCTATTTTTTTTAGTTTAGTCCCAACTGCTATCCATTTATTGAAGCATAAATGACTTTACTGATTTAGTGTTGTTGTCTTAATTTTATTTTCTGCATGTGTATCTCTTATGTCAGTTTTTTTTATTTTCTTCTATTTTTGTTCATATGGTCTCATGGTCATTTATCACTTGTCAGTTCACTATTCAATTAACATATGAACAATGATACACAGCTCAGCTATGAACAACACAGATTAGATTAAAACTTGCACACCATTTTTAACTAAACTTGCAGTCCCGTACAATATGCATTTTTAATTCTTGCGGAGTGTAATTTTTGGGCCCTTTCTTTCATTTTTATATTACATAATGTTTTTAAATTTTTCTTTTTTATGTTAGGGTTCACATGTGTCTGAACCTTTCTGTCATTGGTAGAATAATTTCTGGTTCTTTAGTTTTTCATTTTGTTTTATGTTAGGGCTCACCTTGGTCAGGATTTTTCTGTCCTTGGTAGAATAATTATTTTCTGGGATCCTGCATGTATGTATGTTGGTCAGCGAGGATGCTGAACTCCTTTTAGAACTTATTTTTTGCTTCAAACCGTTCCAATCCTAACAATGATTTGGTGATGTGTATTCTTCATCCTAAGGTCCAAAGGTTGTTAGAACTCTGGACCTTCTGGTGAGTTCATCATTACTTCATTCTAATATACCTTTTGCATTGTTAGTAGATGTATGTCTTCTTACGTGTATATGCTTGCTCTGTTCAGGCGAAGGCTTCGAGAGAGTGCCAGAGAGGAAAAGGCGATAGTCTCTTTGGTGTGCCTCTTCGGCTGCTCGGCGAACTCATCGGCGCTTTGTCTCTTTGGTTAGATCTAAAGGAGGCGGCGAGAGAGGAGGTGATTTGGCGTTCCCGTTTGTGTGCAGCTTGCCGGCGCTGTCTCTTCTGCGAGTAGCTGGTGAGTTACATGTGCAATCCAACAGAGCTGTGTTCTGTTGTGTGATACGAATCTTACATTAGTAGTATGAACAGATATGTAGTTTTTATTCGTGCACAATGCTTGATGCAACAATCTTTGCTAAGACAAATCGGACATCTGGTTGTTGGTATTTTGCCCCAGAGAATGTATGTGAGATATAGTGGTGTTGTTTGTATTTTGCCCCCCCCCAATCTATTTTCTAGTCTGACAAATGTTGTTAGCACCTGTTTTATGGATATAATAACTTGTAGTTTTGTATACCTGTTGGCATAGATGCAATCGTCACATCCACAATCGTTGCTTACAATTCAAAACTTGCACCATTGTTTAGTATTTGTTGCAGCATCAGGTGATATGCAATTTTTTCCTTGAATGTGTGCAATTTGTTTCTCTGATTTACATGATGTGGTTTGTGCATATATTTTCTTGCTTTTTCTTTTGAAGTTTGCATTCTCACCATTCTTATTCCTCCTTGTTCACCATAGTTTGTGTTTAGCATTGTTCCTACTATTGTTTTTAATAATGTGTTTGGGTGGAAGCAAATTGCAGTATAAATGTAGTAATATTGCTCTTTTAATTTATGTACAATTTTGTAGTATATGTAGTGGAATTTCTATTAAATATTTACTGCTTAGAATTTACATTATTTTTGAATAAGCATTTGTACAATGCTTTTGTATGTTGCTCTGATATGGCTCTCACATTCATGCTTTATTGTTATTTGTGTAGTTTTAGAATGGCTAAAGAAGATTCTCACAATCATTCTAGTTCTAGTGGAGATGGCGATGTTCCGGGAAATGATAGTGATTATGTTGCTTCAGATTGTGGTGGTGCTAATGAAGTCAATGCAGATTGTGAGTTTTCATTTTTTATTCTTGTTTTTTGTGTTTGTTTTTAAGCTATTTTGCACTGACTGCTGTATTTTAATTTTTAGCATCTGATGAATCTTTAGATGATGAGTTGATTTTTAACACTTTTAAGAAAATGGTATGTGTTTTTTGTCATCAGTTTAGATAATGAATTCATTTTTAAGCAGTTTAACAAAAAATTGATATCATTGCCTTGTTTAATTATTCAGGTTGTGAAAGCAGTTAAAAGAAAGTCCGCAAAAAAGGATGTTAAGAAGCAAAATTCTAAGGTTTGATGAACAATTATTATATATCCTTTTTTTGTTTTTTCTATTTTCATTAAACATATGTTATATTCTATTTTGTAGGATGCATCATATAGAGTTGACTTATATTATTTCTTTGCTAATAGTTCAATGTACTATAATAACTTGTAGTTTTTTTATACCTGTTGGCATAGATGCAATCGTCACATCCACAATCCTCGCCTACGATTCAAAACTTGCACCATTGTTAGTTTATGTTGCAGCATCAGGTCATATGCAATTTTTTCCTTGAATGTGTGCAAGTTTTAGAATTTATCTGTGGTGTGGTATTCGAGTTTCAATATGGTGCCTTGTATTCCAAGTTTGCATGTGTTTGTTGAATTTATCTGTTAGTGTCAAGTGTTTTAGAAGTTTTATAAACATATCTTTCAGCTCCATGTAATGTGTAATTTTAGTATCCTGCATGTGCAAATTCCAGTTTGGCCATATTTAATAGGTTCTCTTTTTAATAGAAATGCAGTGTAGTATGAACAGAGATGTGTTCTGTTGTGTTCTGTTGTGTGATACGAATCTTACATTAGTAGTATGAACAGATATGTAGTTTTTATTCGTGCACAATGCTTGATGCAACAATCTTTGCTAAGACAAATCGGACATCTGGTTGTTGGTATTTTGCCCCAGAGAATGTATGTGAGATATAGTGGTGTTGTTTGTATTTTGCCCCCCCCCCAATCTATTTTCTAGTCTGACAAATGTTGTTAGCACCTGTTTTATGGATATAATAACTTGTAGTTTTGTATACCTGTTGGCATAGATGCAATCGTCACATCCACAATCGTTGCTTACAATTCAAAACTTGCACCATTGTTTAGTATTTGTTGCAGCATCAGGTGATATGCAATTTTTTCCTTGAATGTGTGCAATTTGTTTCTCTGATTTACATGATGTGGTTTGTGCATATATTTTCTTGCTTTTTCTTTTGAAGTTTGCATTCTCACCATTCTTATTCCTCCTTGTTCACCATAGTTTGTGTTTAGTATTGTTCCTACTATTGTTTTTAATAATGTGTTTGGGTGTTTATGTACAATTTTGTAGTATATGTAGTGGAATTGTCAAGTGTTAGTATATTGGAAGTTTAATTATTGTCTATTAGCTTATTTGTTGAAATGTTATTTTCAGTAAATGGATTAACAATTATTATATATCCTTTTTTTGTTTTTTCTATTTTCATTAACCATATGTTATATTCTATTTTGTAGAGTCATAAAGTTCAATCTAAGAAATGTTCTAAAGATGCCAACGTCCGAAGAGCATTTAGTAGATGTAATACGTCATATTTTGCTGAAATTCTCAATGGTCTCAGTCAGTCCAAGAGAGATGCTATTGAACAGTTTGGCTTTTCTTCTCTTTTGAATTTTGAAGACTGTTCTGTTCCAAGATATTTTGCTCAATGGATAGCAGACCATGTAGATACTTCCAGCTCTGACATAGTTGTTGATGGAAAGGTTATACCTGTCAGTCCATTTTCTGTCCATATGGTGTTAGGAATACCTACTGGTGGTATTGAAATTAAAGCTGAGAGAGAGTGTGGAAAAAGCTCTTTGCTTCAATTGTTTGACCAAGCTACACTACCCTCAATTAAGTTTTTTGGTAATGAGTTGCTTAAAGAGAATCTAAGCAATGATCAAACAGTGAGATGCTTTCTGATTGTTGCTCTTTCCACATTTCTTTGTCCCAATTCTAGTACACACCCTAGCACAAAATACTTTGGTGCCTTAGTAGATGTTGATAAAATCAAGGATTTTGATTGGTCAAAGTTTGTATATGACTGGTTGATGACCTGCATTCAGAAATATCAAAAAGTCAGGGCTAGTTCTTCACACGCATCATTAACTTTGGGAGGCTGCATATATTTCCTGGCTGTAAGTTTTTTTGTTTCCTTACTTTTTGTCATTTTGAATTATATTGTCTACTCTTTTATTGGTTAGTTGTAAACTCGTATTCATTGCGATTCATTAATTTTGTTATCAGGTATATTACCTTGATTTTCTCCAGTATGGATTTTGTTCTACTCCAAACACAATTCCCAGAATTTTGGTGTGGAGAGGTGACATGATTAAAGATTTCTCCAAATCTGACTCCACAAGTGGTCGCAATTATGGGAAGCGCCCGGTGAGTTTTATGTGTAACGTTTGCATTTCATTTGATAGTAATACTTTTCGTTTGCCCTGTGAATTTCAAGTATTATCACAGGCCATACCTTGTATATGCTAATATATGTTGTGCGCAAGTTACAGTTTAAATATTTTTTCTTTGACTTTTTTTAGATCAAAGATCTCAATCAAACGTGCTATGGATTGTACTTCAGAGATAATTCTACTTTTAGAACTTCTTTGGAGAGGATTGTTGGCAATTGTTTACCAGAGAAGGTACGTTGCATTTTTTATTTGTTTTGTGTTTTTGTATGATTTAATTATTTTCATTTATTTATTGCTTTTAATTGTAGGTAAAAGATGACATAACTAATATGTTTCGAAAATTTGAGAATCTAGTTGACCCTAATGCTTCAATGAAAGCTCAAGAGCTTGTTATGGAAATTATGGAGTATTTGCAAGTTTCAAGCAGTTCTATTCCTGATTGTGATGATGATAAGCCAGCTGGCAATAATACTCCAGAATTTTCTGAGGACAAAAAATCTAAGGACAACACCATTATTGATGCTTCTAAAGAAGGCGCTGGTTATGATATGGATAGTTTTGCACAGAAAAATGTTGATTCTCAATCAACATTGAAGCTCCCTTCTGATAATTCTACTCAAGGTATTGATAATCAGCAGCATATTAATGATTCTCAGTCTACCATCAAGCTTACATCTGATGAATCTTCTAACAAAATTCAATCCAATGATGGTAACTTTATGCATTTCTTTTTTTTTCTTTTGCCTTATGCACAATTCTTTTGTTTGTTGCTATTTTAATGTTATTTGTTCTCATTTGTTTTTCGGTGTCAGGAGCTGCTAATGTGAAGAATAGAAAGAGAAAATTATCTGCAAGCCAGGAATCTAATAATTCTATTGCTTCCCGTACAAGATCACAACGCAAGTATATTGATTCTAATCAGAACTCCCATTTGAGCCATTCTGTAAAGGTTTGTTCTTGTTATTTTTTGCCAACCAGCTAATCTATAGAATAATATGCATTTCTTGTATAAGTGTTGTCTTACATTTCAGGCACGCATAGGCGTCACTGTCCAGTCGTCCACTAAAAATTTGCTTAGAATCAATATTGATTCTAATCACGAATGAGTTGGCACATGGGAACTCGGAATCAAAGCAAAAACTTTGCTTCAAAAAATAACAAAATTCCTAGCAATTCTCTAGTTGTATAGTTTTTTTGTGTTGAATTATCAGTCAACTGCAGTTTGATAATGTTTTCATCTATTAGGATAGCTTTTTGTAAGCCAGTTTTTTTCCCCAAGTTAAGTCTTTTTTGTTCTATCTGTATTCATATAAAGTGTCCATCAGTTTGATTGTTTGTTCCTTTCATCAATATGTGGTTGTTGCTAGTTTAATGTTTCTGACAACTAAAAATTTTGGGTCAATTATCACATCTCAACTAAGCATGTGGTAATGTGTGAATTCATTTAATACAAGTTTACTTACATCCTAATTAGCACTCTTTTCAGTTTTAGAACATTCTCTTTTTTTCCAGCTTCCTGTTGGTTTAAGCAGTGGACATGGAGGCTCTGATAAGAGTGCTAGTTTGGATTACATGTTGTCTTCTCCAGACATAAACAATTCAGATATTGGATCTAAAATTTCAAAGGTATTTCTTTTTTTGTTTTTTCTTCTATTTTTGTCTCTTTTATTAAATTTTTATGATCATATTTTACTTTCATTTTTGTTTGTAGATCGTTGTTGTCAATAAGCATTGCCTCGAATCGAAGAAAAATGGTATGAATAAAAATTACAAAAGTCGGGTAATGTATATGCTTGTTGTGCACATATATAAATAAGTGTTCTTACTGTTGTTTTTTGTTTCAATTTTAAAATTTATATTAGATGATAACTTGTGCACTCCAAAAGTTGATTCCAATCTCAGTCATGTTGATTTAACACCAAAGGCTCCAGGTTAGTATTTTAATTAGTTTAATTATTTTTCATTTTTGATTTTTTTATATTTTGTTTTCCCCTTTAGAAACTAATTGTATTCATTTTATTTTTTCACAGTTAAAACTTCAAGATTGTTGAATGTAGATCATGATCCCTCGTTTACTGCTGGATTTGTAGGATGTTGTTTCTTTGTTAAGTTTATTATGTGAATTAACCTGACTTTTTCCCCCATTGAGTTGTGCTCTTATGCTTGCCTTTTGTTTTTTTAATTTAGAATTTTGAAGGCATTAGCTATGATAAAGCAACAATTAATATTACCAGTTCTAGTGTTCATTGTTCTGCACCTTATGGCCTTGGTTAGTACCCTAATTCATTTATTTACTGTGTTGTCTTGGTGTGATTTTTAGATTTTTATTTACCAACTCATGCTTAGTTCATTCTGTAGACCAATGTTTTGATGGTAAAGATCATTCCAATGATGTTGATAAAGGTACTAATGCGCAAAATACTGCTGTTATTTGTAGTCCATCTCTTCAAATGCCTGAAAATAAGGTATATCTTGTGCCACTTCATGTTGAACTTATTTTTCAATTTAAATGTAAAGATTCTATGCAATGAGTTGTATTTCTTAGTTTGATGCTTTTTTTTTATTTTTGTATGTACAATTTATTTTGTTCAATTGATTTTCAATGTATATCGTAATATATTTTTTCCTGCAATTAGTTGCATTCTTTTTATATTACAAGTTTCATAACTTATTGTTTAAAAACTTGCAGTGCCAAGTATTCTGCAATTTAGGTTCATGCTTACTGCAATTTTGCATTGTTGCAATTTTTTAAAAGTCTTTTTGGAGTATTTGCAAAATTTTCGAGTTAATCTTTTTTTACCTGTGTTGTATTTCTTTTTTTGATCAGATGATCGAAAGTATCCCCTGCCAGATTGGATCCCCTTGTTCTAAAAGTCAGTACCACACATTTAATGAGGTAGTTTTTATATGCTTTCTCCATTTTCAATTCATTATGCAATTTTAGGTTTACTTTTCATTTCAACTGTATTTTTTCATCTGTATAAAAAATATTTTTTATTTTATTTTGCAATGTTTTATAGTTCAATATTTTTTTACGTTTTTATGTGTCTATTTTTCTTTTGAGCAGGTGAACAAGAGTATTCCCTCCCAGTTTGAATCATCCTATGAGGTAATTTTCTTATGTAATTTCAATTTTTGTTTTATGTTTTTTTTTGTTGTAAAATATCGTGTTTGTTGCTTTTTTCCTTTTTGTTAAAATCATTAGTATTACTTTACAATGTAAGACTGCATTTAATTTGTTTAAACTTCAGCATTGATGAGGACCAAGTTAATTGCATGCAGATGCGAAATAAGCACTTGGATGAGCAAGAAGATCTGTTGCCCATTGCAGCTGTTACTTCAGATGGCAAGGTGGTTGTGCTTGTAAGTATCTGTATTTCACGTGTCATTTTTTTCTTACGGGAAGGTCATACATATGCCAGTATTTGGTTTCTGGAGATGATACAAGTTGCAGTTCGAATTTATATGTGGTTTTACTTTTCCTCTCAATAGTGTCTTGAAGTTGTTGAAAATCGCTGGCTACGTTTCGTTGATATGTGGATCACCTCCTGTACTAACTAGGTTACCTAGGTTACAATTTTTCTTTCATTATATAGAATAGTTGATCTATAAGGGTTGAGTTAGGACATGATTTTTTTTAACTATATAACCTTGCATTGTGTGTTCTGTTATGGTTTATAGATTGCACTGCTTGTTTGCAGAGTTCCCAAGAATCTCAAGAGGTTGTTTTTTGTGGAGAGAAAGGATTTAGGACAAAGTTCAACAATTTGTGTGATGAGTCTGATCAATTATACAACCAGTGGATATCCTCAAATCAATCTGTGGAGAGAAGGGATTCAGTTGACGTTTCTAGTTCTTATGACCAGCCTAGACATTATGTCCCTTCACGATTTGTTCAGCCTAGTAGATACAAGTCTTCACCATATGGCGATAACAGAATTAGAACTTCTGTTTCCGCTTTGGACCTGATGCATTTTGATGCTATTGTTCGGATTTCTGATATCGAAAATCTCAAATAGTAAGTGATCCATGTTTATAGCGCTTGAAATTTTATATGTCGGCTATATTTTTGATAGTTTTTCGATATTTTTATTTTTGCAGTCGGTTTGCTATTGACTATGGTGGTGTTAAGGTTACCTTCTGGTCCCTTGGGCAATGTTTGAAGAGAAAATCAAGACTTGATAACTATGTCGTCAACGCATTCTGCTACAAGCTTTTCAAAGATCTCAAACCGAGTGAATCAAAGAAACATTTCTTTTTCCACAACATGAGTGTGAGTTATCATTTCTTTTTTGTTAGCTCTTTTTTATTCATTTCTTCTTTTGATTTTTTGCCAGTTCACTTCTATTGTGATGTTTCTTGTCTTTTGTATTGTTTGTTTAGGAATTTTTCTTACAAAAGTGGGATAATCAAAAGAGGAAGGAAGATATGATAAAAGTTGTGCAAAATTCATTTAAGCGTGCTAACAAGTTTATTTCGCACTGTGATCTGGTAAGTTAAATATTCATATTCATTTATTTCATGCTTTGATCTAGTTTTTTATCCACCATCATTAAATTATCTATGTTGTTGTTTTTGTAGTTATTTTTCCCTTCTCTTTTCCAAGAACACTGGTTTGTTTTTGTGGTTGATTTGAAGGATTCAATGTTTGTATTTCTGGATTCCTTTTATAATATAGACTCTGCTTATCACAAACGTGTCAAGTCAATACTTGTAAGTAACATTACCGTTTTCTGTATTGCCTAAAAAAATTCTTTTTCCTTTTCATTACTAATCACTTTTATCACTAACATATATTAGTTTTGTATGATTAGATTCCAAATTTTGTGAAGGCATGGACTCAGTATGTCCCAAAACAGATGAACTTTTCAGATTTTGATACTGTTCATGCTACTGTTCCACATCAAGACAATAAGTATTTTTCTCATTTTTCCTGCTAATTCTTTTTTGTTTTCTTAGAATAATCCATTTTTGAATTGTATAAGTAGTTATGGGTAGATATTGAAATAAGTTTGTAGTGCATACGTACTAATGTTACAGCTGTTACTGATGTGCAATTTTTATAATATTTGAAGTGCAAGTTTTTTTTACATAACTGATGATTTAGATGTTATTATGTTTCCATTCATGTGAAACTTGGTCTATGTGTTCCATTTATGCAAAACTTGGTCAGTTTCTAAGTTATTTAACATGCATAGATGGTCTGGTTTCGGAAATTTAATACTAAATTGATGCTTATCTTCTGGTTTGTGCAATAACGAATGATTGTAGAGTTCATGGATAGTTCTGGAATTTAGGTAGATATTTAAAGAAATTTAATTTTTCAAGTTGTTCTAGTGTTGCTGTCCTTTTTTGTAATGCATTTTAGGTAAACTGTTGTGAATTTCATGTTGTACTAGTCTTGTGTTATTTTCATTTTGTATTTTCTTGTGTGCAAACACAAAAAATGACAGTTTTGTTTCTTGTTTGGTCAGTTCTGATTGTGGAGTATTCGTCCTAAAGTTTATGGAGCTTTGGAGTCCTCGAGTGCAGCTTAGGGATAAGTTCTCCCATGTGGACATTGCTAATATCAGGGCCAAAATTGCTAATGAAATGCTTTTTAGCACACATAACCAGTTGGAGGATGCCAAAAGTTTAGTGAGAGATTTTGAACCTCAGGTAATTACTTGAGAAGTATATTCTGTTTTTAAATTTTCTTCATAATTTCTGCTTTTTTGTACTGCTGACAGTGTTTTTTTACACGCGTCATGTGTTTCTAATTGTAGGTGCAAGGCAAATACACTGGACAGATGTGATTTTTTCCAAAGATTATCTGCATGTGATTTTGTATGTTAATGTGCTCCGTAGTTAATGTTGCTAGTATTCACAGATATGCTTTTACTACTGTTTTGCAATGCTGAAGTGTAAATACTAGTAGGTTATATATAGGAATACTTAGCGATGACAAGTATACTGGGGAGATGTTACTTGTGTGTTGTTTGTTTTCTGTTGCGACTAAAGGTGCATGTGGTGTCGAATGTTCAAATGTTCATTGGTTGAATGGGAAGTATACTGGATAGTTGATGTATGTGTGCTGTTGTATGTTCGTTTCTACATTAATGTGTTTTTTTCCATTTTTGTTTTATTTGTAATGTTTTTTTAATTCGTGTGCTCCACAAGGAATATAATTTTTCGAAGCTGCCTCAAATAAGTCTTTGAATGGTAGATTATGTTAACAGTACAAATACTAAACGATAACAATCAAGTGCGAAATGAAAAGTACAAGTCATAATTCATAAATTGTTGCTTTCAATAAATATAATTCTGTTTTTTTCATAGCATTAATAATTAGCTCTTCATGCTTATTTGCATTGCATCATACATCAATAGTCTTCTGTCGGTAAGGTGTTTTCTGTAGTCGCCCCTTTGTTCTTGTGTTTCTTGTTTGGTACTCCTCCGGTTTGTCCTGCATATAAAAAACGATAAATAGTATGTTAAGTCTTATTTACTGTCATGGGAACCTGCATATCAAAAAGTAACTTGTTTTATTGCCAATGAATTACCTGTTACTTTACGGTTTGAATTTTTCTTTTTTCTTGTGCTGCTCATGTCTTCGTGCATCTTAGGGCAAGTTTGCACATTGTGGTCATGTGATCCACAATGGCTACATGTGATGATATGCTTCAATTGTTCAGCAAGTGGTTTCAATCTTCCTTTTTGTTTCTGTGGTCTGCCCTTTGGGTTTGAATTTAGCGGGTCATTGAGCTTAATAGTTGTACTTCCCTCTGCTAGATCAGTCGATGAGATTTGATGATACATGTTGCTTTTGTCGTGTGAAGATCTATCTGTTGTTGCTTCTGTTGATGGGATGCTTTCAAGTTCTTGTTCAATCCTATCAATTTCCTTCAATATGTAAGCATATTTCTCTGCTGTCTTTGATCCTTGAGATGCCAAATCTACCATCTTCCTAAACAAAATATTGAATCTTAGTTGACTATTTTCACCACCTAGGTCTTTTGGAATGTTGTGATCATGAGCTCTAATATTCTTCTTTTCTTTTGGTCGCCATCTATCAAGGAAGTATCTTTCTGGTAGCTCAGTGATGTTCATCTGAATTAGAACTTTGAGTACGTGCATACACAGAATGCCATCTTTTTGAAACTTTGCACAAATGCAGCTGTATTGTTCATTTTGTTTGTCAATCTTCACTATAAATCTTCTTGGTCTGAATTCCCTCACAGCATGAGTTTCTGATTTGAAAACTTCATATGTTTTATTCAGTTCTCTTTCCTCTGTGTTTAGCTTTGTTGTTCCTTTCAATTCTTGCTGGAACCTGTAGAATATAGCTCTGTTGTACAATCTTGCAGCTTGTCTTTCAAAATAATATTCAGACCAGTATGATGGTTTTGTCCCTCTTGTGACTGAGTCCTGTTGTTTCTGCTTTTCTTCAATTGTGTCAACTATTCTCTGATACTCTCCAAGGAAACTTATTATGCTGTACGTTGATGCAACATTGTCTTTGAAAACCGAGTTAGTGCCTTCACTTCTTGCAGTCGTCTGGATGAAAGGGTAGAACTGTTGCTTGAAATAAACAGGTACAAACCTATTCCTTGTATTCCACATATCTTGAAAGTACTTGATGTTCTGAATTTGATATTTTGTAATCATTTCCACCCATAGATTCTCAAATTCCATTTCTGTAATAGAGTTGTTTAGTACATCCATGAATTCATCATGCAAACCTGGGATTCTTCTAAAACACATTGCTGCTTTCTCTTGTGCCTTCTTCTGAATGTGAAACAAGCAATTTCTGTGGTTTGTTTCTGGAAAAACTTTGCCTATTGCTGTTCTCATGGCAATGTCTTGGTCAGTGATAACAGTAATTGGTGCTTTGCCTCCCATGCAAGTTACGAATGTTCTGAATAGCCATGTGAATGTTTCTATTGTTTCATCCTTTAGAAATGCACACCCAAACAAACAATTATCACCATGTCCACTAATGCCAACAAATGGTGCAAAAGGTAAGTTGTATTTGTTAGTCCTGTATGTTGTGTCAAAGCTCACACAGTCTCCATATTGGTAATAACAGCTCCTGCAATTCGCATCTGACCAGAAGATGTTTTTCACTGTGTTATTTTCATCTGCTTGGAATGTATAGAAGAATCTAGGATCCTCCTATTGCTTCTGTGAGAAGAATGCAAGCACTTGCATCATATCATTCTGATTCAATTCTTTTCTCATTGATGTTCTCAAGTTGCTCACGTGCTTTTTGGTGAATGGCACAGCTGACAGGCCGCCTCTCAGAAACGACAATATGGCCATTATCTTTCTGTTTGGAATTTGCACTGAGTTGAGTGTCCTTATTAGTTTCTTTTCTGCATCTGACATATTTTTGTGTGACCGCAAGAACCTTGACTCTCCTGGGGGACTGAGCTCATGATTGTGTTCGAAATTGAGTCGTATAACTCCCATGCAGTGTCTTTCAGCTTTATAACCATTGCTGCAGGGCATCCGGTTAATATTAATGTGTTGCTTTTTCGCTTTCCTATTGCTGGTTCTGTTGAGGTCCCTTCTTTGGATTTTCTATTCCTTTTCTTTGATGGTTCTGCAGACCTGTCCTCCTTTCTTTTGGCTAGCTGATCGCCTTCTTTTGGCTTTCCAGACTTATTGCATCTGAATGTTACCCTGGTGACAGCATTGTTAGCTTCTTTCTTTCTAGACAGATAAGTTCCAGCTTTGACCACAGAGAAACCAGCTATGAATGCATAGCTGTTGTAGAACTTTTGTGCTTCGTCTTCGGTTTGAAAAGTCATGTCTAAGTGTGGAACATGATGAGTTTCTATCTGCATATCCCCTTTCTGTGCTGCCTTTATACTCTCATTTTCTAGGAATATCTCAATGTCCTCTTCTGTTATGTTTTCAAAATTTTTTGTTGCCTGAATCTCATTTGCATTGTTTTCTGAATTGATTTTGCCAACTATTGATGTCTGAACGTGTTCATCTTCTGCAATAGCCTGATTTTCATCAACTTCAA
Source organism: Dendrocalamus latiflorus (assembly GCA_017311315.1). NCBI lineage: Eukaryota > Viridiplantae > Streptophyta > Magnoliopsida > Poales > Poaceae > Dendrocalamus > Dendrocalamus latiflorus. Next base: position 36,166,067 of record CM029610.1, read on the forward strand.
CATGTTCTGCATTGACTTGATCGGGTATGTCTGTAGAAAGCAAGTATAATTTTCTTTTATGCATGACATTATAAAAAAATTGCGGGAAAGAATATGTACAAATTTGCAAACAATTTAATACTGAAAATTAACTTACCATTCATGTGAGTCTCCACATCATAGCTTTCATTTTCAGCATTGTCTGCATTTTCATCAATCATATTGGTGGTCATATACAGGTGGTTCTGTGATCAAAGGCAATCATATTGTCATTTTACAATTTACAATGAGTACATTTGTAAATTGTTCAGCCTTACCTCGAATGCATATGGAGCCGTCAGGAGGTATGTGAAACTTCCTTGTGGGGCCTGATTGTCATAGAAATTCTTATTATTTTGTGTAATGACAATATAATTTGATTTTCAAGTATTATCACAAAAAAAAATTGTAGTGACATACTTCTAAATCTTCAGCATTTTGGCTTCCAAGTATATCCATCTGTTGTAGCAAACTTGTGTATGTGTTGTCGCTATCCTGTGATAGATTTATCTGTTGCAAAATGTTATATGTTAATGTTAGTTGCATCATGTTTTTTGTTTTTTTATGGAGAATAAATTGCCTGACATTCATATCATTAATATATTACTAATAGATGCGCAAGTTCATGTATATGAATCTGCATTTTGTTGTGCTGCATTGTATGTTGTGCTGCATTGTACTAGATGCTACTGGTTATCAAAATGACTGGAAATTGTTGTGCTGATTTGTTTCGTATCAACCATTACTATTCGGAAAGAATTATAGTTGATAGAAGAAAACAAGATGACAGCAAGTTGGGAGGTGAATCAGAGTACACATGCAGCAAACGGGAAGATTAGGAAAAAGAAACCTGGGGATTCTGCAGTCTCGGATCCATTAGCACAGGCCAGTTCGTCATTCTCTTTTTTTCTTCTGCTGCCTCCATGCAATCCTCCTCTTCTGCGTTTTGTTTTTCTTGGATTTTGCTTCCGCCTCTCTGCAATCTCCTATCTGATTTTCTTCTGTCGCCTCTCTGCAATCCGTCTCTTCTGTTTTTGGTTTTTGTGTTTGGTTTTTGTTTTTCTTGGATTTGCTGTAGCCGCCTCTTTTGCAGTCCTCTTCTGTGCTTTATGTTTAGGTTTTCTTGGAGAGGAGAAGAAACCGTGTCGGATCCATTTACACTTTTTTACGGTTATTTTTTGGGCTAACAAATTTAGATGGGCCAGCACCGTGGAATATTTGCCCTGCTTTGAGGTTTTCGTGTTGGCCCATAACGGGCTGAAACCTGGGAGGTGTTAGTTGACACGACACAGAGTTTTTGACATGTTAGCGGGTCTGCCCATCTAAAACTTGCGGGCCCAATAAGGAACAAGTCAGCCCAAAACAACTCAACACGGTAACAGAAATAGAAACAACAGAGAACCGTTGGATGGTGATCAAATGGACAAAAAAATCGACTGAGATTTTAAAAAATTTCAGGCGACTGAGGAATAGACACCCCAAAAAAGTAATACATGCCATGCATCAACACTACGCATTCCCTCCGAAATACGCATCAGCAACGAATTAACAATCAGCAGTGATCCTCTCTCATCTCCAAACCAGAAGGTAGGCACACCGTCGAAGACACCTACGAGTACTACTCAACATTAATTAAAGTTAATCCCGATCAGTTAAAACGAACAGCCAGCAGCAGCGACGTCCGGCCGTCCGGGTCAGTCCTGGAACCCGGTCTTCTTCCAGACCGCGTCGCGCACCTTGAGCGTCCTGCCGATCCCCACCCCCTCGTGCACCGACAGCGACGCGGCCCGGCGCCGCCACGCTAGCTCGTGCGGCGGCACCAACTCCCCCGCCTCGATGTCCTCGTCGTCCACGTCCACGTCGAGCTCCCAGTTGCTGGCGTGGTGCCTCCTGTACTCGTCGCCCAGAATCTTGGACCAGTCCGGTATGTTCACCGGCAGGGACCCGTGCGCGGCGCCGCCGCCGGACCTGCCCACCGGCTTCGTCTTCCGCCCCGGCCGGGCGGTTGGGACCGGACGAACCAGGGGTAGCTCGGCGGGTTCGATGGCGGCCGGGTTGAACGCGCCCCAGATGTCCGACTCGTCGAACTCGTCGGCCGCTCCGGGGCCTGCCGGCGCCGCGCACCCGGGGAAGCCGTGCGAGGACGGCGGGAACTGATGGTACGCGCGCTCTGTCGCCGCCGACCGCGTGCTCCTCGCCATTGTACACTCGTGCCGCAACCTGCTCTACGTACCGCGCGCGCGGAGTACTGAGACGAAACGTGACGCGCAGATCGCACGAGGAGGTAGAAGAAGTAGGAGGCGTGCGCTGGTGGTTTGGTTGGGATTTATATGAGCTGGAGGGTTGAGAGCGGAAAGCGGAAGAAGCAGCAGCTAGCGGATAAGGCCGTTTATGGAATGACCGTTTTACCCCTCGGTCGTTTTGGATTGATACGAGGGCGATAACCGAGCTCGTGCCACTGTGCGATGGGCCCCATCGCGATTCCGCCTGGGTCCGAGCGTGTCGACGTACGTGTCACAAAACCATTGGTGTTTCTGTAGTTATGAGTTTGGGATTTGGGGTAGTGCTGGCGCGATGCTATTGGCAGTTGCTCATGCAGTGGACCAGATGTTTTTTGCGTTTGGATAAGTGAGGGAGCAATTTGAAAAGACGATGGAAGGGAAGGCTTATCCTTACCGCTCCCGGAAATAGGAGTTTCTTGATAAGTTGCTCGCTATTAATGGAAAGCGTTCTCGTCCAGAAAACTACCGCTGCCGTCGCCACAACACGTGTGGATGACGGATCGGAACAGATTGTAGCCGTGCTCGGAAGGGTTATCTGATGATGTAGAATAGTACTAACTTCCCCTGTTAGTTCTATCCATAGAATGCATTGGCTTCTGACGGATGCGATGTACACAGACGTACATGTAGGGTCTAGATCACACGATGAAGAACAAAATGTGGTTGATTGGTGGTGATTCTAGTTGCACCAGCTAACGTTGACAGTAATGTCTCTACCAAACGTGTACAACATTAATGACTCCGAGTCCCAGGTGTATATGTGAGTGTCAGTGTATTATCGACACGTACCTACCCGATCGTTATGTACCTTGGTCCTGTCTACGTGCGGTCGCTTTCGAGCATCATGCACGCATCGAGAGCCGTAGGGCGCCTTTGGTTTGTTGGTGAGTGGAGTCTGCCTCGCATCTGAGAACTAAGTTTTTGTAGGACATGTTGTAGAGATGCAAGCTATTGCTGTTTGGTTGTCTGTACGTATAGAGCCTGGCTGAGAAGAGACATCGTTTGGTTGCCTGCATGAAGCCGTATCGTATGAAATAAAAATAAAAAAACAAGTGATCTTATAATATTTAACTTGTGTAAGTGCACTCTAATAGTTTCAATTTTACTTTTAATATCTTGATCTATTTTAAAATACACTAATATCACTTAATACAAGAACTGCCAGAAACGCAAATGAAATCCGTATCTCGAGAGCCAGGCTCTGAGCTGCCTTTTGCATCTGGAGAGCCAGGTTCAGACCTCGATGCGGGCAACCAAACAACTGAAACTTGCATCTGGGGAGCCTGGCTGGGCAAGAACCGGGCAACCAAACGCCCTAGTAGTAGAGCCAGTCGCCAGCGTACGTGTCGTCCGCGGAGTGGCTCGGGCCGGCGAGGTCACATGGACGCTTCGTTCTTGTATGCACGGCGGGGCGCTCACGGATTAGCACGGACAGCCCGGATGTTCGTCTCTGCCTGCGTTTGGAATTGGCGCCGTGCAATGCAGTTAGGGCTGTAAAAAAAGCTCGAAGCTCGTGAGTTACTCGAGTTCGGCTCATTCTAGGCTCGATTCGAGCTCGGTTCAAATTTTAAACGAGCCGAACTCGAGCTTGATCTCGAGCTCGCGAGCTTCACTGAGCCGAGCTCGAATAGTTCGCGAGTCTCGATTCGAGCTTAAATAGTAATACATATTACTTCTTACCGAGCTTACTCGAGCCGAACTCGAGCTCGAGCTTGTCTTATTATTGAAAATTATTGTGTATTTGAATTATTTTGACTGTTATCGAGCTTATTAGAGCCGAGCTCAAGCTTAAAATTTTCTTATTATTGAAAAATAGTGCATAATAAATTATTTTAATTGTTATCGAGCTTAAATGCAGTGCGGGCAAAGAGAGTACAACTGTTTTTATTTCGTCTTATTGTGCCATGGCATCATACACTACAAAATTATAAATCTAACTCTCTTGTTCACAACAGAAGAATCATAACTGCATTGTGACACCTACCTCGGCTCTCGAGGGCTGCACATTCACCCTACCGCGGCACGCTAGGCCCGGCACAGTAGATTGCAAGCCCATGAAGATGACACACCTCCCTAGCGCGGCAGCACGATTCCCTGTGCCTCTATGGGCGAATGCATGTACATCAATGGAGAATTTTATCAAAGGGTATGCCGCATCAAAATTTTCATATGCAATTCGGTAAAACCATTTAGCTAGAGACTCAATCTCGGCATTTTTTGCAGTCAAAGCATCAACCATGTTAGATTCAGCTCGTGAACCTTTTACTCTGGACACTGATAGTTCTTGTTGTAGTTGCTTTATGCAAGCTTTATATGAGCTACATTTCTCTCTCTGTTATGTGTAATAACATCAATACATATTAGAGAAAACCACCTACCATGTATGGGATTAAGGTAAATAGAAAAATGTAAGAAAAAAGGAATATTGGTCAAATAATTTTACCTCCTGAACAAGAAGTTCCTCTAGCTGTGCATTATCAGATTTATATTCTTGGAGCCGGGACGAAAGTCCAGCACAGACCTATTGGTAAGTAGAAAGTAAATTAACAAGTCAACATATGGACCTAAACAAAGCATAGATAATGTGGCAGGGTCACCAAGCTTATCCTTACCTGAGCTAACCTAGCTTCTTTTGACTGACCAGTTTGCGCTCTTTAACAATCCCTGAGCCTGCCGAAGGCCAACAAGACAATGCTATAGTGTGGGAACAAAACACATTCATATATGAGCACATCTTGGTCATTATGACTTTATGAGTGCAATTTTCTACAGCCTACCTCCTCAAGTTGGTCTTGATCTTTCACAGAAACTGAATCAGACTTGTGTTCCTGTTGATTTTCAGTGCTTTCTGGTGAATCTGACAAAATATCTTTCTTTGATTCTTGGGCTTTGCCAGAACCTTGTGTATCGGGTACTTCAGAGATATTGCTCTCCTGGATAACAGCCACAGCCGTGTCTTTCTTGTCCAAACTAACGGCTGGATCGATCTCAGTAGTCTGGTTACTGCTGCTTGGTTCACTTCTTTCATCCAGAACTGAAGGAGCAGAGCCTTCAGCTGCACTCTCAGAATTTCCAGAATCTGCAACACCATCCGCAACAGGACCTGCATCCTCAGAGTTTTTCTCCATCGATTGGACTTCAACCGCAGTATCAACAACATTCACACCTCTATCATTCTTAAGATCAACAGCTGCCTTCTTTCCTTTGTCTGCTGTACCCTCATCATTCGCTCCCTTAGCATCAGTTGAAGCGACTTCAGGTTCACCGGCACTAGCATCAACATTTGATGAATCTACAGGTGGCGAAGGCCTGATCTTCTCTATGTTCATCCGTTCCCGCGGCGGTTGCCTACTCTTCCTTTCCTTCTGAGCTGCTGTCCTGTTACCGGCATCCCCAGTGGCAAGCTTCAATGGACCCTGCAACGCGAATTTACAGCAAATTTTAAACAATTGCTCTCACGAACACAGTCAGCAAAGAAATAAAGTATGCTCAACAAGGCTATTCAGTTGCGACCTTCTCCCTCTGCTTTCCCTTCTTCGCTTGCCCTTCTTGGCCACTCGATCCTTCACCAAACAAACATTAGCGATACTAAGTTCGGCTGGCCCTAGGGTATGCCGTGGCCCACCCAGCATACCCTATGGGTTCGCCCCTGATGCACATTGGTATATGCTACCACGTCTTCTTTCACGGATGTATGCATGCACACATGTATGAAGTATGCATGTACATTGGTATGCTGCCACGCTAGGAAGGTGCAACATCTCTATAGGCCCCGCCATCTGCCGTGCCAAGTGGTGCCGCAGTAGAGTGAACGTGCTGTGTTTGGGTGCTATGGCAGGTGTCATCTGTCAGTCGCTGGTTTTTTCACGGTCGGTAAGGAGATTAGATTTGTAATTTTGTATTATATGTAACTAATTTTCAAATTAAATTGATACAGTGGGACCAAAAGAAAAAAAAACATTCAAGAGAGTAAAGAGACGTCGGATCGAGCGTCTCGTTTGCAACGGTATGTATGATAGTGCTGGGCCTGCTGGCATTTCAGTCGTCATTAGTGGCTCGGCTCGTATTGGCAGACAGACGAGGCAGGCTAGAGACGAGAGCTGCTGGTGCCGTGCGTGCGTGCGGGGTGCGGTGGGCATCGGGGTGATTCGATGAGATTTTCGTTCAGAACCCACGTGCACCGGCAGCAGCACGGCTGCACAGGAGGAGGACAGGACGCAGAGCTCGTTTGCTTCTTATCAGTTCGTCTAAATCTCCGCGACGAAAGGAAGAAAGGGAGGATGACATGCTGATGGTATCCTTCTCAGATTTGGTTGGGTCTGAGATTTAGCGGTGCGAGCACGGAAGAGCGCCTCGTGCCGGCCGTTTGGTCCGCGACTCTTGCGCGCCGTGGATGCGGGCGTTACCGGCCGCGCTTGATTGGCGAATGCACGTGGTACCGAGGCCCAGAGACTAGAGTGCTAGGCCTTGGCCAGTGGGCCGTTCAATCTGTTGGTGACTAGGTGTGATCGGCCAAGGCCCGTTTTGGTGTGCAATGTGTGATGCTAGTACCGTGGTGCTGGGCCATGGTCCACTTATAAGAAGAGCATCCAGTTGAGAACCGGGCTTCGCACAGTTAGCAACCACTGTCGTCGAGGGTCCATCTGCCTTCGAATCCTATACTCAACCAGTGGGCTCATCTTGGTACATGCGTGTAAAATTTATTCAACAAACTTCGTTTTAGATGTAACGTACGTTTCAGTAAAATATACAGATATACATACGTGTGATGTGTATTGTGAGTGGGGTGTGCGTCCTCCTCCTTAATCTCAAGAAAAAAAAAGCATCCAATTTTTTTCTTCCTATCGAACTGTGCTGCACAACGTGATCTCCAAGGTATTCACCCCGCATGTGGCGTGCCATTGGCTTCCCGTCCTTTTCCAGCCCAGCCCCAAATCCTCACACGCTCACACACGTCGCCCAGGACCAAGTGCTACTGGTCGGTAGAAGAGCACAACGACGGAGACGAATTCAGTGGATAGCGTAGAATACAGTATATCTGTCTGATATCGTATGCTTCTGCTTCTAAACTACCACGAGCTCTTGTCCTGCGTCGCCAGCGCAGTTGTAGGAAGGCATCGGAATGATTGGGGCCGCGAATGGGACCTGAGCCGCCCGGCTCTTCCCAGCCACAGGAGCGTAGGTGGCGGCGCCGGATTGGCCGGCCGCGCCGCTTTCGCATGTAGCAATCTGAAGGCCACCGTTCACCCACGTGTCGCCTCACCAAGATTTCTATGGACATAACGTATGAGAATTGAGAACACGTATATTGCGCATCTCGAGAGGGTAGTTAAAATGGAAAGCTGAAACAGACTAAACGAAGAGAAATGGAGGAATCAAGCTAGGGTCCACGGATGAAATGAATCCTACAGGAATAGTGGCAGGCATGAGAACGTTCCGCGCCTCTCTGTTCTTCGTCAGGGAAAGCGACTCGGGACGATTTCTCTCGTGAGCAAATGGGAGAGGCCCAATGCCGAGGACAACGCAGACCATTCAATTAGCACATGTAGACGAGTGACAGAAGAGAGAAAAGAGGCAAAGAGAAGAGAGCAAATCGTACTGCTCACTGAGACACTCATGATGCAAATTTTGGTCATGCAAATGCTTTTTATTTTCCATTGATCGGTCTTTGTTGATTTGTTAAGACTTAATGGCCATGCGTTATGGCTTTGTGGATCGAAAGAGTATTAGGTTGGGTGCCTACACCTTGGGATAGAGGCCTAACAAATTGGGCTGGAAATTTCTGGAGTTTTCTTTTGGACAGAAGAGGAGGCCAGGACAGCTAATGCTGTCACCTCATACAGCTTGTATGTTGCAACCAATCGAATTCCTGATAAGAATCTCAATTTGTAAGTAGCTAGAGCGCGCTCTCTTTGTATGGGATGATTCGCTGTCCTTGTTATTATTGGCAATCAAGTTTCTGAGCATCTCCATTGGTGGATAAGTATACTGAGTTTGTCTTTCAGAAGATAAGGCTACGCATACCGAATTGCTTTTTTTTTTTAAAAAAAGATAAGACTACCGAATTGTTTAGGCTAATCGACACCAAAATTTTGTGCTGCTGAATTTTCCTTGCATGCCAATGTTTGTTTGAGTTTCATATTGTCCTTGCAGAAGAAGAAATCAAGCAACCATTGGCTTGCAAGGAAAATTCATCAGTGGACCGAGAAGAGCTGAGGAAAGATAAGTAGTTTATATATGCTCCAATTTAGTAACTTCTTGATTAGTAGAACTGAAAAGACTGGAGATTAGTTCTCCCCTATCTTATGTGTAACTTTTGCTTGTGCTTTAATTGAGGCAATGGCAACGTATGGCACTTCCTCTAGATTAACTCGGACCATATATTGCACGAGTAGTGCTTCTAAGCTCTCGTTAAAACTAAGTTTCATAGATCTTAGAGCACTTTGTTTAGTAGTAGAGTAGTGCATGGTTACAAGTCGAACCATCCGTGTACAACTATTAGTATGCATGTGTACAACTATTTTCTCGTTCGAGTGCTGAGGTTGAGTTACGAGCTATAGCTTTGTTGACTACGGATGTTACTTGGCTACGGTGGTTACTTGAGGACTTTGGTATTTCTGTTTCTGCACCGACTTCTTTTTTGTCTGACAGTACAGGTGCTATTAACATTGCAAAAGATCCGGTGAAGCATGAGCTTACAAAGCATATTGGTGTTGATGCTTTCTACATGCGGACACAGGTGCAGGATCAGGTTGTTGCTCTTCAGTATGTGCCTTCTGAGCTTCAGTTGGCAGACTTTTTTACAAAGGCACAAACCAAAGCCCAGTGCAGTTTTCACCTCTCTAAACTTCATGTTGTTGATCCACCGTAAGTTTGAGATGGTGTTAGATATGTATTATATATCTATATATTTACCCTATTGTATGAGGGGTTTCCTGCATATATACTAGACTTGTACATGTATATATATTGACCTGTTGATCTCATAATGAATTCAAGTGTTATTCTAACAACCTTAACCTCCATCCTCTAGATCCTAGCTGAAGGCATATACCATCACGGAACTGCACCGCTAATTAGCAGCAGCCAGCAGTGATAACGATGTGGTTTCAGACCTTTTTGCTCATTCTTTTTTGAGAGCAGTACATTAGTACGCAAGCAGTTAATTTCTCACAGCTAGCTAGCCCTTAGAATAGCCCCTCCGATTAATCACTAGCCACCAGTTAGGCTCTGGAATGACATAATGATGAGGGTTTAGTCGGTTGTGGGCGGCAAATTATAACCCCAAAAAAAGCCCTAACCAGAAACCCTTGTCCCTGACTAATAATTAATCAGTCTCGCGCTAAACTAGCCACCGTTGAGCTCGTCCTCTCGCCCCCCATATATACCTTGCCTCTCCTATCTCACAGCGCACAACTGCAGCAAGCACAAGCGCATAGCCCTAGGAGTACAGTTAGTTAGTTGGCTAGCATGGCGAAGGACATTGAGGCGTCGGCGCCTGAGGGTGCCGAGTTCTCGGCCAAGGACTACACGGACCCGCCCCCGGCGCCGCTCATCGACGTCGAGGAGCTGACCAAGTGGTCGCTGTACCGCGCGGTGATCGCCGAATTCATCGCCACGCTCCTCTTCCTCTACATCACTGTGGCCACCGTCATCGGGTACAAGCACCAGTCGGACCCCACCGTCAACGCCACCGACGCCGCCTGCAGCGGCGTCGGCATCCTGGGCATCGCCTGGGCCTTCGGCGGCATGATATTCATCCTCGTCTACTGCACCGCCGGCATCTCAGGTCCATCCATCGATCACTAATTGTCGCGCATATATGCATGCGTTTTCATTTGACGAGCGATAGCTAATTCTACCTAGTGCGTGCATGCATGCGACTGACACTGTACAACGCACACAAATGAACGCATGCAGGTGGACACATCAACCCGGCGGTGACATTCGGGCTGTTCCTGGCGAGGAAGGTCTCGCTGGTCCGGGCGCTGCTGTACATCATCGCGCAGTGCCTCGGAGCCATCTGCGGCGTGGGGCTCGTCAAGGGCTTCCAGAGCGCATACTACGTGCGGTACGGAGGAGGCGCCAACGAGCTCAGCTCCGGCTACTCCAAGGGCACCGGCCTCGCCGCCGAGATCATCGGCACCTTCGTGCTCGTCTACACCGTCTTCTCCGCCACCGACCCCAAGCGCAGCGCCCGTGACTCCCACGTCCCAGTGAGTAGATACATGTTTCGCTAGCTGCACCCGTATATATATGCACGGTCCCGCAATTAATGGAGGATGAGTAGATGACTAGTACCTAGCGCTGCAGAGTCCATGGCTTTCGAGAATCGAGAGTACAGAGTACACTGTACAGTTGAGGCTTACGGCCAATTGCAGAACTGGGTATTGCTGCAGGATGTGTTGAGAAAGCCGTCGACCTCACTAGCCTTTTCGGGAGAACTCACTTAATTTAGTTGTGTTCGTTTGGGACTATAATACAAAAATAAACTATTATCGACACTAAAACATCAGTAACGGTATAAGGTACGGTCCTCAAGGAAGGACACCAAACTAAAATTTTCAAACTTTTGATAACACTAAACTGACGGAAACACCCTCTGAATTTCAGTCTTTGTGCCAGGTTTTACTGCAGTTCAAGATGCGTAGCATTTTTAATGCGTTTACACAACCAAATTTAGGATATGATGACGATTCAAACGAACATATCTTTCCCTAAGGCTAGGGGTAGAAAAGGCAAATTTAAAAAGATACAAAGGATCTAAATAATTTAAAGAAATATATTTTACTTTTTACTAACTTTTGGATAACGAGCTTACCCAATCAGTAAGCGATCCAACTAAATGAAAACGACCATACACAATCTTTCTCTCTTATTTAGATAGGTGCAAGTGTGTAAAGAAAAAACATTGATATTTGGTCGTAGGCTGCTAGCATACTGTACATCTAAGAAAAGATTGAATTTCTAACACCGGCCATACGAGCAACTAACAAAATACTTTTATGAGACAGCCCCGGCCTTACCTGTTCGTACAGAATGGATAATACAAGAGTTAGGCCAAACACTGTCCATGCATCCTAACAAAATAAGCATTTTAATGTCACCTAAAGTACACAATTAATCATGCAATACTTATGGTCTCAATTGTACAAACCACTCAACATCAGGCACATGTGCAAATGTATCTTCTTGCCAGATGTGTTGCATTTCATGCCAATAAGCAGATAGGATGATTCTCTCTCGTAGGCAGCGCTTGTCAGTAGTCCCTATCTGTCTTGCCTTCGTCGTCTACGTACAGCAAATGTGAGGCGGCAAATAGCAAATGATTGTCACTTAATGAGGATATATATTCTATGGATACGAACAAAGTGCAAAAATCCAAGAGAAATTTCTGGTGAAACGATGGCTTCCTGCACGCATTTTTTCCTTTATATTTGGTGAACTATCCCTTTCTAGGACCACAAGTTCAGAATTTTGTGTTGGTTTGGAACAAAAACGGGTGGTTTGTTTTGTCACTATCTACCAGAGTTTTCTTATATTAGGAAAATTACTTTGATGTAACGGATCAACATGCTAATAAAATACAGCTGTGATTAATTGTGTGATGATTTGATCTTATTGTTTTGCTCTTATCGATCTCTTCAGGTTTTGGCTCCTCTCCCGATTGGATTCGCGGTGTTCATGGTCCACCTTGCCACCATCCCCATCACCGGCACCGGCATCAACCCGGCGAGGAGCTTGGGGGCCGCGGTCATCTACAACAAGGACAAGGCCTGGGATGACCAAGTGCGTTCACGCATTACTCTGACAAATACATGCTATTGCTATGCTATTACTCTGACAAATACATGCTACTGCTATTGCTATCTATTACTGGCTAGTCAAGAACCAGCATAATTTGTCAACTATTACTTCGCTCTGGTCACAACTCACAATCGATTGGTACTTGATAACTCAAGACTAAACTGACAATGATACGGGATATGTTTGATTAATTCTCATGCTTAATAGCTAGCTGACAAACGCATGAATACTCTAAGGCAAACGAACGGCTCAGGATAAGGCTGGCCAAAACTAAACAGCCAGCTGGTGTCACCCCCAATCAATCTATCATCAGCCGATCGATTTGTTTAATGTAATTGTTTAGCTTATGCATGACATATGCATTCACTCGACGCAACATATAACCTACTCCTTTTCCGGACGCTCCTTCCTACCTTACAACCACCTAAAAGATGCCCATATTTGCAGCTACTTTCATGTTGTTGTACACCAATGCACGATCAATCATTTAACTATGCTTCTTCTAACCATAACCAATCAAATCATCAGAAGATAAGTAATAAAAGTTGCTTAGAATATCTTACATTAATTGGGCAAAACGTCAATAGTGAGGTGCGTTACTGCGTGCCAAGTGCAAGAACAAATGGATGACGTCGTTTAATTATATGTGCCATTGTCGTTTTTTCCGCGCAGTGGATCTTCTGGGTGGGGCCACTGATCGGCGCCGCCATCGCCGCCGCCTACCACCAGTACGTGCTGAGGGCCAGCGCCACCAAGCTCGGGTCCCACCGGAGCAACGCCTAAGTCCGCCGCTCCGGCCGACCGGACGCGTGAGGGGGCACTGAAGTGTAGATATACGTACAAGAAGGCCGCCTCCAGCACATGCTCTAGCCTCTAGCCGTTCGATCGTTCGCCTCTACAGTTTCAGTCGTAGCGGCTACTACTCTTCGCCTTGTGGATTCAACTACATTATTATTACTCATGTATATGGTCTCCGCTCGTTCATATATCGATGTATACCGGAGTCCGCCATGCTTGCTTGCTTTTCTTCCAAGTGTGCCTTTTTTTTTACTTGATGTATGTATGCATATGGAGAATTTCGAAACTAAAGAGTTACTGTTATTATGTGCTATTTATCTTTACTATTTATAAAAGAGAGTTGTTGGTAGTGGTTATCAGTAACATCCTATTTTTGGGCATGTAAAAATTTGCTTCAACGAGTTTTCAAATTTGTTTTTTTGTTCTCATTTGTGCTCCTCAAAATTTTTTGCCAAATAACAAAAATTTTGAATTTTCAAAATCTCTCTTGGGCTAGCCCAACCCACCCCTGCCTCTCCTTGGGCCCATGGCCTTCGGCCTAGCCAGCCCATGCCACGCGCCTAGCTTTTCCCCGGAGGCGCGGCTGTTTCGCCGCTTTATCTCCTCGTTACCTAACCAACCGAAAGCAGCGCATCTAACGCCGCGTAGAGAGGGGGAGGCGTCGCTGGCGTTGGCTCGGCTGATCCGGCCGGCCGATCGGATTGGCTTCGTGGCTTTTGCAAAAGAGCCGCACCATGGTCTAGCTCGAGTCGGAAAGGCCACCTACAGAGATTAGAGGGGGCTTTGGAGCTGTGGCCACTCTGATTTGCCGTTGCGTGACTCCTCCTTTTAGTGGACTTCAATTCATACTTTGATGGAACACTAGCAGTTGCAGCTTTTAGGGGCAGGGTTGTTTGATTTCTTCCCGTTAGGCTTTGCGCATGCGTGCACTTAGACTTCAGTTAGTTGTGTGCGTATAGAAGAATATGGAGCCGTCTACTGGTCTAGATTATCATGTTAGTACTTTAGTACTACTAAAATGCTAGATATCTTGCGAATGAACATGGAAGTGGCTCAACGACCAGCAGGTGTACGTACACTAAGAGCATCTTCAAGAGAGACTCAATATTTTATTCTCTAAAATCTTATATTGGGAGTCTTTCTAAAAAAAATTGTCCTCTAAATCTTTCCCCTCCTTCAGCAGCTCCTCTAAACTTGGATCCCTAAAATTACTATCTAGGCACTGTATATTTGATGGTGATCCACCTCAATTTTAGAGTACCAAAATTATTGGGTGTGTTTTAGAGTATCTGTTGGAGTTTGTTTTTAGTTTTCATACCCAATATTTTAAGATAGGGGGTGAGAAAAAGCATCTCTTGGAGATGCTCTAAAGGTTATGAGTATTTGCTATTGTATTATTAAAGCGATCTAGAACGAAGCGTGTCACGTTTACTCTTAAGGAATAAAAATTCTCATGTTAATCGTGAAAAAAGAAATATGTATACTATTGATTATGATGAGTTTAGATTATAACGTACCGTAAAGTTTTTATCCTGAAAATTATATATTTCACGTACGGAAGCTATAGATGTTCGTCTAAGAATTCAACTAGACCTCTCACTCATGGAATAAGCATGCAGATACGTTGTCCGAATCAAATTGGCATCTGCATGCCCTCATGCGTATCAATAAATATACAGAACCGATCAAGGTGGAAGCTGATTTTGAAGAGAGGAAAAATGCCGATGAAGGTGCACGTGTAGACTAGAGCATGCAAATTATATCCATGATTGTGTTGAGTTTCGACAACACGACATGGGCAGGCATCTCGAAAAAACACTTGCGCCTCCAATATGCGTATATATGGGTCTGCTCTTTACGGCTTCTAAAAATGACTTTAGCTTTTACTATAGTACTTAACTTTCAAACGGAGTATTTTTTTTAAAAGGGATCTACAATTTAATTGTAGTACACATTAAAAAGACCAATATCTGTATCAACCAAAATCACAAGCGAGTATCTCTCACTACTACAGAAAAGGTCATCACAGACGGTTCAAAAACGTCATCACAGACGGTTTTGTGAACCGTCTGAATTTATGGTTCAGTGATAATACGAGGTCATCACAGACGGTTTTCGAACCGTCTGTGTTGCAAATATCACAGACGGTTTTTAGTTAAAAATCGTCTGTGATATATAGTTATCACAGACGGTTCTAAATTTAGAACCGTCTGTGATATGTAAATATCACAGACGGTTCTCAACTAAAAACCGTCTGTGATATTTATAAATCACAAACGGTTTTTAGTTAAAAACCGTCTATGATATTCCCTAAACCTATTTCTGTTTATTGGCTAGCTTCAGGAAATGCTACCCATGCCCTCTGAAACAAGCAGATCAACATGTACATGTATACATCCAATTCACATCTCAATTCATTTCGCAAATATAAAACATCCATTTTTATTAAGATTAGAGCCTACCATTACAATATCCCAAACAACGAGCAGGTTACACAACAAGAACAGAGAAAAGAGGAAATATCTATGCCTTCTCGCCCCTGATGCAACACATGAGCTGGATGTCTTTGACGCTCACCATCGTCGGCGTTGATTGAGAGTCTGCACGGTTGGCACGAGTTAGTTGCTTCTGCAGTGTCTTGCCTCCCGTAGACTTGTGCGTCGTCTGCAATGAGGAGGAGGACAGTAAGGAGGAGAAGAACATACAGCAAGAAGAACATACAGCAAGGAGGAGGAGAACAGCAAGGAGGCTGGGTTTTGGTTATATTTATAGGAGAGGGAGAGGCGGGAGTTCGAAATTTTTTGGCGCGGGGATCCGTGGGGTGAGGCTTGGTGGATTTCTATTGGTTAGGATTGGGTTGAGCAGGATCGACTAGCCCAGCTGTCAGATTATCATAGACGGATCTACATATAGAACTGTCTGTAATGAATGAATATCACAGACGGTTCTACATATAGAACCATCTGTGAATTAGAGCACACAATTTTATATACCGATGCAATATAAACAACTAGTCTGAAAAGATAAAATAGCAAAGTTCTATATGACTTATATATACTCATTTGAAAGGTTTCGACGAGATCTACAACTTTTCAGTTGAAGCAAAATCCAAATTCCAAAAGGAAGACCAAGAAAAAGGGTAACAACAGAAACCAAAAACTTGCGACGCAGATTTAGGTCCAAAGATGGTCGATTTTCGGGGTCTTGGAGGTCGACTAGCTTAAGTACAAGAACGTTGAAAACGGACACCGTATGCAAAAGTTATGCCCATTTTACTGAAGGTGTATCAAAATTGAACCATATTCGGACTCAAGCGGGAAAATATGAAATTTTGAGAGATTGCAAGGCGGAAAACATATCACAGACGGTTTTTATTATAAAATCGTCTGTGATATTCCAGATTATCACAGACGGTTTTATAATAAAAACCGTCTGTGATACTGGCATATCACAGACGGTTTTATATTAAAAACTGTCTGTGATAATCTGGAATATCACAAACGGTTTTATAATAAAAAACCGTATGTGATATTCTAGTATCACAGACGGTTCAGCGATAAGAACCATCTGTGATACTCCTTTTTCCCGCCACAAACACCACAGACGGCCTCTAAATTAAAACCGTCTGTGGTAGTGTACATCACAGACAGTTTCACAAAACCGTCTGTGATTTGGCGTCTAATATTAGGCTTTCTGTAGTAGTGGATCTCTTCGTAATCTCTATCGCAAACAACCAAAATTCAAAAATTTCAATCAAAAGTCATAAACCGTAGCCATATTAAACAAGCCTTGTATGTTGCAGGAGCAAATCTTTCTAAAGCAGCACTACATGAAAGAATGAGATGAGCGGTCGTTGTGTAGGAGGGCACACCAAGGGAACGGATGCAGGGGCGGACCTAGGATTAAAATTGAGGGGGCATACATATCAGCGCAGCGCTACGCATAGCTGAGAAGGCACTGTTGGCCTGCCGGCTGCCTCACTGGGCCACTGGGGGCCTGATGAGTTGTGGACTGGGGGCCTATATGGATTAAATCCAGAGAGTATAAGTGATTAACGAAATTGATTGGGGGCCAAGGCCCCCACTAATTATGCTTTGGGTCCGCCCCTGATCGGATGATAGGTCGACTATTTTTGTTAAGCATGATCAATTGAGGGAGCAATTAGCTGCATCAGGGTCGACTTGAATGTTGATTTCTTATGAAGGTGAAGCCATTACATTAGGCATGCACAACTAATGTAAACAAATCGAGAGTATGCTTCTTTTTTTTGCAAATACAACGATGGTATGTTGGGAATATTGTCTTGAAAGGAAAAAGATTTGGGGTTGTTTGGACGGCAGAGATTTAACACGAAAATAATCAATTCCCATCTAAATTTGAGAAGATTCTTATGTTTAAAACAGGGCGATAACCGGGCTAAATAAACTTTTTATAATTTGACTTTCTGACATTAATTAGTGAAAAAAGAGAAAGATCAACACGATATAGATAGAGTTTGAGAATGATTACAATTCTATTCACATATATTGGGGCATGGTATTGTCGGCAATGGATATGATCACGTGGAGATATAAACAAGTAGAGATACGTTTGTAGGAGATGCATACACTACTACAGAAAACCGTATTACAGACGGTTCAGAAACGTTATCACAGGTGGTTTTCTGAACCGTCTGAATTATCACAGACGGTTTTCTAACCGTCTGTGGTGTAAAAAGCACAGACGGTTTGTAACTAAAAATCGTCTGTGATAGCTGATAATCACAGACAGTTTGTAAGTAAAAACCGTCTGTGATATTGATATATTACAGATGATTTTGCTTACAAACCGTCTGTGATTATCACCTATCACAGACGGTTTTTACTTACAAACCGTCTGTGATTATCAGCTATCACAGACGATTTTTAGTTACAAACCGTCTGTGATTATCAGCTATCACAGACAGTCTGTGATTATCAGCTATCACAGACGGTCTGTGATTGAGTTAGACAACGTCAAAGTAGAGGAGCGATCGGCAAGGAAGAAGAGGACATTGAGTATACATGACATCATGCATGTGCATATACATGTATGTATCTGTACAAATATAAATATAGGTGTATAGAAGTAGAGGAGCAAAGAGCTCGGGGTAGAGCTGATGCAACTATAGGGAATAGGATTGGGTCACTAGAAAGAGCGTGTCGGATGTCCCCGGTAGAGATCGGCGATGGCTGCACGTCTATATATATATTGATATCATGATAATTGGAGAGAAATAGAAGATACATGTGCATGCATATATTTTAGAAAAGAGTAACTAATGGAGGAAGAATAAGGGTATGCAGCTACATGATCCATGCATGATGGAAGTGATTATATTTCTAAGAACCCCAACAACTTATTACGCTTAATAATTTTTTCCATCAAAGCTCATACTTCATTTGCGTTCTTCAAATTGTATTTTCCTTCGCATTTTATTATCATTTCTAATATTTCTAATGTCTTAAAATTCTAAATAGCCTAGAATATATGTAAATATATTCTCAAGCATCTAAGCTATATCATTTGATATTAAAATTTTAAAATAAATATAACCATGTAATTACACGGGCCACCATGCTAGTTTACCAGTAATTAACCTAGCCTTTTAGATGGTCTCAAGCAAAGGAGGAAATAGATCTACTTAAAAAGTGCAGAACAACATGGCAACTTGCAGACGCTCTAGCTAAAAAGATGAGCTCTCTACTTAACCTGTTTCTTTTAGCATATTTCAGTTTTTAGATTATGACTTTTCTGGAACAAATAAATAGAAAGATTTTTTCATCGTTATTTCAAAACAATTTATCAGAATAGTCTTTTAGAAACGACTTATCATATTTCGCTTTGTTCGCATGAGCATTGCACTAGGACCAAAAAGTATAAGTCACAGTCATAAATCATAAATCACAGTGTAAAGAACATGTCTCGATCTCTTTTCTTTGCGTAGTTGAATTATATTAGTTCTACGTTATTTCGTCGGTGGCAGAAGAGGCCGGCAACACTAGGACTTTGGTGATGTAACTCGTGAACAGGAGATATAATTATATAAAGTACGGATCGAGGTACTGAGTGAAAAAGGCGTAGTGGACAAGGTTACATGCCTGCAAGTATTAGTAACTAGTAGCTAGCTCGATCGCTTGGTTGGTTTCCATAGTCAAATGGCGGCTAGTTTTTTTTTGTTGGGTTTTGCTGTATCTGGGTTTTAGCTTTTGTTACAGTAAATGCACGCAAAATTATCCACTTACACTGCAAAGTTTGAGCTTTTGGAGCGTCCAGTGACACAGACCGGAGAAGACTAGTAGCTCGATAGGCAGTTTGGATGATCGCAATATTTAAGGTGCGAGTGCTGTGCAAACGATCAGAAATGAATCTAAGAAATGTTATCGCCTTTTTCTTTTCTTTTCTTTTCTTGAGGCGAAAACAGGAGTGAATGGGGCTCGCTTATGAGGCAGGGGTGGGCTGCGGTTCTATCTGGTAGAAAGACAAATGGACATTCAGAGAAGCTGGACTAGACAAATGGTATCAGGATTGGGAAGTGGGGTGGCGGTCCAGGGAAGATGTGCGATAGGACGGGGCACGACAACAGATGTGCCTTGGATGCTTCAATTGATCAGACGTGCGACGTGCCAGTGCCCAGCCATGACTGAGCAGTGATCACTCACTGGTAGGGGTGG
Organism: Dendrocalamus latiflorus; assembly: GCA_017311315.1. Lineage (NCBI taxonomy): Eukaryota > Viridiplantae > Streptophyta > Magnoliopsida > Poales > Poaceae > Dendrocalamus > Dendrocalamus latiflorus. The sequence continues at coordinate 36,185,664 of CM029610.1, forward strand.
CAACGAGCCGAGCGGCGTGAAAGCTTGGTGGAATGGAGGTTCGGCTCGGCTCGGTTAGAATATCAAGCTTTTTTGTGAGCTCGGTTCGGCTCCTGATGCGGCTCGAGCCAGCTCGCGAGGGCTCGCGAGCCAGCAACATGTTAGATATATATATAAATCCAATTAAGCATTAGACTAATACGAGATTTTTGCAATGCAAATACTTTCCCAGCAACATGTTAGAATGGAAAGCATGATTTGTGATGTTAAAAATCAACATTTTGCATCACATTAGATGATTATATGACACATAACTTTTACTTTTTAGTTGGCTCGCGAGCCAACCGAGCCGCTCGCGAGCTGGCTCGGGCTCGGCTCGTTTAGATCCCAAGCTTTTTTGCTGGCTCGGCTCGTTTCATTCACGAGCCGAGCCAAGCCTCCACGAGCCCGAGCCGAGCCGAGCTCGAGCTGACTCACGAGCCCGAGCTTTTTTGTCAGCCCTACTCACTGGGGACAGAGTGGAGGGAACACGAACACGGCACCTTTTCTTATCCCCTCTTTCTTTTCTCACAAAAATTACACAGCGCGAGGCAGTGCGATCTGCCATCCAACATGGCGCAAGACGACGGCCATTCACGATGCACGCCATTCACGCGAGCACACGTCGACCTGTCGTTCGATCACGCGCGAATGCACAACTCGTGAGGAGCTCTTTCTGTTTGGCAGCATTGCTCCTCCGTCGGTCGCTCCGTAGCCACTGGTTTTGAAATCCGGCCGTACCCTGACAAGCAGCATGTTGCGCGTGCCTTCCCCCGCTCGATCGCAACAATCCGCTCAAGTCCACGACTTCCCATCTGTAAAGTTGGCCCGTGAAAAAAAGTACCGCTTTTGGTCTTCAGATTGTCGGAGCTGGCGTGGCCATTGTCCATCAGCGTTCTGCTCCAGAAGAATCAGCCTTCCCTATATAGACCCACCCAATACATCCTTCACTTGTGTGTCCATCAGCCTAACCTAGCTTAAGATAGATCGCCAGTGGCAGCAGTAAGCTCAGTGAGTAGTGTGGTTCGGTTCCGGGTTAGGCAGATGGCGCTCTCTCGTCGCATGGCCGCACCCGTCGTCCTCTTCCTGCTCCTCCTCGTCGCCACAGGTGATTTCTCGTCGACCGTTGCCAAGAAAACATTAGTACAACGAACTATTGATTACATGCAAGGCTTGTTTCTTTAATCTGTAGTGCAATGTTACAACGCGTTATTGTAAATGTGATGCTTGTGCCCGCAGAGATGGGGACGACGAAGGTGGCGGAGGCGAGGCACTGCCTGTCGCAGAGCCACAAGTACAAGGGCATGTGCGTAAGCAGCAACAACTGCGCCAACGTGTGCAAGACGGAGAACTTCCCCGGCGGCGAGTGCAAGTCGCACGGCCTCGAGCGCAAGTGCTTCTGCAAGAAGGTCTGCTAGCCAGCGCCGCTCCGCCGGCCGGCGACGTCCGTTGGTAGTCCTGCTGTTAAATTGTTCATCCGTGGCCATCGCGTGTTCTTGCTGGTTGTTGTTGCCGTACTTTCGTCAATTGTTCAAGTTGCTCACTTATGTTCTGGCCAGTTGTTGTTCCCTCCTCGTAGAATAAAGTAGACTTGGTACCGGTGCTCGGATGCCTTGTCCATGCTTTCTGCAAGAGATTTTGCGCGTGCAAAACCTCTCAGCATTGTTGACCAGCATCCAGAGGTAGGTAGTTCAAGTTACAGTTGGGGTTGTGTTAATTTAATTTCTCGTCGTGTTTTTGTGCAAGATGCTGTCACGTAAATTCCTCATTTCAACACGGATGTAATGTATCGGCGTGTGGTCGCTTCGTCTAAATCAGCATCTTCACAGAGAAACATTACTGAGCTCACCACTAAACGGTGAACATTACGATTTAAAGCTTCACAGTTGAGCGACTGATCCTGTTTCCCAATGTCCTCGACAAGTCCTAGTCGTACACAAACGTAAGTGTTGAATGCTAATTAATCTTTTGGTCTCGTTATTAGCATAGTGCTTCTATATTTCTTTGATTGAGGAACACATGTGTTGGTATACTTGAATATAATGGTGATTATTGATCCAAACGTTGGGAAACAGGACTAGTCGCTCCACCATCGCTTAACTGTTGAGTGACTAGTCTAAGGCCATGTTTGGTACAGCTTCACCAACAACTTCATAAGCTGTTGTGAGCTGTTTTTTGCCAAACACCCTTTTTACAAACAGCTTCATGAAGCTCGTTAAATCATGCTCTCACAAGGGAATTGGGTGGAGTGAAGCTGAAAATAGTAGCTTTTCACAGCTCTCTCCCTCAGGCTCGCAGTTTTAGGAACCCACTGCCCTTGTAGTTGACAGAAATTACAGCACTTTGCCACTGGGTCCCCACGCCTATTTCCTCTCCTCCCGTTCGCACTTCTCTACCGTTCGCACTGATTTTAATTTTTTTATTTTAATTTTTTTATTCATACTCATTCAAATATATTATTTTTTAATTCATATAACTATATACAAACATACAACTCCAAATGTTAGAACAAGTCAGGTAGATAGGGGCATCTTGGACAATTGCCCTCTCTCAGCCATGCATGAAGCTGTTGGTGAAGCTGTTTTGCCAAACAGTTTTCCAAAACAGCTTTAGCTTCACCGGTGAAGCTGCTTGTGAAGCTAAAACAAAAAAAAAACAGCTTCACTAGTGAAGCTGAGCTGTGCCAAACGGGGTCTAAATCGCTCAAGCGGTGAGCGACTTGGACACTTGGCACGTAATCATTGGAAAATTAGCCTAAGTCGTTCAACAGTGGAGCGATAGATGATTATTAGTGTAAAATAAAAAAATGTATGTTGCTATAATTCGGAATAAAAAATAGATTATTTTAAAAAAATTTCTTGCTTAAACTTATTAGTTTCCCAGAGGAAAAAGTCCATGTATGGTTCAATGACCCTTCGATTCGTCTAATTTTTATCTCTTATTTGCAAAAATAGGTAGAACATGTACTTCAACATGCAAAACCGGTGTAAATTATATCCAAAGCTGGTTTTACAAGTGGTTTAGATGACTTGGCACTAACTGGGATACTTGGTTGTGTCCACTAGGGAACACACCCATATGTCAGTGACTCAAAGAAATCCTCCCTTATCCTATTCTTTTTATCCTTGACTCGCTTTGGTGCCATGGTCGTCGCTGAGATGCTAGCAGTGGGAGCGAGGAGGTACATGAGGACAAAGTTGAGGATGGATCCATTGATGGGGGTGGAGAAGATGAAGTCGAGATTGTTGAGACCAAAGTTGGGTTGGGAGGCTATGTCTTTGAGAACGCCCAATGAGCTCCTCCACGAGGATGAGGACCTTGACGGGAATAGGGGGTCCATAGAGCAACAAGACCTAAGCATGTGTCTCGTCCACACAACAGCATAGGAGGTTGAGTGCGAATTCGAGGGCCATGACCCCTTGAGTTCAGGGGCTGACACCTAATCCATAGGTGGCACAGGTTCAACAAAGGGCGGTGCGGCAACCAAGTGACACAACTAGGAGAGGAGTGGTGGTGCGACCCGAAAGGGGAGACGACATAGATTTGGTGGCCGCCCTGGCCTCACGCACACATGGCGTAACAAGGCACCAGCAAAGCACCCCGACTATGGGAGAACAGGAGGACACAGTTGACTGCAGGGGAGTAGCACGATGGGAAGGGGATGGTGGAGGCGTTCATCGGAGAAGTGGAAGCTTGATGGAGAGGAAGAAGAAATAGGGGGTTGTTGTGAGAAAAAGGGGAGGAGTCGAGGTTGGTGGCCAGGAGGAACTTAATTGGAGGCAACAAAGGCCATGGAGGCCACAATGATCGGTAAGGAGGGTGGTCGGTGTGCTCGGCCATGCTAGTGAAACGACAGCGGTGGTGATAGTCTCGTGCTGTCACTATTGTGTAGGGAGGGAGGGTATGAGAGAAGAGAAGAGAAGGGGAAAAAGAGATGAGGAATAAAAAGACAAAGAGATCGATGATGTGGATGATAAGTGACTAACACATGGTAAATTATGTAGTCAAAGTTAATTAAAACCACCATTTTTTAGTCACAGGGGTTTAAGTATTCTAGTGTTGTAAATCAGAGGATGAATTCTATCCAATTTTGTAAATGATTGAGGAAAATCAGCTCAATAACTTTCCTCGATATGGAGCATGACCATAAAGCATATCATTCAAATAAATTGAACAATGTTCTTTATTTCGAACTCATAACCTTCTACTCCCAAACATGAAGTAGAAATAATATTTTTGCTTAAGGCAGAAATATAATAACAATTATTTAATTCTAAAACTAATCATAAGGGTAAAGATAATGGTAAAGTGCCAACAGCCAACGCAGCAACTTTTGCTCCATTGCCCACACGAAGATCAACTTCGCCTCTTGCTAAGCTCCTACTCTTTATCAGCCCCTGCATCGAATTGCAAATATGAGCAATCGATCCGGTATCAAATACCCAAGAACCACCAATATGAGAAGTAGCAAGATTTATTTCTATAACATTCACACCTAACGTAGAAGTCTTACTTCACTTCCTTTTTTTAGTTCTGCCAAGAACTTCTTGCAGTTCCTCTTCCAATGTCCAGTGCCTTGGCAATGGTAGCAAATAGTATCAGGTGTAGCGCCAATCTTGAGCTTCTGAAGCTTAGATTTGATACTCGAGATCTCATCTTGAGTTTTGCCCGTGTCCATTCTTTTGCCCAAAGCCTTAGTATTCTTCTTTTTGAAGTTCGTAGTCTTTTGCACCATCATCACATGATTGTTTCTGTTCTTAATGCTATCCTCTGCATTCTTGAGCATCATATGTAGCTCGGTGAGATTCTTGTCTAGGCCATTCATATGGAAGTTCAGAATGAATTGCCCATAGCTCACAGGAAGCGAAGCAAGAATCAAGTTAGTAGCCAACTCTTGGCTAAGGGGAAAACCAAGTTTTTTCAAGTTCTGTGTGTAATCAACCATCTTGATCACATGAGGGCTCATCAGACTGCCCTCAGCTAACTTACACCTAAACAATTTCTTTGCGATTTCATATCTCTTAGTTCTTGCTTGTGTCTCAAACATGCCTTTGAGCTCACAGGGGCGGAAGTCCCTGTTAGAAAGTTTTGGGCTGCATAGATCCAATCTACTGTTCCATCCATGCAAACTGCATAGGATTAATCATATTGACCCTTTTCGACCACAACTCCAATTCAATCAACCAAAATTGATCTTTGTGTGCTCCATGGATTTGCGCCTTCACTGTTTGCCCCGATAACAGAAAACCGACCGGTGGAGATAAGTTGTGATTCGACCATGAATACACGATCATGGAATAGTGATCGTGAACCCATCTATCACCCTCCGCATGTGGACGATCATATCGGCCACGCCAAAAACAATCTATCATATAGAGCGACTGCAGAAACAGTCATAGATCACATCTATAACTTCCACATATCACTCACCATATGCATCTAATCCGAATCTAAAACTAGACGGGATGGCTCTGATACCCTTGAAGCACTACGGGTAAGCTAAGCAAGCACAATTTCAAAAATTCAACCACATAAACAAGGAACATTCGCTAGTAATACAACACAATATTACCACTAGGTGCGCAGACTCGTAGTGGAAGTAGAGTGGATGTAGCGTGTTGACGCAGTCATAGTCGTACTAGCTGCACGTCTCTTCCTTCAGATCCTTGTGATCGTGATAGGTTGCGGATCGTCCTAGTGCTAAAGCTTCACATCAACACCTTTAAGGTATCTACATGTACGGGGTAGGAACACTACGCTCTGGAGTGCTAGCACCGACAGTGTGGTATTAGATGAGGAAAGTGTGACATCTAGGGTTTCGAGAATTCTGAATTCTCTCTCTGTCGAACAGACCTTATGCCACCGCGCCCCTCTATTTATATGCATCCATAATGGTCCTTGAACTTGAGACCCATTAGGAACTCGTGGCCTACATGAACTCAAATCAACATCAGAATTGTATCACAACCCCTTAAGTGTGCAACCCTATATGTTCATATACACCTGGACATGGCCCGAGTACTTCTACTCATCCACTAATTGGCAGCGACCCCTAGTAGAACATGTCGACTCCCAGTATACATAAATATTATATCGGACGGACCTTATCAAAGCTCATATGCATTTCCCTTTGCCTCATGATATTGGTCAAGCTCAAGGCGAATACGTGCCATCCTTGTTGGTTATCTCAACCACTCTTTCTCGATCACGTGATTTGAATTCCCCGACTACGATTAACTTTTTATTCGCAAGTAGCATGGCCATGCATTTCTGGAATCTAATCACTCGAGAGGCCTAGAGATATCTCTCCCGTTGCATGGAGGGGCAAATCCTATCTTGGTCGGCCATGCCTCGTAGCATACATCATGACAAACTTGAAAGCTATCTTTATAACTACCGAGTTATGGAGTAGTGTTTGGCAACCCTCTAAGTTAGCCATTATGCATCATGAGTACGTGAGACAACCTCAAGTCTAAGGACCTAGCATAAGCATTGTAAATGAGACTAACTGATGACATGTAAGAATGCAACGTTCTCGCAGTGTCTCATGACGGGTCGATCTAACCCCATATTCCCTAACATGTGTCCATATTATTCATTTGATATCTCTATATCTATGACCCGTGAAATCTGGTCATCACCTAATACATATGCTAGTCTATTCATATGTGTCCTCATATGTTTTCAACTAAAGATCATTTAAGAATAATCATTGCAGAAATATAGAGTTTCACAATCGAGTCACATAATAATAAATATTAACGATATTATTCAAGGATTGATAACATATTATCCAATAGATCATAAATATAACAAAACAACATAATCGATACAATATGATCAAATCAATATGATCGAATGTGATCGATATCAAATCAACGTAATCGAATTAGCTTAATTACTTTTATAATTATCTCTAGGATATATTTCTACAGGACACCGGTGGCCGGCCGGAGGGCGGATCGTCCCAGACCCGTCACCCGTACGACACCCAATCATAGCTGCAGTCCAAAACTCCAAATCTTAATCAAGCAGCCGGTTGCCAACCAACCACATCCATCCGAGGATGTTTTCGATATGGTGATATCAAGAGGCCTACTTGGACTGCATCGGCGGTAGGAATTCTGCATAGACCAAAATATAAATTCCATACCAGTACAAGGTGGTTGTTCACATGCTGTTTCTTTCGCTTTAGATTTCACGACACTTCACCATGACAGCAACGTAATGGACAACAGGGAACTTCTGGACAATAAGCCAACATGATACTGTGTCAGTGTATTATTGCTCTCTTTGATTGTTACCCTATGTCGTCGTAGGCTCGTAGCAACCAAGAAATTTGCTAGCCAGCCGGATAAGAACAACAGCCCTGAATAGAAAAACGTTGTGAAATGTTCTCGACGAATCCATCAACCGCGGTCCAATGGGGGCATATTAAGCTATTTATTTTATTTATGTTGAAGTATCAGTGAATTATTAATATTTTTATTAGCTTAGGGTTTTTAATGAACTATTGGTTGTATGTAACTCGAGATGATATTAAAGAGTCAATAGGTCTTGAGTTCAAGATCCGATTGATGCAATTAAAAATAATAATTGCAGTCTATTTCTATTTCACGTCTTAGGTCTGAAAAAACTGACACGGAGAAGTGTTGAAGTATAAAGTGAATTACTCACCTTTACTGTGTTTGGGTGAACTGGTTGATGCATGCAATATTATATTACACCCTCTTTGAAAGACCTCAGCTCGTATTGCCGTTATATAACCTGTTCCCATTGAGATTACTAAATCATTCCTCTTCTCTTATCATCTCTGTGCTCTTGCGGCTCTCGCGCATGGCAGCAGAGACGATATTCTCCGATGATACCATAGCCAACATCCTCGCATGGCTTCCTCCGAAGCATATCGCTCGGGTGCGGGTCGTATGCAAGCAATGGCATGCTCTGACATCAGAACACCACTTCATGCACACAAACTTCCTGCGGAACAGAGCCGGTCACTCCATTGCTGGCTTCTTCCTCAACAACGAAATCCACAAGAAATTCAGCTACAACCCTCTACACACCACCACCAGCAACAACAATCTCACCCCTGACCTCTCATTCATCCCACACACCCACGACACAGTTCCAGGCAAAATTTATGTCACCTGTTCGTGCAACGGACTACTGATCTGTCGCCGGCCGATCGATAACAAGGCCGTCTACAAAGCACGCTGCTACGTCTGCAACCCGGTGAGAAAGAAGTTCATCGAAATAGACGTACCGGACGGCGCCGGCTACAACATGAACCTCGCGTACGACCCATCGAAGTCGCAGCATTACAAGATCATCGCGCGGGGGCTCAACAACGTGCATGTGTACTCCTCCCAGACACGGTCTTGGCGGACAGTGCTCCAGTACGAGCGTTCTAACAACCCGTTCGCCGGGCTCCATCACTCCCGGAGCGTGTTCTGGAACGGCTCGTTGGTCTGGATGGTGTCGCACTCTCTGCTCCGCTTCGTCATCGACGGAGAAGAGCTGAGCAGGCTGCCGATGCCGCCGAGACCGGAGAAGGGCTGGATTTGTGGCTACATCGGGGAGTCTGGTGGTCACCTCCAGATGATCGGCTACACGCAGGAGGAGAGGCTCACCGCCTGCTTCGACGTGCTGGAGATGCGGGGAGATTGCAACGAGTGGTCGGTGTTGTACCGTGTCGACCTCACGCGAGTGAAGGAACTGTATCCGGACATCCAAAGGAAATCGCGGGAGCACTTGGTTCGGCGGCGCGGCGGCAAGGTGTTCGACTGCTTGGATCTCTGGCCGTTGCTTGTTACTCGAGGGACGGCGGAGAGCGGGCAGCATGGCGTGCTGCTCTTCGGAATACCCGGCAAGATCATGTCTTACGACGTGGAGGACCGAGAGATTTCGGTGGTCTGGGAAGATAGGGCGCCTCGCTTTTTCCGTTATATTTGGTTCGATTTTTATCCTTACAGTCCTGGCTTGTTCGATCTGTAAGAACCACTTGCTGGGCAACCTTTTTGGGGAAAAAAATGCATGAGACAAAGAAGTCATTTCTGGAGCTCCAGTAATCACTGCTCCCTCCATTCTTAACGGGGCCTTGAAGGAAATATTGACCGAAACAGCAACATGATGGGAGCATATTCTTTGCACTCCATGATTCTTTTGGATTGGATGCCTCTCAAATTAAATACACACACATATATACACACACATACATATACTATACATACATATATGTATGTACGTACATACATATATACGTATGTATGTGTGTGTGCATATGTATGTATATATGTATGAGTTTGTTTCCTATATGCTATACTATATGACACTACACTGCACAATTACGAGTCAATCGGCTAGTTTGAATTAAAAATAGAAGAAATAATTCTAAAGAATACGAACAACTTGACGAAGACATCACTAGCTTATACATGCAAGATTCAACTAGTATACAAAGTCAAATGACACGAGCCTACGTTCGAACAAGTAAATTCGTTTCTTAAGCAAATTATAATTATTTAAATAGAAAACAAATGGTATTGCCTACGATTGTTGCTAACTTGTTACCACTTGCGAGGGAATTCTTGGAGAAGTGGCTGATCAAGATTTATGATGAGCCAAATGAAGTGGAGTGCCTATGCATGCGCCAAGTAAACTCCATGTGGCACCCTAATTCATGCCCAAACCAATGCCAACCGTGAGAGATAAGTAGCTGCATGGATTAAAGCGTACTTTCCTAACTTTGTGCTGCCGTGAGGAGTTCATGATGCATATGAAATAGAAGGAACTTGCATATGTAATACATGCCAACAAACCAGGAGAAAAAAAGAGCCACCTTTATTTTGCTGCGGCACCTCCTCTTCATTTCCTATTTTTTGTGGTGCCACAAAAAGGAAATATGTGTATGCATGCAAGCATGCAGACTTTGGCGCCCAACAGATCAATGAATTAGTATAGTTTGGCCTGTGCACCCCTTTAGTCCGGACACTTGATTTTTTTTGTTTGCACGTTGCTATTACCAATATTGAACAATTGGGTCTCATCCATTCTTAAGTTGTTGCTTTTATTTTTCTCTTGTATTTGCTTGACCCGTTTTTCATGAACAGGCCAATTGTATTTGACATGGTTAGTAATCAATTGAGAAGTGGTGTAGTGATTGCAAAGTTGTTGGTCACCATTGGTCGTGGTTAGCATCCTTTTCCTTAACGTCGCAATTCAAGTTATCGGATTTCTCCTATGACAGAAGATCAGGACCAAACCAGTACGTATGTATCTTAAATTGAGGCAAAGTGGTATTAGAGCCTACATTGCCAGCAGAAATTTATCTATCCCCTAGTTTAGTAAATTAAGTTTTGTTTTATCTAGTCTAGAAAATTTCCATACAAAAATGCTCAATTCCTAGCCTGGTATTGCTTTTCAATCTATTAATTTCAGTTTGCATCATTGAATTTGTGTCCGTTAGTTTGCATCATTGAATTTGTGTCCGTCAGGTCATGTCTAGTTGTTAGTTATTATCTTTGTTAAGCTAAAAACCCCCAAAATAATCTGAGTTCTTGCTGTACATCTTCTTTGTGTTGGAACCCTAGTTTCAGCATCCCAGGCGCTGTTTTTGAAACGCTAGCCTTAATTATCATCACATAGCCACTCAAAATTTTCTAACCACCATCGTGTTCCTCATACCCAAATTAGGTTTAGATTGAAAATCCATGTCAAAAAACCCTAGAAAACTCCAAAAAATAGATTGCTCTAATTTCTGCCAGAAAAACCACCTTTGTGCAATCATCCACGAAACTTACATAACTTACATATCTTTCTGGAGATATCTTTCTCTCCAGAAATCCAAATCCGTCCAAACAACTTTTATTGGGTTCCCGACTCTAGACCAATCTCTCTCCCAAATTTCGAGGTGTTTGGATCAGCGCTTGAAATAGGCACTTGTTGCAAGTTGCACTAGTGCTGTTGTCTTTTCATGATCTGCCCGCACTTGTAAATTTCATATCTTTTTTTCTACTGCGAGTCTAGTTTTGGTGCTAAAAGCAAATCGTGAAAAAAAAAAGAGTCAAGAAAAGATAAAAAAGGTGATAAAACGAAGGAAGAAAAGAAGTGCCGTCCGTGTGTCATTGCGTGTAAAAAAGCTGCTGGAAATTTCAGGGTGTGCATATACTTCCCAAATTGCATATTAGTACTTGCTCTTGCTGCTATATCTTGTTTTCTTGAGCCCATCCCTATCCTTGCGATCAGCAACCTAGACAAGTATTTATGCGAACTATAATCAATTTTGCAATTCCGGGAATTTCAGTTTGATTTCCTTGCTACAAATATTTATCCCTACCTAGAGCTCCATATATTTGCCATTGACCACGTGTTCCAGTACCTTGCAATAGCTTTACTGACTTCCATGTGAAAGTTACTACGAACTAACTACACATGACTACACGAGCGATACTCGAGAAGGACAAGAGCTTCAGTTGGTTAGATTTGTGAGGTAGTGAGTTCCACATATATACAATAGCGTAGTAGGAATTGTGTTTTCTTGTCTTTGCTAACAATGCTAGGGGTAAGAAATTCTCATGATGGTTCACATCACGGTGATTGTTGTGGGCGTGCTTAGTCCCTTCATCCGTTAGGTTTAGCTATTGTGTCTTAGAACAAGCCCAATAGCATATTATTGTACATAGAAGAGAATGTATTGATTTAACCTCACATTTTGTAATTATTAAGAGGTATGATACGAATTTTTAATTTTACCCTATTCATGTATATAAACCCCCAAGAGGGGTACGAGATGGTCAGACCCACTTATTTTGGGCTACCCACCAGCTCTCTCTCTCTCTAGATAATCTGTATCCTCCATGGAGAGGGGTACTAGTACCCACTGTTGTAGCGCATGCTATAATAGATGGCGCCATCCGTGGAAAGCGCACAAGAAGTTACGCGAGGAAGAGTCGCCACCATGAGAGTGATCTGCTAGATTTTGACCAGTTGGAAGAAAAGCGCTACAAAGGTAAGAAGGTAGGGAAATTTCAAACCAGTCGTGTAATACACATGCATGATATTTGACACTTGTTGGCTTTAGCATTCCTATCAAGCCGCTATTTGATCTGATTTGTGCTCAGCGCATGGTGGCTTCGCGCCCTAGCGTATTTTGCAGAGTATAAAACGCTGGGAACCTTGTATATCCCGGGCTACTCTATAGAGTATAAAAAATCGTGCGGTGCAGCCTTGTGCCCCAGCGTACTCTACGGAGTATAAAAAATCGCACGATGTGGCCTCGTGCCTTGGCGTACTCTACGAAGTATAAATAAATTGCACGATAGATTCGTACCCCGACGTATACTGCAGAGTATAAAGTTCTAGGAACCTCATGTGCCCTAGGCCACTCTACGGACTATAAAGCGCCAGGAACCTCGTGTGTCCCGGGCCACTCCATGGAGTATAAAAATGCACGCGGTGCGCCTTAGCCCCGGTGTGCTCTACAGAGTATAAATAAATCACACGGTGGCCTCGCGCCCTTGGTGTACTCTGTGGAGTATAAAGCGCTAGGAACCTCGTGTGTCCCAGGCCACTCTACGGAGTATAAAAAACATGCGGTGTGGCCTCAGCCCTGGCATACTCTACGGAGTATAAATAAATCGCACGGTGTCCTTGCGTCCTAACGTACTCTGCGGAGTATAAAGCGCTGGGAACCTCATGTATCCTGAGCCACTCAACGGAGTATAAAATAAATGAGGGCGTCCCTCACCCTCATTGTGTATCGGTCGAGCACTCCGTGCATCCATCCAAGGAGTCCCCCACTTTGGTGGTGTCCTTAGTATATACCACGCACTCCACGTGTCACACCAAGGAGTCCCCTGTGCTAGTAATATCCCCAGTACGCATCATATACTCGTGCATGGCCCACCAGGGAGTCCACTATTTTTATCGGTGGCCCATTTTATAGCACACCTTCCTTCCACAAGCGTTGTTTTCAAAGGTAGGGGAATGGAGGCACGACCTTGGCGTGGCAGCTCCGGCTTCGTCGGCAAACTTCGCCACCCCCCTCATAGGCATTGCCTCAGAGGGGTGGCCAGCCCTTGGCTCTGCCTCTACACGCCTCCTGAGTGGAGGCACGACCTCGACGTGGTGACTACGGCTCCGTCGGGGGCCTTCACCGACCTCCTTGTAGACATCGCCTCGGAGGGGCAAGGCCCCTGCTCTGCCTCTACACTCTACTCACGTCTGAGGCATGACCTCGATGTGGCAGCTTAGGCTCTTTTGAGGGACTCCACGACCACGTCATGATCGACGTAGTCGTAATCCATTCTATGACCGCCTCGTGGTTGTGACTTTGTCAACGCCCGTTCGAAGGGTGGGAGATGGAGCACACGTTTCAAGCCTTCATCCTGCCGCTGACTTCGTCAATGCTCGCGGCCACATCCTGATCATAAGGCTTCCTACGGGCATGAAGTAGTTGTAAGCCATTCTATGACCACCTCATGGTCGTAACTTCATCGACACTCGTCCAAAGGGTGGGGACAGAGCGCACGTTTTGAGTCCTCATCCCCCCGCTGACTTCATCGACGCTCGTCTGAAGAGTGGGGGATAGAGTAAGTGTTTCAAGCCTTCGTCCCACCATCGACTTCATCGACGCTCACGACCATGTCATGATCATAAGCCTTCCTACAAGCATGACATAGTCATAAGCCTTTCTACGACCACTCTACAGTCGTGAGTCTTTCTACGACCACTTCATGATCGTAAGTTGTCCTATGAGCATGACGTAGTTGTGAGCCATTCTACGATCACCTCGTAGTTGTGACTTCATCGACGCCCGTCCGAGCGGTGGGGGACAGAGTGTGTTTCAAGACTTCGTCACGCCGCTGACTTCATCGATGCCAGTTAAGGGGGCCATCCTCGTAGGCATCACCTTGGAGGGGCGGCCTATCCCTGGCAATGATTCCACGTGCCACCCTCATCAGAAGCACGACCTCGGTGCGGCGGCTCCAGCTTTGTCGGCAGACTTTGCTGCCCTCCTCGTAAGCGTCACCCCAGAAGGGTGGCCAGCCCCCCAGCTCCGCCTCTACACACCACCTGCTTGGAGGCACGACCTCAACATAGTGGATTCGGATCCGTCGGGGGCATTCGCTGACCTCCTCGTAGGCATCGCCTCGGAGGGGCAACCAGCCCCCGGCTCTGCCTCTATACGCCACCTGTGTCAGTGGCACGACCTCGATGCGGTGGCTCTGGCTCCATCGAGGGCCTTCACCGACCTCCTTGTAGGTATCGCCTCGGAGAGGTGGCTAGGCCCTAGCTCCGTCTCCATGTGCCACCCGCGTCCGAGGCACGACCTCGATGTGGCGGCTCTGACTCTTTTGGGGCACTCCACGACCACATCATGATCGACATAGTCATAAGCCATTTTACGACCGCCTCATGATCATGACTTCGTCAAAGCCCGTCCGAGCAGTGGGGGACGGAGTATGCGCTTCAAGACTTCATCCTGCCACTGACTTCATCAATGCTCGTCCAAACGGTGGGGCACGAAGCAAGCATTTCAAGCCTTCGTCCCACTGCTGACTTCGTCGACACTCGCAACCACGTCATGATCATAAGGCTTTCTACGAACATGATATAGTCGTAAGCTATTCTACGACCACCTCGTGGTCGTAACTTTGTCGATGCCCATCCGAAGGGTGAGGGACGGAGCGCGTGTTTCGAGCCTTCATTCCAACATCGACTTAGTCGATGCTCATGACCACATCATGATTGTAAGGCTTCCTACGAGCATAACGTAGTCATAAGCCATTCTACGTACGACTCAAAATTATGTCAGTTTAGCCTTATCACATATAGGTGTCTCTATCATTGTCTTGCGTATGAGTTGTGATCAAGATCATCAAGTTAAGAAAAATATTTGTTAACCAGAATGGCTGTATTGATCCACTGAAAATTGAATCAGGGTTTGGGCTTTAGAGTAGAAACCAAGGGAATATAAAGCTAAGCTCTAGCTTTAATCAAGGATTTAGGTCGTTTATGTAGGCAGCAAGCTGGTGATGCAAGGCTGTAATGAAAGTATTGTCTACAGAATTCTTTCCTAATGTTCCCATTTCAATTAAGGTAGTCCTGTTATGTTTCTTAGCTCTGATGTGGAATCGTCTTGAATCTTGTTTGTTCCCTTGACTTGATGTTGTTTGGTTATGTGATGTTTAGTAATTTGTTCTTTGGAAGAACATATTGGGAAGCACTGCATCTAGATTCCTGCATGGATAGGCTGCTTGACTCATTTGCAGTAACTTCATGGTTACTCTTTTGACATATATCTCTACTTAATAATATTGGACTTTGTAACAAAGGAAAGATGTAGTTTTGTGCCTAAAATCTAGGTAATATATTTAATAATATTTTTGATTCAACGTGGTCCAATAGGCCTGGTGTGTGATGAAGACATGACATGAGCCATGGTGGTAGAGCCGAAGCATGGGTATAAGCCGAGCTCGTTGGCGGAGGCACGATGTGGACTGGGGCTGAGTTTAGCTAATTGTTGCTATGGAGCCGAGGAAGGTCCATTAATAATGGCTCGACGTACTAGGTAATATATTGTTTCATCAATAGCAACGCATATATTCACATATATTGTACATTGAAAATCAAAATTATCCTTGACATCAATTCTGAACAATGTCCTACATATGCTTTTGTTATCTCAGTAATGATATTTTTGTATACATAAAACTTAAATTGATTGATTTACTTATGTAATTTGGGTTTCCATTGCGAAGCACAGGTGCTCAGCCAGTATGTAATAAGAGCAACAGAAACGATACAAGAAGCGAGCGAAAGAAATGTAAACGAAGATTGGCCTTTGGTGGGCTACTGCCTACTGGGCCTGGCGCTCCCAGCCCCCCACTGTAGTCCAAGCTTTGAGCCTGTCCAACTTCCACTACGCGTGGTCACAAACCTGGCACTGGCACATCTCGTAGCAGTAACAAGCTAACAGCAGGAGTTTTTTTTTTTAAAAAAAAAATTCTCGTTTTGAACACCGAGTTAAATACGAACGCAGATATATAGCCCAAACTGAATTGAAGCTTCTTCTATTTTTTTTAATTGAAGCAATGCTATTTTACGGGTGAGGTTTATGCAAGCTAGCTGTTCCTATATGTAGAAACTGCAATTATGCACCAGTGTAAACTTGTGATGCTACAATGATGCATCAAATGTTTGGAACTTGATGTGGCGCGCGAGCTACAGCTTAACGAGTTGCAGAGGCATGCAATAGAATAACTAAAAACAAAATTATATCACTCGCAATGTGTAATGTCAAATTTTAGGCGTCACTTGAAACATAGGAATTTTGCGAAATTCTAAATCTTTTTGTTATTTTAAAATTTGTTCATTCTAAATAGCTCTAAAAAATTTAAAAAAGAAACTATAATTCTGAGTTACTACATACTCTTGCGTACTATGGTACTCTTAATTTGGAATTGTTCACGTATTTGGCACTGTTGCCATTGTTTACAATTTTGGTCCCGAACACTTATTTTTGCAAAAATAGCCCCCTTCCTTGAGCTCGAAAGGCGCAACAGGCAATATGTGTCACCCACAGCACTCGAGTAGCTCGGTAGGAGGCGGATGGTGCAATAGGCCGGGCGAGCGCGGTAGCCAAAGGCGCGGTGCAGCAGGCAGGTGGGCCCATGGTGCTACCGAGCCGTCTCTGCTTGGTAGGCGTTGCCAAGCTGCGTCGGCTCAGCAGCAGGCCAGGCAGGCGAGCAGGCAGGTGCACGCAGGCGTGTGGGTAGGGGCGAGGCATCGAGGGAATCGTGGGCAAGGGCACAAGCACACGCGATTTGGCTAATGGCGTGAGAGAATCGCATGGGTGATGATGTGATACAATGTTATATTCTTATTTTATTCATGTGTTAATTGTGCTATCGTTCGCGCACGCGTATAAAATGAGAATTGCGGTCAATTTCCTACCAAGTGAGAATGCGGCGAGGGAGGGGGAAGAAAGACATATTGAATGAGGAGTTTGTAATATAATTTCAAGGTGTTTTAGTTGTAATTTATGATCCTTTGCCGTTGGAAGTATTGCAAAGTAGGTGAATGCCTTCAGAAAAAATGTATGCTTCATTTGCATGCGAGGAATACGCTTAACATATCATTAGCGTTTCATTAGAGTAACTGTGGTTTTGTAATGTGAAATATGATAAGGTAGCTATGTTTAGTTGACAGATATATTTATGTAATTAACCATGTTTATTTACTGTAAATAGCTACACAAATACATGCCAAAAAATAGCTAAAATATTTTTTTGTATGTCTGCATGTATATATTTATTGCTCTTGTACGATTACAGAATGGCCATTATACAAGGACTTAGTCTTATTTCAAAAACTAGAAAGCAAAAGCTTCACAAAAAATAAAGCATACTATTGCTTCTACTTACCACTCTTGGTTCCTTACTCACTTCCCTTCTTTATATCTTTAAACTATTACTAATACCCCCAATTCAACTGTAGATGATCGACAGTTGGCTTTGGCCCATGGGACTACTTCATCAATGGAGAGGGCGAAGGAGAGTTTGCCGACATACTATGTAAACTAATGCATTACTTTGGTTACTAGCACTGTCCCATCTTCAGGGGACATAAGACCTAGGAAGGAGACAGTGAGGTTTGGATGATGGAAGTCTTCCTGTACGCAAGGGAAGTCAAGTACACCTCCTGCACCTTTTGCATCGAGCACTTGAGGAGCACTTCCACCAACGCCCTTCAGGACGTCACCTGCTTAGCTTGTGCTTGCATGTGCAAGATCCATAGGGTCGCCACGCTGATTTCCCTATTTCGCTACTATCCATTCCTCCGTAAAGGATACTATCCATCCCTCCATAAAGGAGGACACTACGGCAAGACATTCGTCACTACCTCCGAGGACGATCCACTCCTAATCCACCAGGTCTAGCTCACCCAAACTATGGGAGCCACCTACATAGAGGCTCTAGAGGAGATCTCAAACCTCTACTAACTCCTTACCATCAGCTACGACCACGCCAAGACTCTCCTCGCTCAGCTCGCCAAGTGCGAGAAGGCCCTAGCTGCAGTAGAGCGGGAGAGGGCTGACGTAGTCACCGAGCTTGAGCGGACTACAGTAGCAGCAGTGGTCCATGCTCCAACACCCGCCAAACCCCCTATCATCCCTACCAACTCCGCTTTGACTCAGCCACTTACCGAAAAGACTACGCCTAAGGAGTAGCAAGCATAAGAGTGCGTGGCACCCTAGCCCACTGATCATCATCAACATTGGAGATTCTAACCAAGGCTACAATCGCTCCTGCTCTCACTCCAGCTCACGCGGTGACTGCACCACCTACTATGGCCACAACCTCATGGAGGAGTAGCCCAACCTACAAATTAGGTCAACTCATAGTGCTTGCTAGGAGTAGATTTATGTTTGCAAGCACCAACCCATGTACTAAGCAGTAGAGTGTAATGTGTATTGTATTGTATCCACATGACTGAGCATGGCTTAAGTGTCACATGTAACTTGACCAAAATATTATAAATGTTGTGTTGCCATCTTACGCCATATGGTTTATTTATTGTTTTTCTTATTCGCTTGGTTCTTGGAATCCTTTCTTCATATATTAGCAAGTGGACAGTATGCACCAGCTTTTCCAGTGATTTGATAACATGTAGCAACTTTTCGCAGCCAGTGGATAGCATGCACCATCTTTTCCAGTGATTTGACAACACGTACTAGCTTTTCATAGCAATTGGACAGGACGCATGAACTTTTCCATGATTTGACAACACGTGTTAGCTTTTCACAGCCAGCAAACAGCACGCACTAGCTTTCCTAGTGATTTGCAACACGTACCGGCCTTTGTAGTGAGTGGATAGCATAAACTAGCATTTCCAATAATTTGACAAATTATTCCAGCTTTCTCTAGTGTAATGACAACATGTACAAGCTTTACCCCTGAGCAATGCACACCGACCATTTATAAAATCCGGCTAGCCCCCATGATCAGACTCAAGATTCCGATCGACCTGATCTCAAAACTAGGAGAGGAGGAGAGGGAGAAGAGAGGAGAGATTCATGACATCATTATGTCGTTGGTAGGGATGTCGAACTATGGAGAGATACTTCGCAAGCAAACGTTGGTGGCCAAGAAGAAGGGATCATACCCTGATAATTCTTACAATGATACACCCATGCCACCAGAGTTTCTGCAACTGCAGTGCGATTGCAATAATTTAGCACATATCATTCAGTCCACACTCCTGGCAACCGTTGCCTAGGTACACTACACGTGTGGTGAAGTTCTTGTAAGCACGTATTTGCTATTTCATATTGCATGTTCCATTTCATACATCTCTAACCCACTCTGTCCATGCCTATAGACCATGGAACGCTGCTACTTATTCCAATGGATCGACGCCCTAGATATGTATGATAGGGCATTCATCGAACAAAAAAATGTATTCAACTACCCGATGGCGCCGGAGAGATTCACATGCTAGAAACCTTACACCCTAATTGACATTGGAAAGGATAAGGGTAAGGCGCTGGTGGTCCCTAAAGACCTTACTGAACGCCAAGTTATTTCTGACTAGGAGGACAAACCTACACAAGTTTGTGGAAGCCGAGTACTGGGCCTAGGCCGCAAGGGTTAAAGACCGCAAAGGAGAGAAGGGAAAGGCACCGATGGACCCACATGTGTACGATGACTAACTGGAATAGTGACTTCCAAAAGGCGCACATGTATTTTAGTTATAGTTGGGGTTGATGGTTTATGCATGTTGCCACTTGTATCATATGAGTAGTGATGCAAACATACGAATCTAATCAAACCCTATGCGCCATGCAATTGCACATTCATTGCGAACTATTTTGTCAGCCTACACATGATCCATTACGGCAATTATTTGTAACAATGTATCTTTACTACTTAACATAGAGAGTTTGTGATAATCATTCAACTACCCTCCGAACCTCCCTTGCACCTTCCTAAACAAGTTCTATGCACACACAAACAAAAACTAATAGGATTTCATAATGCATATCAAAGCACACATTTTTAACTAGTGTGCATGGGTATCCACTTAGTTAAAAAAAACTAAATTTACCGTGTGGTGGTACCAAGCCGGTACTGTAACCGAGCGCCTCGGACCCCAAGCCTCCCTCGGCTAGGGGTGGATATCGAGCCATGTCATCATCTTATCGAGCTTTTCTCGAAATTGGCACAATTTATTTAATATTATTTTATGTGTAGTTTGGAAGTATTTTTAGAAGCGAGTTGAGCTAGAGCAAAATCCAAATTAATGAGTATAATTGAAGCAATTTTGAATCAAACCAACATGGCCCACTAACTACCCCCAGCCCCTGCCCTGCTCGCCTGCCCGACCTGCTGTTGAGTCAACGTAGCTCGGCAACACCTACCGAGCAGGGGTGGCTCGATAGGTTGTTGCCGAGCAGGGGCGGCTCGATAGCACCGTGGGCCCACCCGCCTGCAGCGCTCACCCGGCTTGCCGCGTAGCTTGGGGAGGGGGGCCTTTTTTTTTTTTTGCAAAAATGAATGTTCAAGAGCCAAAATTGAAAAAAAACATATCAACACTGTCAAATACGTGAATAGTTGCTTAATTTGCGCATCTCTTTCAGTCATTACTAGGATTGAGCACGCACTTTGACGTGAAAATTTTAAGAATGCATTAAGTTGAAAAATAGAAGAAGAAAATAATTTGATTGTGTAAAAATTATTAGGAGAAAATATTATATATGCATCATTTTTTGTAAGAATGTTATGTTCTAGAATCAACAGTGTGGTAGTTTCTAGAATTTAGACTTTTATTGTGAATTGGTGCTCTTTTCTACATACAATTTTGTCCATTGGATGAAAATCAGATATAGTTATGCGAGGGCATCCCTTACATGGAGATTCAAATGAGAAACATATAAAAATAGAAAAGAAATCCCAATTAGCCCCATTATATTCAAAGTAAGAAACGAAATATAAAGAGCGAATTCATCAGAACCCTGCTGGAAAAGGGCAAACAAACTTTCTGAATAAAAAAAACCTTCCGTGTACATGCGAAGTTTTCAGTTTCTTATATATCCACAAATACTTATTTCTTCATCAACATACGTACAACAAGTTTTAACAACGGAAAAATGAGCAAACAAAGGGCAAGCAAAACAATCAATAGGGCAAGCACTAGGGAGCCTCTTTTGGGTTAGGCCCTATTCTTTTCAGCTTTAAAAAATTACTTTTCAACTTTTTTACAGTAACTAACTTTTAAACAGAGTATCTTTTTAAGATAGAGTCTACTAGTTAATTGTAGTACATACTTTACTGACTTTATTTATATCGTCAAAAACCGCACGTGAGTTTCTGTTACTCTGTAATCTCTCGTATAAACAGTCCAAAAGCCACAAGCCGCAGCGAAAAAGAACACGTCCTATAACTTATGACTTTTAGCTTATAACTTTTGAATTCTGACTATTTATCAAAGATTACAAAGAGAGACAATCATATATATAATTTTAACTGTATAATTAGTCAATTCAGTACAACTGCCAAAAGCAATGAGCAGATTCGAACGCAGCCGCATGCATCAATCCATATCCTATTCCTAGGTGCACGCTCTCCTACTAGTATGTTTCTGTACGCTACCAAACTAAGCTACAAACAAACTAATTAATGTGCTGCATTCTTAATTGTACACTGATGGTATACAGAAAGTACCATGCGTTGACATGGACCAAAACCTAATTTGCACGCATGATGAAGTTTATAGCCATGCAACATCTGTAACGTCCTAGGGTCTAAACCGGCTTAGATCTAACCGCATTCTGGATAGGTCACGTATACGTAGCAACCCGCTTGCACTTTCATCCTCGCTTCACGCAAAACGGTTAACCGGGGGTGTTACCATTGGAACTCTTAGACTTATATGTAAGTGCTTCTTAAGGTAAATTAGCAAGGTGAGACTAATCCAGAAATTCATGTGCACACACACACATAGGCCAACATGGGCCGGGGTGTCACATACACCCTCCCTCAAAGGACCCGACGTCCTCGTCGGACCAACATACCCACACCGGGGCAAATGATAAGGATCTCCCCTCTTGGCACATGTCCATGCGTTCAGTGCCAGCACATATGCCATGCCGTGTGTCCACTCCGGGCCCACACGCGCCATATGCCCGCTCCCCTGACCCGCACGCGCCCATGTAACCGCGAGAGTCGGCTCTGATACCATTTGTAACACCGTAGGGTCCAAACCGGCTCAGACCTAATCACATTCTGGATAGGCCACGCACACGTAGCAACCCGCTTGCGCTCCCAGAAATTCATGTGCACACACACATGGGCCAATATGGACCGGGGTGTCACATACACCCCCTTAAAGAACCCGACATCCTCGTCGGACCAACATACCCCACACTGGGGCAAAGGATAAGGATCTCCTCTCTTGGCACATGTCCGTGCGTTCAGTGCCAGCACATATACCATGCCGTGTGTCCACTCCGAGCCCACACGCGCCATGCGCCATATGCCTGTGCCCCTGACCCGCACGCGCCCATGTAACCGCGAGAGTCGGCTCTGATACCATTTGTAACGCCCTAGGGTCCAAACCGGCTCAGACCTAACCGCATTCTGGATAGGCCACGCACACGTAGCAACCCGCTTGCACTTTCGTCCTCGCTTCGCGCAAAACGGTTAACCGGGGTGCTACCATTGGAACTCCTAGGATTATATGTAAGTGCTTCTCAAGGTAAGCTAGCAAGGTGGTACTAATCCAAAAATTCATGTGCATACACACATAGACCAACATAGATCGAGGTGTCACAACAACAATCTATAGGAGAAAATTAGGGAGCCCAATCTTCTTCCCCGTCTTCTCGACGTCGTCTTGCACCCTTCTCCTATACTCCCCGAAGGTGAACGTCCGGTAAGGGGAAGGCTCCTTGCACGTGCCGACAGGCGAGTCGTAGGATGGGCAAAGGAAGTAGGCAGCGGAGTACCTCTCCGTCGTCGCGTTGGCCATCACTTTGTGCTCCACGCTCTTGTATGTGTCGTTGCTCCATGCCTAAGATACACAGTCAAAGAGAGAAGAAACGACCATCAAATCAGAATCCTATGTCTGAAAATATACCACAAAAACATAAGGAAAACTCGTACATATATGCACATTTTTCTGATTAGTTGTCTAAGTAGTCTAGATCTTGTAATTTCTCGTTTTAGACGTTGGTAAATAACTTTATTTTCTTTGAATACTTGTCAAATAACTTTAGTCAAGTAGTACGTAGTACGACACACACACAGATAGATATATATGGTGGTGATTATTTGGGCTTTTTTTGGTGGTTTATGGCTAAAAAGCACTGTAGCTAGCTGAAAAAACACTGTAGTTGACAAAGGTTTATTTAGCATAATTAAAATTAAAAATATAAAATTTATGTTAGCCCATTACGTATAATACAAACAAATACGGGAAAAAAGAACCGGTAAAAAAGCTGAAAAAAGCTAAAAGTTCAGAAAAAGACGAAATTTATAAATAGTGAAAAATAAACCAGAAGTCAGAAGCTAAAACCGAAACGATCACAGCCTACACACTATCGTGATATCCTCCCCTCGGATCTCTTGCAAAAGTTGCATTGTACCACGCGAGTATCATGGACAGGCCTCTCGCTTTCTCTTGCACAAGTCCGTAGGCTTTTTGTTAGCGGCAGTACAGCATTCCACACAAGCACCGCGCACACAAGTAGCAAGTTTCGGTTATGCATGACGCGGCAGCGTCCACTTTTAGAGAGTTGGAGCACTCGGAATATGTTCGCTGAGTCCACAGATGCTGTATTTGTAAGCAGACAGCCAACCAGCCAGCCAGCTACTGGAGAGTACACATGCAGGTTTTGACTCTTCAAGAACTGGAGGCCGGCCGGCCACACGCCTGTGTACCTGGAACAGGTCTCCAATGTTCACGACGAGGGTGTTGGGGATGGGCTTGACGGCCACCCACCGGGAGTCCTTCATGAGCTGCAGGCCGCCGACCTGGTCCTGGCAGAGCACGGTGAGGAAGTCGCTGTCCGTGTGCGGCACCAGGCCGAAGACGTCCGGCGAGAACGGGCACGGCGGGTACCTGTTCAGCCGGAGGAAGCACGTCGTCTCGTCGCACCCCTCTGGGAAGTGCTCGCCGGCGTAGCCCAGGCTCTCGGCCAGCACGCGCGCCAGCGTCTTGGCCAGCTCGGACATCGCGTCCGCCACCTCCCGCGTCACATACCTGCAGCATCCACACAGCAACTTGTCTTATATAATGCTGTACTGTACTACAATTGTTTTTGCCGACCTGAAAGGCTTTCCTATTTCCTCAGCAATATATAACTAACTAGAATAGTTCTTGGCTTCTTAATTTGCCTGACCAAAACCATATAAAAGAGTAGATGTATAAGAATGTTTAAAGAATGTTTAATTTGCAGAGACTGTACTACACATCTCGATCGTATCAATATTTTTTCACCATGACAGGACACATTCATGATCTAATTGTCAGCCACCATGTGCATATATAATTGTAGACATCCTACCTAGACTAATTGCATCTCGGTCTTACTAAGGTGATATTCAGTTGGACTGAATTTTTATGGCTTATGGTTGAATTTTTATTGTAGTTGGCTGAAATTATACTATAACTGATAGTGACTTATTTAGTATAATTAAATTTAAAAAGCTAAAATTTGTTGAATTTTTCCACACCAGATGCAGTCCACAGCTCTGGATCTACTTCCATGACCAGGCCATAACATTCCGAAGATAATGTTGCTAGGCCAGCTTAATCCCCGTAATTAAACTATCCCTTCTTTTTCCCGGGTGCTTATTCCGTCGCACTAATCAACTTCGCAACCATATAACCCGATGGAATATATTTAGTTAGTAGTCCCTCAGGGACGGGAGCAAGGTTCCAAATCTTGAAACCGGGGTATTTCTAGCCAACAAGAAGTATGGTAACCGGTTGGTTACTAAAAATCTTAGAAAAACTCGGATGAAATTTATATTTCAAATTTTGAATTTGGATGGTTTGAAACCATTAACCAGACTGGTAACCAGAAAACCCGCTAAAAACCGGAAAAAACTAAAGAAAACTTAGCACAAAATATTGGGACTAGTATATTTATACATATTTAGTTCATACAATAGGTAATTTAGTATAAAAAATTTCTAAATCAACCTAGAAAGCACATTTATAATTATCAGGATTTTTGATCGATTTTTTCATCCTGGTTGTTACCAAAATTTTTAGTTACCGGCATGCGGTTTTTGGAACCCTGACGGGAGAGCTTTCCGATATTATTCCCGGTACTTGAGAAATACCGGTACTTCACTGGAGAAAAGAATCTGAATCAGGACTCAGGAGGCACACATGTCGATCGAGTACTAGCTTGCTACTGGACGCTGGTTATATAGCTAGTACCGAGACGAAGTGCACTCTGCACAGGCGCACGTACCTGAGGGTGGTGAGCTCGCCGTAGTTGCAGTGGTTGCCGGAGATGCCGGCGAGCGGGACGTGGAAGACCTCGGACCAGGACAGCTGCCGGAGCGACGTGGCGGTCGGGGTGCCCCAGCGGTAGGAGTCGTTGAGCAGGCCGGCCGTGGCCTTGGCCTTGAACGGCAGGCGGAAGAGGCGCGCCTGTTCCCGCCGCATCGCCTCCAGGAGCTCCTGCCTGACGCCGTGGTTGCGCACCTGGAAGAAGCCCCACTCCGCGGCCGCCCGCGCGATGGCCGCTGCGCAGGCCGCCCTCTCCTCGGCGCCCCCGCCGCCCGTCGTCAGGCACCCGACGTCGATCATCGGGAGCTCACACTCCGCCACGGGCAGCAGGCCCTGAACGGACGGCCGCACTGTGGTGCACGCGTCTTCGTGCCGGCCGTCGTCGCCTTCGCCGCGGCGGAGAAGCGCGTAGTAACTGTCCGCCAGCGGCGGCTCGGCCGCGCTCTCCTCGAAGGCCGGCATGGCTGGCTCGATCCCAAGCTAGCCGTTCAAATTGTCTATGGATCTGGAGTTGTATGTATATACGTTCGAGCCCGAGCAAGCGCTGATGGAGAGCTAGCTGTGCCTGCCTGTGCGAGCTTCTTGGATGCAAGCAATTAAGCAGGCTTAGCTTATATAGAGCGCGCGCGAGGCGGCGTGGTTTGGCGCTCTGGGTGGTTAGGGCCTGGGCATCGTACGCGGAGCTCGCTGCGCACTCGTGGCGAGCTCAGCTAATCTGCTGCATGGGTCTGGCCCGATCGAGCGCCGCGAGCCTTCAAACTGAGGGCTCCGGCTCGTACAGCGCGGCGCTGCGCGGCGCGGTCCGACACTTGGAGGCGCAGCGCGCATGGGATGGTCCGTGTGTTTGACTGGGCCAACGACGAGCCGGGAAGAGGAGCAGGGCTGCCATCCGGCGTGCATGGCGACGCGTGCAGACCCCGCTCGTTTCGGCTTCAGTTTCTGACTTATTTTTCACTATTTATAAATTTCGTCTTTTTTTAAACTTTTGACTTTTTTGAGCTTTTTTGCGGGTTTTTTTCTGTATTTGTTTGCATTATACGTGATGGGCTAATATGTTTTTTTTTCTATTTTTAAATTTTTTAAATTTAATTATGCTAAATAAGCCTCTGTCGGCTACAGTATTTTTTCAACCAGCTACAGTACTTTTCAGCTATAAACCATTCAAAAAAGCGATATCGATCACAGCCTAATAATCTGCTCTATACAGCGCGTGTCATTTCCAGATAGATGTCCTGGCCAGATTTCCTCTGCTACTACTGCTCCATTATTCTGGTTATTAAATAAACGCGGAGCTACAAGCATCGTCATTTGCGACCAACATGCCATGTTACATTGTTCCCCACCTCCAAAATGTCCTACATTTCGATCGCATGTATTCACGGTAAAATCCTTTTTTTTTAACCTTTTTAGCCCATTGATGGCTGCCATCCGGCCGGTACGATGTTAATCTATCGGGTGTGTATAGGTATCATTCGGATGTTTTCTTCTCAACAATAATCCAAATTTTAGACCGATCCAACGGTCTCTTTTTTGGAGGGGGAAAATTTTTTTTTGGAGGGGGTGAATTTTTTTTTTGGAGGGGGTGGGGAGAATTTGTGGTCCTTGGATCTCTAATCCAACGGTCACAAATCTGGATGATAGTTAGAAAGAAAACATCCGGATGATGTTTATCAATACCCTAATCTAATTTTGCAAACACTAGAATTTCTTTTGGGAAATACTCAAGGAGTACGTGTATATCATATTGTGATGCAAAAAAGACACGCAGTCTAATGATGCATACTATATATTACACTTTGTTTAGCTAGGTGATCTCTTCACAATTCTGCCTAACGCTCTGAACAATGTCCTGTACTTAAATAGTAAAATTCAAACTATCATGCTCTAGAGCTTTAGCCGCAGTAGTCTCCTGTTCATAGCAAGCTGCAAACAAAGTTGGATATATGTGTACCAGTGTACAGTCACGTAAACATCTGCCATTCCACGATCTGGTAGAACACAGCTAGCATTAGATATTAGATCGTTAAAAATTACTAAGTAATGACGCTATTGCTTGCGCAATGTTTACATCGTTATTTACGATTTGATTTCACTACCGCGCCCGTAGTGGCCTACTGCGGCTGTCATTCGGAGGGCCAGCTTCAAATGATGAAATGATCGACGGCAGGAGGACGTGAAGGATGTGCCTTTTTGAGGTCGGCAACATGCGTGCGCGTTTCCTTTTAGAAGCTTCTTCCGGCCGGGAGCAGCTGGTGCAGTGCTAGCTAAGCCCAGCACCCGGGATATGTGAGAAGATCTGAAATTATTTACGATGAACTCAGGGGCGGATCTAGCGGTGGGGCGGGGGGAGCTCGAGCCCCCCCTACCGCTACCGGACCCTTGGAGCCCTCTGGAGCCACCCCTAAATTTTTAGCCATGGATGTATAATGTAGCAGGGGCTGAGGTCGAGCTGAAGGTACTTCAGTCCCTCCAAAAAATTTTCCTGGATCCGCCACTGGATGAACTATTGTCAATAGATGTTGAGTTTTATTTTGAATTTGGTGAAGTTTGGCAAAATATTAGTTCATCTATCAGGCAACTCGTCTGACCAGTATGCAGGATCGGTCAGACCGTTGGCCGTTGTGTAGGGGCGGTCAAACTGGGCGATGAGTTGGCGGTCTGACCGATCGTTTGGTGGCGGTTAGAATGGCAAAATTCTAAGTTCTAACTGAGAGTTCTAAATTTTGGGAATTTGATCATGGATCAAATTGAATTGCTCTAAGTCAATGCATTCATGTTGTATAAAATATGTTTGAGCTAACGTGAATCAAGTTATGAAGAATTTGTACCAAAAAATAATTTTTTGGTCTTTGGATGTGCAAGAAAGCTTGGAGTCAACTATGGTCAATGGCAAGGATCGGAACTACACTCATGGAGGAGCCGAGGTCTAGAACGGTCAAAGATACTGGGTGACATGGCACAAGAAAGGCAAAGAGTATTGAAAGAAGGTCTGAGCGACAGGTTGCACTAAATGGCTTGGTCGGTCCAAGTAAGGCATGGTCTGGTAGAACCGAACCGCGAGAGACTTGCCGATGTGTGGCAAACTATTAGTGCACCTACACGTGGCAACCACATTGGTTGTTTACAATGGAAGAAGAAGATCGGGTCAAGGCGAGGGTATTTTGGTAGTTGGCCAAATACCCAAAGCTTTGTTGGATCAAAACCACTGCACTTGAGTGGCGTGGGGGAATGTGGTTTAGGTTAAGGAGATGCTGAGAAGATCAAGTGGATCATAAGAGCAAGTACAATAATGCTGACTAGGTCGCCTCTAGCGAAATCCACGTCAACACAATCCTATGTGGAAGAGAGAGACAAGAGGAGAGAGAGGCAAGCTGCCCCTTATATAAGAGGTGACCTCTAGCACATCATACGAGGAGAGAGAGACAAACTACCCCTCATGCAAGAGGTGACCCCTG
Source organism: Dendrocalamus latiflorus (assembly GCA_017311315.1). Taxonomy (NCBI): domain Eukaryota; kingdom Viridiplantae; phylum Streptophyta; class Magnoliopsida; order Poales; family Poaceae; genus Dendrocalamus; species Dendrocalamus latiflorus. Next base: position 36,214,667 of record CM029610.1, read on the forward strand.
ATATATTTATGCAAGTATTAAATGTTTGAGTGCTTTAGTAGAGGTAACCTCTACTCAACTTATTGTATTAGCTACCTCCACATAAGCCACGTGTACTCTTTTTGCTTATTTGGCTAGTCCTAGAGGTGACAGCCACCTCTTCTATTAAACTTGCTCTAAGCTAAATGACTTAGCGGGTTCTGACTCGTGTGCTTTGAAAAACGTGCATGAGTTAAGTGTGAGTGTAAAATCCGTGTTGTGTGGGGTTAACAGGTTCTCCCAATTGTGCTAGTAAATAATATCCATTAGGGTAAATATGGGCTGGTTATCTCATCTATTTAGTGGCTTGGGGATATAAGCTTGCAAGCCAACCAGTTCAATTATTTCATTCTTGAGTTCTAGGGTTAAGGTTCGAGAGAGAAGAGTGAGTATTGTGGTATGCTCTCTTATCCTTCTTATGTAGTGTCTGTGAAATCTTCATCTTCAAGTAACAATAGATCAACTTTATTTACCTCTCATGAAATATTCTTATCTTAGTTGATTTGCTCTTTTTCTTTTTGGTTCTTTGCCTTTTCTCTCCCCTTCTTGATCTTGTTGCATGCTAAGGACGTGTAAGTAATGGAGATGATTCATGTAATTCAAATTTCATTTATCTAGGCACTATGGTTTGCAAGATTTTGACATTGTCTAGTTCTTGCTTGATTTGGAACATTTCTTGAGGAATCTTGATCCGAGGGCTTTGGCTTTGTTTCTTTAGTGGTCTTATTTGTTGTGGCATGTAGGAACTCATCTAGTGTCATCTTGCTATTCCTAATTCAAGAGCAAGTTACTTCTCAAGTTTTTAAGATTTACCTAGTTTTAGTGCAACCTTGTATGTTTTGAGAAAATATTGAAACTTTGACCTAAATCCATGTGATACTTAGATAGAATAGATTCTTGAGTCCCTCAATAAGGTGTGTGCAAAGTTTCTAATCATGGACATGTATTTTAAAGTCTGCACCAAATTTGGTTTTGGATTAGGTTGTTTTTCTTCTAGGAATAGGGGAGCAGTCAAACCACTCCTAGGCTTGGTCAGACCGGCCGCCGATCAGATTGATGGTTTAGCTGATCAAACTATCCAGTAGTCAAACCACACCTCCAGTGGCAGTCAGACCAGTTAGATGCTAAATTTGTGAGTTCTCGATGTTTTGGTTGCTGTTGGATTTAGGCTGTCAAATATGATCTTTGTAGCTCTTAAACTACTGGAGTGAAATATTTCTATGTGCTTACGGAAAGATTTTGAGAAGGCATCATTCATCCCTCCTCTGTTGGTATTACTGGTCTTACAAGTGGTATTAGAGTCTAGTTAGCTCTTCATCATAGATGTTAACCAATCTTAGAGCCATAGCTTCCAATAAGTATTCCACCAAACCACCGGTTTTCGATGGTGTTGACTATCCTTATTGGAAGGCTCAGATAGTAGCCTATATCCAAGCCCAAAGGTAACCAATTTGGGAGAAAGTAAAAGACTTATATCATTCCTACCAATGAACAGATCACTCCGATAAATCTTACGGATGAGGAGGCAAACAATAAGGCATGCAACTACTTGATTCAGGGATTTAGTAGATCTGAGTTTGATTGAGTATCTCACTTGACATCTATTCACAAGATCTGGAAGACCTTGGTTGACTACCACGAGGGCTCTTCAGTGATCAAGGAAGTGATACAGAATTAATTTAAGAAAGAGTACTTCAAGTTTGAGCAAAATCCTCGTGAATCTTTAGATGAGTTATATTTTAGGTTCACTAGTACTCTTAGCAACTTGCATGGGCTTGGCTTGACTTACTTTGAGTTTGAGAATGCATGCCAAGTGCTTGATGCCTTAAATATGAAAACCTATGGGATGAAGCTTATATCCATCAATAACAACACGGTTATAAGTGGGCTTACCAAATAAGCTCTAGTCGAAGTTGAAGATGCATAAGATTGACTTCATCTCTCATCTCCCCAAGACAGAGTTAATAGTTCTTGTAGTCAATCCCACTTAGAGCAGTTCTTCTAGTCCTTTGGACTTTGGTTTTCTGGATTTTCTTGTCCACCTTGCACACCCTAAGTGATGAATAGTTGGAGAGACTCCTAGAGGATGAATTAATACTTCTATCCACTAAATTCACAAAAGCCTATTATAATGTGAGGAACTGAAAGAGGAGTGGCCCCTTCACCTCTTTCAAGTGTAGTGAGCTAAACCACATTGGGGTCAAGTGCCCTAAGTTCAAAGGCAAGGAGGAGAAGGACTTCTGAAGGTGTCCTCAAGCTCCCGATACAAAGCCTAAGAAGACAAACTACCTCAAATTCATCAATCGAGTCCCTACCACTCTCGAGACTGTCAACATGAGTGATGTGGACTCAGGGGCAAAGGACAATGAAGATGACTCATGAGGCAAGAAGAAGACCTAGGATATCACTATCATGTGCTTCATGGCTGATGAGGACATCATCAACAACACCATTGATAACTACACTCCTTATAGTAATCCCAATGAGGTATGTCCCTCGACTGAGGATATGACTCAATGGCTTAATAATGCTAACGTTGAAACATGTGAAAATTGTCCCAAGCTCACTATTGAAATTGAAGCTCTTAACAAGACACTTGAAGATAAATGTAAAAATGAAAAACTCTTATCCATGACTGCATTCAAGAAATCCATTGATTCTATTACTTGTGCATTTTGTGTTGAGATTGAAAATGATTTAAATGAGATGCATGAAGCTTTTGGAGTCAAATTTGAGAAGCAGCTGGGTACGATTAAAGATGCTTCTTGTGTGTCATATGTGGCATTGAAAGTAAAGGTAGCCATCCAAAAAGAGAGATATGGTAGGGCAACCAAGAATATTGAGTATACCACATGTACCATCCTAGTTAAAAAAATAATTACGTCAAGAAGACCCTTGAAAGATTTTCTAACAGAAAGGAAAACCTCAACATGATTCTCGAACAATCTAAGGTAAGTGTGAAAAATAGAGGTGTAGGGTTCAACTCCTTGAGCATTCCAAAAACCACCCACCTAAGATAGTGAGAGTTGTGGAAAGTGGCAAGTTTGATGTCAAACCACCTACGCCCTCAAACATTATGTTTAAGTCAATTGGATTTGGTCAAACCCCATCTAGCAAGACAAGTGCTTCTACTTCAGCAAATTCAATCCCTCAAAAGATCAAGTACTAATGCATCTTCTACAAGAAGGATGGCAGCCTTATTGAGTTTTGCTTTCGTGGGGTTAAGTTTGAGAGGAGAGAGTGTGCGTGCCTTGAGAGCCATTAGAGGTGTTTATTCACCCATGAGTGTTCCTAGAACTAGGCCTTCGGTCTCAAGTGCTCCTAGAGGTAGGCCTAGGTTCATAGGCTACATTGAATCCTTTGGTGAAGCTCGGTAGTGTCGTGGGTTAGGATTTTGTGAGGATGGACCACAAGTAGCTTCTAGATAGGGGAGTACTGGTCTTTTGGTAGACCGATTTGGAGAGATCTAGGTGGTTTTTATGTGCATCCTCGTGATTTTCATACTAACTATTATACTACTTCTTTTACTGCTATTCCTACTCGTTGTGTGGCTCAGTATTGGATACCTAAATCTTTCATTTCTAACCCCAGTACTGAGACACTAATGTCTTATATTTCTGTCCTGTAGGTCCATCGAGTGAGGAAGGAGGACGTGTGGCTTGTTGACTCTAGGTATTCTTGACATATGATTGGAGATTCTTGTTGGTTCTCCTCCCTCACTCGTGCATCTAGTGATGAGTTGATAACGTTTGGGGATGCTTGTACCGGGATCATTAAGGATGGCAAAAAAGCTCAATAGGTCTCAAACCAAAATTGCTCTATGTGCGTCAACAAGTTCATACTTAAGGACGTTGCTTTGATGAGTAAGCTGATGTATAATTTGTTATCTGTTTCTTAGCTTTTGGATGATGGTCTAAAGATAAGGTTCAAGAGAGATGAATGCATAGTTATAGATTGCTCTGGTGAGTTTATGTTTGAGATATCTAGATTGGAAAAGGTCTTTAGTGCTAATTTCATCGTCTCTTCCAGCTCTAGTCCTAGGTGTCTTATAGCTTCTGACTCTCATGATCTAGTAATGTGCCATCACAGGCTTGGTCATATACGCTTCGATCACTTGACTAGAGTTAGTAGCATAGATTTTATTAGATGTTTTCCTAGGCTTAAGAGTTATAAGGACCTAGTTTGCTCACCCTGTAGGTATGGTAAAATGGTTACTACTTCTCATCCACCTCTTACCATAGTGATGACCAATGCACTTGGACAACTCTTGCACTTAGACACCGTTGGTCCTTCTAGAGTCCAGTCTGTGGGAGGAAAATGGTATGTCCTTGTCATTGTAGATGATTTCTCTAGATGCTCTTGAGTGTTTTTCTTACAACCAAGGATGAGACATTTGGTTACTTTAAGAAGTTGGTCATTAGATTAGCTGTTTATCTGCTAGTAGCTTTGCGAGTCATTAGAGGTGACAATGGCACTGAATTTAAGAACTCATCTTTCGCCACTTTATGTGCTAAGTGACATCTAGAGCATCAGTTCTCTTCTCCTAGAGTTTCTCATAAAATGGAGTTGTAGAGAGGAAAAATATGACTCTAGTGGAGATGGATAGAACTATGTTGGATGAGCATAGCACTCTTAGGAAGTATTGGGTTAAGGCAATTTTTACCGCTTGTCATGTATCTAACAGGGTGTTCTTAAGTTCGACCTTAGGCAAGACTTCTTTTGAGTTGAGATTCAGTCATAGGCCCAACATCTCTCATTTTAAGAGCATTGGCTACAAGTGCTTCATTCTAAAACATGGTAACTTAGATAAATTTAAATCAAGATCCTCATATAGCATATTTATTTGATATCCTACTCATACTTATGGCTACCGTGTCATAAATTTGGATAATAACAAAAGCTTAGAAACTTATGAAGTCACTTTTGATGAGGCCAGTCTTAGCACTAAACCTGACATTGTAGGTACACAGGTACATAGCAATCAGGAGAGCATCTTCATCGACGATGACCCTGACTTGGAGGATGAGGATCCAATTCCTTCTCTTGTTGCTCCTGAGTTGAATAGAGAGCATGCTTCTACTATTTCAGCTTTAGTTGAGTAGCCTCCGCCCACCTTCACTGGTGCTTCAAGTGGCTTTACTTCTACCTCTACAGCCCATGAGGTAGAGGCAACGTCTACCTCTAGGACCACCGCTTCATATTTAGCAATGACACCCTTTGGAGCAGATGAGTGGAGATCTTCAAGAGTGAGTTACTCGCTCCAGGTTTATCTCTCCAACTACAAAAAGGGTCATCACAGACGGTTCAAAACTGTCATCACAGACGGTTTTTTGAACCGTCTGAGTTTGTGTCAATGATAATCCGAAGTTATCATAGATAGTTTGTGAGCCGTCTATGATAACTACATCATAGACGGTTTATAATTAGAACCGTCTGTGAAAAACACTATCATAGACGGTTCTAGCTACCAACCGTCTGTGATACTCACACATCACAGACGATTCTAGCTACCAACCGTCTGTGATGTGTGAGTATCACAGACGGTTGGTATATAGAATCGTCTGTGATACTTCCCCATCACAGATGGTTTTTGGTTCGAGCCGTTTGTGATAATTCTTTACAGACGGTTTATACCACAAAACCGTCCGTGATAGTTCATTCTATACCTAAATTTTTCTATTTTTTGGTTAGCCTCGGGAAATGTTAACTATATCATCTTAAAACAAGCAAATACAACAACAAACACAGTAACACATTCTATTTTTATTAAGATTAGAATCCACCATTACAACATCACAAGATATCTAGTAGCTTACCCATAGCACTGCATACATAAGAGGGCACTTATAATTTTACAAAGATAAACTTCACGGCTACAAATTCAGAAAAATACTTACACTACATTAAACTATAATCTAAAACAAGTGGTGCGGAAAAATTTTTAAGTAGCAGAAATAAAAAGGCAACGAACATCATTTTTAACTTCTATGACAAAAACAATAGCTTCTATGCCGGCCTTCTTCCTTTCTATCTTGCCATTGCCTTCTTCCTTTCCATCTTGCTTCAAGTGAAATTTCAGTCGCTCTTGCCGAACCTTTCCTACCCTTGCCGCGCACAAATGAGTTAGAGTAGTACTGGTTAGAGTAGGGAGAGGAGATTAATAAGGCGCGAGAGGTGGGGAGGAGAACAGTGCCTGCCATTCGATGTGGAGAGAATGGATGGGTGAGATCAGGATCCTAGGGGATATGCTATGGATCGATGACATGGCAGAACATCACAGATAGTTCGGATTACAAACCATCTGTGATAGAGACATCACAGACGGTTCATAACAACAACCGTCTATGATATCACAAAGACAATATACCGGTATAATTAAATAGCTAGTCTGAAAAGATAAAATAGCAAACTTTTATATAGCTTATATATACTCATTTGAAAGGTTTCGACAAGATCTACAACTTTGCAGTTGAGGCAAAACCCAAATTCCAAAGGGAAGATTGAAAATTTTGGCAAAAACAGAAACTAAAAACTTGCAACGCAAATTTGGGGCTAAATATGGCCATTTTGAGGGTCTTAGAGGGCGACTAGCACAATTTGGTCATTTTTTTGGATCAGGCTCGTCGTTAGCTTTGCAACGAGTACAAGAACGTCGAAAACGGACACCGTATGCAAAAGTTATGCCTGTTTTACTGAAAGTGTCTCAAAACTGAATCCTACTCGGACTCAGGCGGGAAATTATGAAATTTTGGGGATCGCAATGCAGGAAACATATCACAGATGGTTTTTAATACAAACTATCTGTGATAACTTCATTATCACAGACGGTTTTTAATACAAACTGTCTGTGATATATCATAGACGGTTCTTAGTAAGAACCGCCTGTGATGTCTGCCATTATCATAGATGGTTCTTATCTAGAACCGTCTGTGATAATTCACAGACGGTTTGTACTAAAAACCGTCTGTGAAAATATCACAGACAGTTATTCGTATGAGCCGTCTGTGATACTTGCAGCACAGACGGTTCCTAGAAACCGTCTGTGACGTAAGCCACCAGTTTAGCCTCTTTTGTAGTAGTGTATACTCATTCTGACTTTGTTGCATCTTTTGAGCGTCGAGATACCATCCACACTTTGTCTGATGCTTCATGGATCAATGCCATGCATGAAGAGGTTGAGAACTTTGAAAGAAATAATGTCTGGTCCTTAGTTGAACCCCCTCCCAGTCATAATGTCATAGGAACAAAATGAGTATTAAAAAATAAACAAAGCGAAGATGGGTTAGTGGTTCGCAACAAGGCTAGACTTATAGCTCAGGGTTTCTTCTAGGTACAGGGCTTAGACTTTGATGAAACCTTTGTACTTGTTGCTAGATTATAAGTTATTCCCATTTTGCTAGCACTTGATGCATCTAAGTGCTTTAAGTTGTTTCAAATGGACATCAAGAGTGTATTTCTTAATGGTTTCATAGAAGAAGTGGCATATGTCAAGCAACCACATGGATTTAAAAATCCTAAGTTTCCAGACTATATCTTTAAACCCTCCAAAACCTTGCATGGATTAAAGCAAGTCCCTAGAGCTTGGTATGATAGGTTTAAATTTTCTACTCAAAAATAACTTTCTTCTTGTCTAGATTTATGTTGATAATATAATTTTTGGTGGCTCAGCTCATATTTTGGTGTTCAAATTTTCAAATACAATGAGCACGGAATTTAAGATGAGTATAATGGGCGAGGATATGTTCTTCCTCGGTTTTCAAATCAAGCAATCAAAGGAAGGTACCTTCATCTATCAAAGCAAGTACACCACATACCTTCTTTAGCACTTTAACATGGGAATCGGTAAGCCCGTCACTACTCCTATGGCCACTTCCATAGTTTGGATTCTAATGAAGATGGTGAGCCGGTGGACCAGAAGGAGTACCACAGCATGATTGGTTCACTCCTCTACCTCACTGCTTTGAGGTTAGACATACGCTTTGTTGTGTATCTGTGTGCTCGATTTCAGACTTCACCTCGTGTCTCTCATCGTCAATCAGTAGGCTGCATCTTCAGGTATCTTCAAGCCACTCTTGACTTTAGACTATGATGTTCATTTGCTTTCTCACTCTCTCTTTGAGCATATTCAGATGCCGACTTTGTGGGGTGTAGAAGAGTATCTTAGGCACTTGTCACTTCTTAGGCACATCTCTTGTCTCATGGACATCTAGGAAGCAATGTTCTGTTGCATAGTCTACTGCTGAGGTGGAGTGTGTGGCTGATACTAGCAGTTACTCTTAGGTTCTCTAAATCTTATATACTCTACGGGACTATGGATTAATTTTGGGTAATGCTCCACTCCTATGCGAGAACACTAGTGCCATTAAGATAGCCAAAAATCTAGTACAATATTGAAGGACCAAGTACATAGATATTAGGTATCACTTCCATATGGACCATGTTGAGAATTGTGATGTTATCCTCTAGTTTGTAGAGTCTAAGCGCCAGGTCGTAGGTATCTTCACCAAGACTCTTGATTCTTCTCGTTTGGCTTCTTTTGGCGGGGAGAGTTGGGGATTGTTTATCTTTTCAGTTTGATTTGAGAAGGAGTTTAGCTTTTTTGCATACATTGTATCATAGTGTATATTTAAAATTTAGCAACTTGCATTGTAAGATATTAATGGAGCTTTAACTAATATCCTCGTGTGATATGATATCTTGCTGTTACAACTTGCCATGTCTTGTGTTAGTTTTGCTAGATTCATTAAGTTTCTTTATGTGTAGCTTAGCTTTTGCCATGGTAGCTTCATTAAATTTAAAAAACTTGAGCTAACACATGTCAATGTTGGATCTTATGACTAGTTTTGCTTTAGTGATCATTTTATGATTTATGCCATGTCAAATATACTAAGTTGAATTTAGAATATAATTTGAGCTTTAATTTGAGCTTTGCAAGTTCATTGTTGAAGCATGAGTTTACTTCTCCTAGGCTTTTTGCGATTATGGTCAGGGATTGCTTATGGACTCAAAAGTAGCTCATTGTTCTTGAACTAGACAATAAAATAAAATGATCACTTTTATGTGTGAAAAAACTAATCTCACCAATTCTTTCTCATGAGATGGTTTGCTATTGTAATAGACATAAACTTAGAGGGGGTTTTGGAAGAGCAAAACCATACTTTTCAGCTTATTGCTTGAGGTGGTCGACAAAAGCTTAAGATCTATCATATGGCTCATTAAAATTGAAGGATCTATCATATGGCTCATTAAAATTGAAGGATCTATCATATGGCTCATTAAAATTGAAGAAAATGAAAAAAATATGAAAAATGGTTGAAGCTTAGGAGTCAGTTGTGGATGCTTAGAGTCCAAAACTTGCTTTACTGTGATGAGACAAAAATGTGCTTCAAAAGTGCTAATTATGCTAAGTGTGCTCACATCCAAGTGTTTGAACAAAATGATTCAATATTGAATTTGTAGCACTATAAGATGATTCAATTATAGCTTCTTAGTCCTATTTAACTTATTGGTATGGCTTGACTTATTTTTAGATACCTTTAGCTAAACTAAGAATTTGAGTAACTTAACAAGCTAAGAAATCCATTTAATTTCATATTCTTGCTCAATTCACTTAGCTTTGCTATACATGGACTACCATGATCTAGATAGTTAGTTTACATAATATAGCTTGGTGTATTTCTTGTAGTATCACTTTGAGCTTGGTGTAGTTCTTATAGTATCACTTTAGATAATTTTCGTAGCTCTTTATCAAGCTAAAAATGAATAGCATGCATCCACTTTATTGCAATACATGCTCTTTATTCTTTCATACATCCTGATGAATCCATTATCAAAGCAGAAGAAGGTTGGTAAAAATTTATATTTAGAATAAAAATAATTTTTTTGTATGAATTCTTGCTACAAAAATTCTTGCTAAGTTCGAGCTTTTGCACTTTGTTGTGATTCTCTTGATCAATTTGATCTCTTCTTACCATGTCCAAGGTCAAATAGAACAATTGTTTTTTCAAATAAACCTAGAGCGAGATTTCCAAATTTCTTTGCTGGAGTTGAAGCTTTTTGTGGAAAACTTGTTCTATCTAGTTGCTTCTCTCCATTTCCTGCTCATTTAGTTAGGTTTAGTTTATGTAGTTCACTTTGACCATTTTGAGATTTCTTTCGTAAAATTCCCTTTCATTTCTAAAATCAACTCAAATCTACATTTTTGAAGAAAGTGCCAATGTGTTCGTGAAGTGGGAGATTGACGGACTATGTGAGAAAGTCCAGGATTATTTGTGATGAGCCATTGTCAATGTGTGTTGACTTAGATTTTGCAAAGTTTGGCAAAATTTTAGTTCCATTATCAAATAACCGGTCTGACTGGTCAATCAGATTGCTATGCAAGGGCAGTCAGACCGGTCGGTGAGGTGGTGGTCTGACCGGCCACTTGGTGGCAATGAGACCGGCTAAATTCTGAGTTTCGACTAAGAATTCTAAAATTTGAAAATTTGATCATGGATAGAGTTGAATTGCCCTAGGTCAGTGCAATCATATCGCATTAAACATGTTTGAGCTAACGTGGGTTAAGTTGTAAAGAACTTGTACCTGAAAATGATTTCTTAGTCTGTGGTGTGCAGGAAAGCTTGTAGTCAACTATGGTCAACTGCGAGGATTGGGAGTAACCTCATGAAGGAGCTGAGGTCTAAAATGGTCAAGGATGCTGAGTGAGATGGTTGAGCTCAAACGTGATACAAGGAAGGCAATGAATATTGAAAGAAAAGTTCGAGCGACAGGTTACACTAAGTGACTTAGTCAATCCAAGTGAGGAGTGGTCTCGTAGGAACCGGAGCAGAAGATACTTGCCAATGCGTGACAAGCCATCGGTGTACCTACATGTGACAAGCATGATGATTGCTTATAAGAGAAAAAGATGACCGGGTCAAGGCAAGGGTATTTTGGTAGTTGGCCAAATACTAGAAACTTCATTAGATCAAAACCACAGTGCTAGAGCGGGCGGGGAAAGTAGTTTAGGTCAAAGACATACTGAGAAGATCAAGTGGATCAAATGATAAATGACTTAGCGGGTTCAGACTCATATGCATTAAAAAGTGTACATGAGTTAAGTGTGAATGTAAAACCCATGTTGTATGAAGTTAATGGGTTCCCCCAATTGTGCTAATTGATAGTATCCATTAGGGTAGATGTGAGTTGGTTACCCCATCTATTTAGTGGGTTAGGGATGAAAACTTGTAAGCCAACCACTCTAACCATTCTATTCTTCAATTCTAGGGTTAGGGTTTGAGAGAGAAGAATGAGTGCTATGGTGTAGTTTGCTCTCTTGTCCTCCATAAGGAGTGGCTGTAAAACCTTTACATCAAGTGGCAATAGATCGATTTTATTTATTTCTCATAAACTGTTCTTGTCTTGGTTGATTTGCTTATGTTCTTGCTAGTTCTTTGCCTCTTGTCTCCCCTTCTTAATCTTACTGCATGCCAATGCTGTGTAAGTAATGCAGATGACTCATGTAAATTAAATCTGATCCATCTAGGCACTGTGATTTGCAAGATTTCGATATTGCTTGTTTCTTGCTTGATTTAGACCATTTCTTGAGGAATCTTGATTCGAGGGTTTTGATTTCATTTCTTTGGGTGATCTTGCTTATTGTGATATGTGAGAAATCATCTAGAGCTGTCTTGGATAATCCTATCATGCGAGCAAGTTAGTTCTAAAGTTCTTGAGATTTGCCCGATTTTAGTGAAACCTTGCAAGCTTTGAGAAAATGTTAGAATTTTGGCCAAGATCTATATGATCCTTGATAGAATAGATTCATGAGACCCTCATAAAGGTGTGTGCAATGTTTCTAATCATTTGGGCATAGATATTAAAGTTTGGCTCAAGCTGATTTTCCATTCTGGTAATAGGGGAGATTAGACCGCTCCTAGGTTTGATCAGACCGACAATTTAGCCGGTTAAATCACCCATCGATCAAACTGCACCCCCAATAGCGGTTAGGCTAGTTAGGTACTGAATTTGGAAGTCCTCACTATTTTAGCTTGTTATTTGAATTTAGGCTGTCAAATTTGATCTTATAGCTCTTTAGTTACTGAAGTGAAAGATTTCTATATACTTAGAAAAAGATTTTGAGAAGATATCATTCACTCATTCCATTATTGTTCTCGGTTCTACCAACACCACTGGCATCGATGCATGCTAGCTCCGTTTCGCTCTCCTTTCGTGATCCAATGGAACATTGTCTCCTACGCTGTGTGGTGGCAGCAAACAGTACAATCTAGAGAAGGGACTTGCGTGGTGTTGGTCCCGCCGGGCTGCACAAGCACCCTTCCCCACAAATGAGGTTGTCTAGCATTCGACTTATCACGATTATTAACGTCAACTGCTCATGCTTTAGTGAGATCGATGTCCTAAGATAGACCCACCGGAGGGTCAGGTGGGGCTGATGCCCACCCTACAGCGTGACTACATATTGGCATACTGCTCTTGTCTAAGGCCCTGTTTGGCACGGCTCCACTTCACAAGTGGAGCTATTTTTTTTGGCTTCAGCTCCACGAACAGCTCCACTGGTGGAGCTGGAGCTGTTTTGGTAGACCGTTTGGCAAAACAGCTCCACCTGTTTTATCATGCATGGTTGAGAGATGTCAATTGTCCAATATACCCCTGTCTATTTGGCTTGTAGTAACATCAAGAGCTGTATGTTTCTACATGATTTTTCATCCGAGTAAATTTGAATTCAAAAAAAAAATTAAAATAACACAAAGTATTAGCAACCAATATTTAAGTACTAGTGGGTGTCACTGCCTCTGGCTCACTATCATCATCGTTGTCGGCCTCATCTTCATCATCAATATTATTATGAGAGTTGTCACATGACAAGCTTGCTTGGGAAGGTGCTACACCACTAGACGCACAGCAATGATCATCACCGGTATTACAAAGGTCCTCAAACATAATTTCCAACTTCTCTTCATTCTGCAGTCCTCTATTCTTGAACCTGGAAGAACCCTTGATTTCCTAGAATGCAACAAATTACGGTAAGTAGAGACCTACAAATTTGGAATAACAAATAACCTAAAATGCACTTACTTTGATTGTCTTCTTCCACCAACTCTCAGGCATATCAATGTTCTTTTTCCTTTCATCCCATCCAAGACCAGTTTGATTGTTAGTGAGTTTCTTCCAAATACCATAATCAACTTTCAATTTATCCCATTTGTTCTTGAATTGCTTTCTATTGTACTCAATCCCAGTCCTTTCTTTGAACCTTTGTATCACATTCTTGTACCCAGCCTTATTCAAGTGAGTGTTTGCTCGGTTTCCTTTTTCTACTTCGTCAGCAAAAATCTCACACACTATCCTAGTATTTTCATCACACCAATCGGTCTCGCTGTTACGAACAATTTTTATAAGATGGTGACAATATTCAAACATATGCAATCAGACTATAATGGATACTATTTTCTGGAAAAAATTATGCATCACATAATGGATAAGAATGAGGAGATGATCAAATACCTTGCATCGGTGAGGTCGACGGTGTCAGGTGCAGGGGCAGGTGCAGCAGGAACCACTGGTGGCTTTTGTGCGCGTCCACCACGAGCACCTCGGCGTCGAGTAGAGGCACCACGACTCGGAGCAGATGAGCGTCCAATCTCCGTGCGTCCATCACCGACTTCTTCAATAGTCCTCCAATCTGGACCGAAAGCGGCAGACACTGCAGCATTCCATTCCGGCCATCCCCAGCCGCCACTGCCACCACGGCCAAAAGAGATGACAAGTTAAATCAAAAATGGAACGGGTTCTCCCGTTGTGGGCACTTGTAAGAATTGTTGAAATGTTGCTTATGGGTTCTCCACATTCAAGTTGTAGTAGTTCTCAGAATTCTTTCGAAATGTGAACACAGAAGTTTAAGAAAAATACTATAGTACTCTGATAAAACTTGACCCACATGCTAATCCGCCTGAACATCTCTTGCTGAGTTATCAAACTATGATAGATACAACTTGTTGAACTTTGAAGATGAAATATATTTTCCCAGTGTTAGATAAAAATGACATTCTTCTGTTTACTCAAATCTCAGATCATAACTGTAACTTCTCTATCACAAGAATCACTATAATGAACACTGAACATTCACATTCGCATGGCCTTTTCATGAACACTGAACATTCACATTCACATTCTCTATCACAAGAATCACTATCATGAACGCTATCATTCACATTCACATGCAGAAAACAAAAGAAAGAAAGAAACTGCAGACCAGGGGCCGCCGCCCGGGATGGCGCCTGCAGCCGCGCCGGGGGAGGGGCCGCCGCGCGGGAGGCCGCCTGCAGCCGCGCTGGGGGAGGGGACGCCGCCAGGGGAGGGGCCGCCGCCCGGGATGGCGCCTGCAGCCGCGCCGGGGGAGGGGCCGCCACGCGGGAGGCCGCCTGCAGCCGCGCCGGGGGAGGAGACGCCGCCAGGGGAGGGGCCGCCGCCCGGGATGGCGCCTGCAGCCGCGCCGGGGGAGGGGCCACCGCGCGGGAGGCCGCCTGCAGCCGCGCCGGGCCAGGGGACGCCGCCAGGGGAGGGGCCGCCGCCCGGGAGGCCGCCTGCAGCCGCGCCGGGCCAGGGGCCGCATCCCAGGGGCCTCTTGCAGCCGCGCCGGGCCAAGGGCCGCCACCGAGGGGGGCGCCGCCGGCCGCGCCGGGCCATGGAGCAACGCCGGGCCTCGGCCATGGAAGGCCGCCTGCCCCGGCGAGAAGAGCGGAGAACCCGCCGGTCTCCATTGGTTCCGAAACGCCGAGAGCATCTTCAGCGACTCCCGATCTACCGGATTCCGTCCTGTCAGCGCCTTCCTTTCCTCCGGCTGGCTGGGAATCCATGGCGGCGGCGCTCCCTTCTGGGTCGAAGACGTGATTTCCCGAAGAGAGGAACGGGCACGGAGAAGCCGAGGACTGGTTCTGGGATTTTTGGGCCCGATGGCAGAGCGGGTAATTTCGCGAAAGTACAGGGGCATTGGTATATGGGCATGCGGATGGAGCCGGGTGAAGCTACTTTTTTCAGCTCCATCCTGTACATATCCTTTGTCTCAGCAGATTTTAAGGGGCCCCTTGGGTGGAGCTGTTTTGTTTTACCCCGTTTGGCACAAAACGGCTCCAAACAGCTCTAGGAGCCGGTGGTGGAGCTGTGCCAAACGGGGCCTAAATGTCTAATGTCCATGATAGTTATTACTTGTCTTCACTTTGTAGATGGAAAAGCTATATAGGCACAAAGAATGTTATTTTTATACGGAAGACAAGCTGACTAGCTTAACCTTGAAATCAATTCCATTTCGCACGGACTAAATTACTGCGTGTAGTTGTGTACGTATAATATTTGACCCGCCATTAGCTCCTTTACCATGTGTAGAATCTGCAGATGGTCACTAGATTAATAGATGCCTCTAAACTCCATTCCATTGGAATTTAGATACAGTACATAGTAGCTGCTATCGGCCGTGGTTTGCTCGCGGCATCCCGGCATAGGTCCTCCACGGCGGCATCCATGAGCGGAGTTAGCCTCCACTGCACACGTCTTTGCGTACCATGCATTCGTACATACAAGAAATGCTGAGATTTCACTTCCTTTTATTCTTCAACAATGCATGATAGTTTTATTATTTACAGTTACTGATGATAGGTGTTAGCTTTCTTTCGCTAGTCCACCTAAATTTTCGTTCTGGTCTGCCACTACGTGTGCGGGCCAGCAACGAGTCATTTCTTCTCGTGTCGGCATGGTTGATTCCCGGTTGCCGCAAAACTCATACCAACAGCGCCCCCTGTCACTGGCTAGCTCGCATCTGGGGCAAGATACTCGGATGATAATCACGCTGCTGATTGCTACTCATGCATGATCTGCTCGCTACCATGAATCAGTTTTTTTCTCACGGATTTTGTTGTTCCCGAGGGCCCCGCTAGCCCCGCCAGGAGAAAAAAACATCTCCTGGTGGTTACGCCTCCCGGGGTAGCATGTGAAGTGATGAACATGATAGCTCCTATTATCAGTAGCACCAAGATCTTTACTAAGGCCATGTTTAAGTAGAACACTGTACCCTGCAAAATTCAGGAGCATTCCAGCTGCTTTCTATAATTCTTTAGAATTCCTATGAAATTTCTAGATTCCAACCTTGTAAAATTAAAGGCGCCCCGGTAGTCCTTGAATCGAAACGGAGAAATTTCCTAAAAGTTTTCTCATTAATCGAGGAAGAGAAGTCAATATAAACCATTTATTTAGTGAGATTTGATTATAACGCGCGGTACAGATTAATTAAATATCTACTAAGTTGTATATATAACAAATATTACAAAACTTGTACAAGTATGTAGCAACTGACTGCAAAAATGCGTCAAGAGTTCACTCATATAGTCATCTCGCGGTACAAAAATATAAGTCACCACCACGGCTTTTGCATAGCGAACAAAACGGACGGCTGATCAGTAAAGCTACAACAGCGATCCTGCAGCTCTACTGCTCTCCAATGGAAAGTCGTCAGCTCGCCGCAGATAACGATACGACGTGCTCCCACATTCAGAAACTCAGATCACCCGGGAAGCTTGGGGTGGCTCCATGTCAGGCCACTAACTCATGTTTCCGTCCTTTCCGATTTATAATTTATAACTTTCTTCAAACAAATAAATAAGGTGATTTCTCTATCATTATTTCGAAACAGCTTATAGGACGTCTTTCCGAAGTGACTTATCGATGTTTGATCTGTTCGCATAAACACTCAAACTAAGACTAAAAGCTATCAACCATAAACCATAAGACTAAGCCGAAAAGATCGCACCCAATAGCTGAAACGCGGAACCAAAGGCTGACGAGCTGTTTCCATTGTAGCCCTCCAACTGACTTACCGCTTAAGCTTTTGACTGTGGTTTTTGGTTTTTGGCTAAAATTACACTATAACAACTGTTAGCTTTTTCTGAGAAATATAGAAGAAAAAAATGAAAAAATGTTATATTTATATCGTCAGATAATGCAAAAAATAACGGGGAAAAGAAAAGGCAAAAGGCTAAAAAAACTCTAAAATACCTTAATAAACCGAAATTAGAAGTCAGCATATTTCAAGTGGAATCTAGCTTAAATAAATTATAAATTAAAATAAATCAAAAGCATAAGTCGTTTGGAGCGAGACCTCTGTACCGTGCATGCTTTGTTGCCGGTCGCCAGTGCGGGTCTTTTTTACTGCAACTGCACACGCCGGCTGGCCAGACTTCCAAAGAGTTGAAGTGCAGCATGCATCACAACGTTCTTCTTCATGTGGTCTGTACACTTACCCCTACAACGTCGTGAGACTGGCTGCACTTCTACGCCTGTTGAATTCGGATAGGCACTCGCGACTTTGTTGGGTATGAGTAGACTATACTAGTTTAAATTAAATTTTCTATCATGTAAATCAGAAAGTTATATGAATAAGAGATCATGAGTTGTTACCATTAGATATACAGTGCAACGAAAGAAGAGTTGAATCAACCCGGTTCAATGTAGCGCTCATCGGTGTAATGGAAGAAGTCAACCGCCCAACTTCCTTAGAAGGCAATCCTCGGAAGTCAATTGTCCTCTAGCGGTAGTCGATCTTCACAAGCCAATTATTTTTTCGGATTGTCCCTAACAGTGTTATAGTCTTAGTAGTGTCTCTATCGAAGTCCACACGTCTAGGAATAGAACGTTGTGTCGTGTGCTAACACCAGCATACACAGTAGAGCTTTCAGAAGGAGGTAGTTAGGGTTCAGTGGGTGATGCGATGTCTCTCTTATTCCATAATCATATGCACCCATCTATATAGAGCCTTCAGCTAAATTCTTATCCAATACAAGTAGATATCGTATTCCACTCAGAGAGCCTCCGACCAGATCCTTATCCAATAGAGTAGAGATCATATCTCACTCAGAGTCTGTCATCCAGATCCTTACTGTTCCTACCTATTAAGTGTGTAACTCTGTAGATTCATGTATGCTTTATTGTAACTCGGAAGCATATTTCCAATCACTGATCAGTAACGGTCCCTAGCAAAACATATTAACCCCCAACATACACAAAGATCGATCGGACGAACCTAATGCAATATGATCTGCAACTAGGTCTTAGTTATTCACGATTAGTTCATAACTCCTTACGACCAGTTTATATCTGGTTGCGACCAGTTCGTAGAACAAATTGTGATATATCTGATTAGCTCACGACCAGTCAGTATACTCATACGACCAGGTTGTATCTGGTCGGACTAAATGACTTATTTGTGTATTCTCTTTTTGCCTCACGATACCTGATCGAACTCCAGGTGAGAAACATGTCATCCAAGGACCGTTCAATCTTTTTCTGGTCTAGTGATGAATAACTTCATGCAGTCGACTCTTCGACTACTCGTGGCATGGACATGTACTTCATTTATCCGACCAAATCGAGGAACCAGAGATATCTCTCCTGTTATATAGGAGGGACAAATCATATATCTGATCAGTTATATTCCTCCGTATGTTTTTATACTATACCCGAAAGCTAACTTTATAACTACTCAGTTACGGAGTAGCATTTGGTAACCCCTAAGTGCACTGTTACACATGTAAAAAACTATATTGATCTCAGATACAACGATTATACATCATGATTGCTTGAAATCAACTAATGACACATAAAACATAACAATCTCAATAGTGTCTCAAGGTAGATTAATTCAATACCATGTTATATAACATGTGTCCACATTATTGATTTGATATCTCTATATTCATGATCCACGAAATATGATCATCAATCAATATATATGCTAATATATAAATCATAATTGTCACACATAATGATATAAGATCAATATAAATTTAAAATAACAACAAAATATGAATAAAGTGTTTCACGAATAAGTCATATACTTGTCGATCAATAGGAATGATATTTATTTAAGGAATAAAATAACATATTATTCAAAAGATCATAAACATAAAAGTGATATAATTATCTCTATTATTATCTCTAAGACATATAACTAACAATCTCCACGCACATGCATGCATGCATACCACATGCCTACAATAGTAGTGCAACTTGATTAATTAGTAGGCTATCACCGATTGAGATTCTTCTTTTCTAGGAATGATAGGTAAGGGCAAGATATACAGTGCGCAAACCCCACTCCTAAATTGAAGAGAAAGTTACAAACAAACAAACAAACAAACAAACACACACACACACACACACACACACACACACACACACACACACACACATATATATATATATATATGTATGTATGTATGTATGTATGTATGTATGTATGTATGTATGTATGTATGTATGTATGTATGTATGTATGTATACATACGTATGTATGTATGTATACATACGTATGTATGTATGTACATATATGTATACATACGTATGTATATATATACATACATATATACATACGTATGTGTGTGTGTATCAACAAAATATCCCCCCAGCGAAAGTGGAACGTGTGGGTCTCCAGATGGCAACGGTCCACGAGCGAAGACAACGGTGCCACATCCAACTAGAAGACGCGCGGTATGTCCAGCATGCGAGCAAAGGGCAGGAGCCCTGTGTGTCGTAGTAGTAGGACATACTGCTAGTTGAGAGACCAATGCTCTCTAGGGGGCCTCAGGATGAAGGCCAGAGGGGCGACCCCAGACGCCCACGCATGACAACAGTGTTGGCCATCCTAACATGGGTCAAGCAGCTCGTATGCGGGGTCAACTGAAGGCTACACCATGTCCTGTCAAAAGTATAGCATCAAGTTAGTCCAAACTAAAAATGTGAGGTACATCAAACAAATTAAAGTAAAACATATTACAAATTACAAGTAAAACACATGATAAATTATAGATAATTTACACGAGACTACCATTGGGAGACAAGGAACATGTAATATATTGGAGTCCCTGAACCGACTCGCATACAATGTGGTTACATGGCATAGTTGTAAGTTCAAGCTCCATTAAGTTGGTTTTGGAGATAATGACATATGCAAATGTGAGACTAACTTGTTTATTAACTTTGATATTGCCTAATCTCATTTGGATGTGAATAATGACAAATGCATTTTTAAGACTAATTTGTTTGTTGATTATGATATTGCTTAGTCTCATTTCGATAAAAAGGTGAAAATCATAGAAGTATACATTTGACATTATATTCTTATATCTTATTGTATTCCTCGAACCCAAAATATAGATTGAACTCTATCAAATAGTCTAACTTGAATATGTGCATATATTTTTATTATACATTATTGTATGCACACATTTAGGGGGATTCACTCTATATTTTGTTGTTTTATTAGTATTGATCCGTATTTCGTTTTCAACACTTATTAGGATCTATACTTTAAAACATATCTTTTGAGTATATAAAACTTGTGTAGTTCATATATACTCACGATTGATTTAAATTAAATCAATTGTAATTGAGCTGTCATCAATCATCAAAGGAAAGCATTGAAAATTCTAGTTCATCCATTATGTGTTAATGTTGGATGATTAATAACAACCAGATGAATAAGCTTTACTACCAATTAATCTTAAAGATAAACACTCACATTCAAATGAGTTAATTGCTTAAGAAACTTATCCTAGAGTATACAATTATTATGTACATATTGTATACTCGCAAATCATCTGCTAAAAGAAGAACATGAAATCCTCCTTCTAAAGGAATCTTCTAAGCCTAAGGTGGATATAGGAATTGCATGTGATTTACTAGATGATATGCCATGTATAGCTCCTAATTCTTACATTTTATCTAAGGTTAGTATATCCACCTCTTGTAATGATTTGTTTGATTTGTCTTGCTGCTCAAAAATAGATGCTTTCACTTCCTCTATACTTAATATCAGCAATGTTCTTGACGCGCGTGTGTGGTATGAGTGAGATGTGAGTATATGTGCGTCCCGTTTGTTCAACAAAAAATATAAAAATATAAAAAATATGTTAGCCCATTACGTATAATACAAACAAATACGGGAAAAAAAGAACCGGCAAAAAAGCTCAACAAAAAGTCAAAAGTTCAGAAAAAGACGAAACTTATAAATAGTGAAAAATAAGCTAGAAGCCAGAAGAAGAAGCCGAGTTGATCAGGGTAGTACCGGAAGACGCACGCTTGACCGGCGGGCGCGTAACCATAGAGCATCGAAACAGCCGTCTGATCCTCCAGATCGCACGGCATTATCGACCTGGGTACGTACGCCACCATGCTGCCTCCCGCCTCCCGGCCGCCAAAACTCCCGCGCCGTCCAGTGGATCTCCGGGTACAGCTCCTCCACCCGCCCCGCCTGAGGTCGACGCGGCGCAGCATCGTCCACTCGGGGCGGTCTCCTCGCATGAGCAGACGTGCGTGCCCGCGCCGAGTGCGACGATCTTGTGGTGCCGCCAGGCGAGGCTTAGGTGGTGGCGTGGTGCTCGACGCGCGGCGTCCGGCATGTCTATCTTGACGTATGTCCTGGTCGTCCCCGCGCGCGTTGCAGACTTAGTGATCTAGTGGTGAGCATGGGAAAAATTCGTTCGGCGGCAAGCCGAGCAGCCCGTTGCACGAGCTGGTCACTTACGTAGATACGCATGCGCTGGCTTGCTTCAGTTGAAATACGTTTGTGTAAAGAGTCGTCATTGGTGCAAACAAGAGCCTACAAACAAGCTTATCCTAGACATGAACAAAACAATATTTGTTGGAGCGTCGATCGCACTGAGAAAGACTGCAATATTGTTATCCTTTCAGGGCACTAGTATTCTTCAGGCCGGCAAAAAAATCTTGGTTGCTAACTCGCAGGACAATCCAAGAAAACTACACGCAAATGTTCTTGGCTGCAGCGTGCTGCCAATAAAGCCTCCATTTGTCAAATATGTTGTTATCGTCGTTGACCCGTCACCGTCAGTAGTGCTAATAAAATCCGCGAAATTCGAAGAGCCGCCAGTTATATTATCCGAGTGGTCTGTCCATTGGTCATGGGTTGGTTCTTAGCAAGCTTTGGCCCCGGATTACGTATTGGTGTTGCAGCACGCGGCACTCGCGCTGCGGCAGCGATCTGCCGATTGCAATTTCGGGAGCAGAGGTGTTGTGACGTGGGCTGGCTTTTGTGCACTTGTGCTGCGCTGAGAGTTGGGCTGGGATCGCATGTTGCGCATTGCGCAGTGTTGGACTGAAATTGCAAGCTGAGCTCAAGTCCTCACCTGCTCGTCAAGACATGCCACTTCAGTCCAGCTTCAGCTTCGTACTGACTCCTGAAACTTCTCTTGCCAATTGCAATGCCCATGGTTACTGCTAGCCTGCTAGGCTGCTAGGTAGAGTACTCTACAAGTGGTAGTTAACTCTAAAAAAAGGAAAAGACCAAAGATGGCAACTGAGAGATAAATGGTGCAGTATCATTCGTTTCAATATCTACATAGTTATGAAGATTAGGATATAAACCCTACTCAAGACTCAGAGAAACAAGAAACTAAACTGCTATGAAGAAATAGCAAACGCGGTACTACTGTCGTTGTACTTATGGTACTACCACGACTGGTCGGAAGCCAGTGTAGTCGGAATATGACCCGAGTGGTCGATCACTAGTGAGCGGTCGAAAGCCAACATGGTCAAAGACCTATGAGTCGTCAAAAACCAACGTGGTCGAAAACCAGTAAGTCGTCAAAAATCAACGTAGTCGAAAACTAACATGATCGATGACCAGTGAGTGGTCAAAAACCAACGTGGTCAAAGACCAGCGAGTGATTGAAAACCCAGAGGTTGAAATACGACCGGTGTAATTGATGACTAGTGAGTGGTCGAAAACCAAAGTGGTCGAACACTAATAACTGTGGTACTACCACTACAGAAATTGTGGTACTACCGCTACTACAAAAAATTAGTGAGAACAGGGTTTTCAGGCCGACCGCGAGATCACAAATTAACGTAACTTTTGATTGGAAGATCGAAAAATCGTGACACTTTGTACACATATTGCTTAAGGTCTCAGGAATCTATTCCAACAAACAATCGTGAAAAATACGGCCAAAGTTGAGACCTTTCTCGGTTTAAAGGAGGGTTGCACCAAAACCAATGCAAAACTAAAATTGGTGAATACAACTTGCTCGTGATGAATGATGACCAAGATGGATCTAGATGTATTCCCACATATCACAACAAGTCAAAACACCAAAGAAATCAAGCAAAAAAACCCACAAATCGTGAAATCGCTCAAACCCATCCAAGCTACATGGTGCCATTTTGCCGATCGAACTCGTCTTCAACATTTCCCGTTCTTTTCGTGCCATGCTTGAGCTCACCATCTCACCTATCATCCTTGATCATTCTAGGCCTCAACTCCTCTATGAGCCTATCCCCGATCCTCACCGTTAACAACAGTTAACTCCAAGTGACACTGCACAACCAAAGGCAAAGAAATCATTTTCAGGCACAAATTCTTCATAACCTCATGCCAAAGTTAAGACTTTTCTCAGTTTGAATGAGGGTTGCATCAAAACTGACTCAAAACCAAAATCGTTGAATACAACTTGCTCTTGGGTGGATGATGACCAAGATGGATCTATATGTATTCCCACATGTCACAGCAAGTTAGAACACCGAAGAAATTAAGCCAAAAACCCCTGAATCATGAACTCACTCAAAAAGACCAAAATCAAGCAAAATCAACTGAAACAAGCGCAAAACAATCAAAGCAAGATAGATCCATGTAGATGATCAAAGATTGATGTATTGCTTACTTGAGAAGGTAAGTTTTACAGTTACTCCATCTTGAAAGACAAAGAGTACACAAAATACTCACGCTCAAACCCTAACCCTAGACATGAAAGCACAAAAGAGATAGGTTAGATGGATGACTACATGTCTCCATACAAACCCCCTTTTATATGTGGACAACCAGCCACCTACAATGCTTAGTGGATACTATCCACTTAGCACAATGAAGGAAACTCAGTAACCCTACACACAGGTTTTGATCCAAGATGATTTTTGGTATTTTGGTTAAACTACCAAAATGTCCTTCGTTAACGTGGTCTTCATCTCCCATTGCAAGCAATCGCCATGCTTACTATGTGTAGGTGCACCACTAGCTTGCCACACGTCGCCAAGTCTCTTCCATCCCAGTTCCACCGAACCATGGCTCACTTGACCTATCCAAGCTACATGGTGCCATCCCACCGTTCGAACTCGTTTTTAACATTTCCCATCTTTCTCATGCCATGCTTGAGCTTACCATCTCACCTAGCATTCTTGATCGTTCTGGGCCTCAGCTCCGCCATGAGCCTAGCCCTGATCCTCGTCGTTGACTGTAACAGCCCAGATTTTTAATAAAATTAAAATGAAGTAATGAATAAATAAATAATATTAAAATAAAATCTGAATTAAATTTAAGTATTGTTGTGCCTAAAGTTTAAAGTTGGATTTGCCCTGGATTTCTGTTTTTGAAAAAGCTGGATTTGAAAAGCATTTTAAGAAAAACCCAAAAATATTATTAAATAAAAGGATATTTTGATTTTATATAAAAATCCTATGTCAAATTAATTATTTGGAGTTATTTGGCTTTTATTTGGTTTCCTGGATTTTTCTGAGTTTGAAAATGTATTTTAAAATTAAAAAGTATTTCAAAGTATGAAAATTAAATACCAACATTAGTTGGAAATAATTTTATTAAGTCCAAAATGTCTCCAGGAGATTCTCTGAATTTTTCTGAGATTTTTGGAATTTATTTCATATTTTTCTGAGGCTTATTGAATTTTCTGTGCTTTTCTGAAAATCAGAAATTAATTTCCAAAAAAATAAATCCCAACTCCCTCCACCGGCCGCCACGTGGACGGCCGGATGCCAGCCACGTCACCCCGCCGGATCCCGCCTTCACCCCTCCCCTGGCCGCCACTTGTCCGGCCCGATAGCGGCCACGCCGCCCACCGGCCCAATCCGCCCGATCCCGGCCGCCCGCGCCTCCCGCTCGTCTCCCTCTCTCTGCGCCTCCGGCCCCACCCGGCAGCCACTCCCCCCGCCTCTTCTCTCTGCGGGACCAGCCCGTCAGTCGCCCCTCTCCTTCCCCTCTCGCTGCGCGTGGGCCCGGCCTGTCAGGCTGTCTTCCCCGCGCGGTCATCTCCCTCCTCACGCCGCCGCGCCCGCCGCTCGCAATCACCGCCCCG
Organism: Dendrocalamus latiflorus; assembly: GCA_017311315.1. Classification (NCBI taxonomy): domain Eukaryota; kingdom Viridiplantae; phylum Streptophyta; class Magnoliopsida; order Poales; family Poaceae; genus Dendrocalamus; species Dendrocalamus latiflorus. The sequence continues at coordinate 36,239,830 of CM029610.1, forward strand.
CCATTTCCGGCCCCCTTCCTCCTTTCCCCGCGTGCGCCGCCCACTCCCCACCTCCCCTCCCGCACGACCCGCGCCCCGCGCCCACGTCTCCCGCCCTCGGCGCCCACTTTTCCCCAATCCCCCGCAACCGTCGCCCGTAACCGCCGCCCATCGGCGAGACATTCCCGGCGCCCCCTTGCCCCTCCGCCCCTATAAATGTCGCCCCCGGCATCACCTCACTCCGCCCCACCTCCTTCCACCCTCGCCCGCTCCTCCCGAGCTCCTCCTCGCCCTCGCGCCGTGAGCCTTGCCGCCGCCGCCGCCATCAAGACCGGCGAGCAATCGCCGCCGCTACGATGGCTTCCGCGCCCGGACAACACCACCTCCAGCTTCGCCGCGCCGCCCTCGACGTCCTCCGCCCCTTTGGCCAGCTCGAGCGCCACCGGAGCCCCGCCGCCGCGTGAGGCCCGAGCCACCGCCGCACCACCCTCGCCGCCGGCCGCCACCGGCCACCCTCGGTGAGCCCGCGCCCCTTCCCCGAGTTCCCCTCGGCCCGCTCTCCCCGTCGCGCCACTCGCCGCCGGCCGTCGCCCGCCGGAGCGCCGCCATCGCCGCCACCCCGGCCACCCTGCCATGTTGGCGTCCCCGTGCTTGCGTGGCTGCTGACGCGGCGCCACGCGTCGGCCACCTCGGCTCCCTCTGTCCCCGTCAGCGCCACTCCACCCTCCCTTCCACCTCAGCGCTCGATTGGGTCCATGGGCTCGGTCCATGGACCGAGGGCCCACTGTCAGCCGGCCCACACCCCTTGCTGACGTCATGCTGACGCAGAAATCCGGTTTTTCAGTTGGAAAATAATTCGGCTGAAATTAAATCCTCTGCTGACGCAATAATTCTGATTTTCCTTTAGAAAAATAATTCCAAAAATCCAGTTTTTCCTTTTTCCCTGATTTTAATCTTCCCGGAGTCCGTTCTTCTTCGTTCTAACTCCGATTTGGCCCATTCAAATTCCTAAATTCATAAAAAATTCCCCTCTATCCATTTCTAGCCTCAATTCAAATGTTTGAGTTCAATTTGAATTTAATTTGAATTTATTTGAATTTGGTGGGTTATTTTGACGTGTAGACTTCGACGATTCGGGAAATTTCTTCAACGAAGATTCAAACCAATTTGAAGAGCAAGGCAAGTCACCCTCCTTGATCATGTTGATCCCAGTTTTCAAAATAAAACTATGTTGTTTTAAATTATTCTGCATGCATATTTTTATTCAACGTATTTCAATTCAGTTTTAAATTTAGTTATTGCCTACTTGTTAATTCCTCCATTGAATTTGAATTCCTCAATACCTTGTCACCTTAGATTCAAACTCTAGTTAATACATTAGTGTTGGCTAGAGAGTTTAATCAAATGCTTAGCCCTGCTTAATCATATAATTTTGTTTTGGGATATCTTTCACATAAAATGACAACTCTGTTTACATGAAATGATATGAACTCTTGACTTTGGTGAGTCAAGGAGTGTTATGAAATTATTTTGAAAACAAATATGAAACTGGTTTAGACTTAGGCAATTGGTTAGAATGGTGGGTGCAGGCATGCCCTGTTGGTTGGAGCCGCAGTGGTTGATTGTCGTGCACGGGGGTATGTGGTTGGGCCTGAGTCAATTAAGGACCGGTCTGTGAGCTACTGTTGCAAAGCCCTAATCGTACTACCACATGGCTGGTATGGGACAGCCCTGGCTGAATAATTTGTGAAGTCCCAACCTGAGCCGAGTTGTAGGTTGAAAGTGAGCGTGGTTGGTGCCATGTGAAGTCTCACTTGGGCGAGCGTGGTTAAGCCATGAGAAGTCTCGTCTAGGCTCAAGAGGGGGTCCCGGTCTGGTGGATTCCTTACTGGGGTGAAACCTTAGAGTTGGCTCGACCAGGTTGAAGGCTTTGCATTGTAAAGGCCTTGTCACGACTCCTCGCCGCACACCTAAGGAAGTGTGTAAACCGGTGGCAATATGGGATAATCGTGTCTTGTGGGTAAAGCTGTACAACCTCTGCAGAGTGTAAATCTATCCTGGATAGCCGTGCCCACGGTCATGGGCATGCTGAGTAAAAGTTTTTCATGGATTAGACTTTGTTTTTCAAAATGTTTTTGAAAACCTTGTGGATGGATGGAATCCACGAGAGATGAAAACCTTGCGGATGGATGGAATCCGTGAGAGATTGAAATCTGGTGAATGGATGGAATTCATCAGAGTTGCGCAGTGAAAGCGTGTGGATGGATGGAATCCATACGTGGTCTTTTGGAAAAGATGGTCCGGGTGGGATGCCCGTGGTTAGGTTGGTGTATGGTCGGAGCCTGCACTGATGGTATTATTTTCTATCTCAAGTATTGTTTTTACTTACTGTATTAAATTCAGCATTTTCAATCTACTTACTGTATTTCTAAATGCTGTTTTATGCAAACTAACCCTATAAGCCTTCCGTTGAAGCCTTTATCATTATGTTGCATTTTCCCGGGTGACCTGCTGAGTACAAGTTTGTACTCACGTTGCTTTTTCCACACAGAGAAGGAAGACGTCAACTACGGTGAAGATCTGGACGAATAGGCCGCGTCTTACTGTCGTTTGCCTGTGGGCAGGCTCAGTGGGCTTCTTCCGCTTCGGTTTTTCTTCCGCTGCTTATTACTTAATTTTGGCTTATGTGCCGTTGATGTAAACTTTGGCATTCATGCCCATTTTCAGTTAATAAATGTCATTATGGTTGATATTTATCTTTGTTGTACGCTGTGTGCACTAGCTGATCCTGGACTAGTGCGATTTACACAGAGGATCCAGGAGTCGTTGCTCCGGGTTCCGACAAAGGTGGTATCAGAGCCATGACGATACTAAGACGCGACCGTAGGTAGAATAGAATGGTTTGACCCTAAGGATTTATTTTACTAAACAGTAATTTCAAAAGTTTTGCTTATTCTTACCCCTTAATCTTTGCTTATCCTTATCTCAATTCTTTCTCGTCTTAATGTCATTTTTGAAAAACCTATTTCTGCATCTTCCCTTGTTCCAAAACAACTATAGATGGCAACAGCTGGAATTCTTCGACCCTGTCGCCACTTCAATCTTCGCCTTGAAAGATCCAGCTTCGTACCATGAGAGCCATGAAGGATGACTCCAAGACGACCCTTACCCCTTTAGGATGAGTTGTTAGGCTAGCTAATAAGACGTCGTTATGAGCTGTCAAGTTTTCTCTTTCGTCGACAGTCGTAACTATTACCTATTAAGTGATTAATAAAGGTTTTATTAAAATTTAGTTTTGGGTTGTGCAAAATATCCCCTATTCCTTCCTTTGCCTTGAGTCTCCTCTCTCCTAATCTTTGGAAGTATCAAGCTGGAGCATCGACTGCCAACCACCCGCAGGCAGCAAATAGTAAGCCTACGAAGTTCGTCAAAGGACGCCAGAATCAGATGTCAGCTCAAGCCATACCGAGTAAGCCAAACCTATTTCTCTGCTAGCCCGTGCGAATCTCGGGGACGAGATTCTGTTTAAGGGGGGTAGATTGTAACAGCCCAGATTTTTAATAAAATTAAAATGAAGTAATGAATAAATAAATAATATTAAAATAAAATCTGAATTAAATTTAAGTATTGTTGTGCCTAAAGTTTAAAGTTGGATTTGCCCTGGATTTCTGTTTTTGAAAAAGCTGGATTTGAAAAGCATTTTAAGAAAAACCCAAAAATATTATTAAATAAAAGGATATTTTGATTTTATATAAAAATCCTATGTCAAATTAATTATTTGGAGTTATTTGGCTTTTATTTGGTTTCCTGGATTTTTCTGAGTTTGAAAATGTATTTTAAAATTAAAAAGTATTTCAAAGTATGAAAATTAAATACCAACATTAGTTGGAAATAATTTTATTAAGTCCAAAATGTCTCCAGGAGATTCTCTGAATTTTTCTGAGATTTTTGGAATTTATTTCATATTTTTCTGAGGCTTATTGAATTTTCTGTGCTTTTCTGAAAATCAGAAATTAATTTCCAAAAAAATAAATCCCAACTCCCTCCACCGGCCGCCACGTGGACGGCCGGATGCCAGCCACGTCACCCCGCCGGATCCCGCCTTCACCCCTCCCCTGGCCGCCACTTGTCCGGCCCGATAGCGGCCACGCCGCCCACCGGCCCAATCCGCCCGATCCCGGCCGCCCGCGCCTCCCGCTCGTCTCCCTCTCTCTGCGCCTCCGGCCCCACCCGGCAGCCACTCCCCCCGCCTCTTCTCTCTGCGGGACCAGCCCGTCAGTCGCCCCTCTCCTTCCCCTCTCGCTGCGCGTGGGCCCGGCCTGTCAGGCTGTCTTCCCCGCGCGGTCATCTCCCTCCTCACGCCGCCGCGCCCGCCGCTCGCAATCACCGCCCCGCCATTTCCGGCCCCCTTCCTCCTTTCCCCGCGTGCGCCGCCCACTCCCCACCTCCCCTCCCGCACGACCCGCGCCCCGCGCCCACGTCTCCCGCCCTCGGCGCCCACTTTTCCCCAATCCCCCGCAACCGTCGCCCGTAACCGCCGCCCATCGGCGAGACATTCCCGGCGCCCCCTTGCCCCTCCGCCCCTATAAATGTCGCCCCCGGCATCACCTCACTCCGCCCCACCTCCTTCCACCCTCGCCCGCTCCTCCCGAGCTCCTCCTCGCCCTCGCGCCGTGAGCCTTGCCGCCGCCGCCGCCATCAAGACCGGCGAGCAATCGCCGCCGCTACGATGGCTTCCGCGCCCGGACAACACCACCTCCAGCTTCGCCGCGCCGCCCTCGACGTCCTCCGCCCCTTTGGCCAGCTCGAGCGCCACCGGAGCCCCGCCGCCGCGTGAGGCCCGAGCCACCGCCGCACCACCCTCGCCGCCGGCCGCCACCGGCCACCCTCGGTGAGCCCGCGCCCCTTCCCCGAGTTCCCCTCGGCCCGCTCTCCCCGTCGCGCCACTCGCCGCCGGCCGTCGCCCGCCGGAGCGCCGCCATCGCCGCCACCCCGGCCACCCTGCCATGTTGGCGTCCCCGTGCTTGCGTGGCTGCTGACGCGGCGCCACGCGTCGGCCACCTCGGCTCCCTCTGTCCCCGTCAGCGCCACTCCACCCTCCCTTCCACCTCAGCGCTCGATTGGGTCCATGGGCTCGGTCCATGGACCGAGGGCCCACTGTCAGCCGGCCCACACCCCTTGCTGACGTCATGCTGACGCAGAAATCCGGTTTTTCAGTTGGAAAATAATTCGGCTGAAATTAAATCCTCTGCTGACGCAATAATTCTGATTTTCCTTTAGAAAAATAATTCCAAAAATCCAGTTTTTCCTTTTTCCCTGATTTTAATCTTCCCGGAGTCCGTTCTTCTTCGTTCTAACTCCGATTTGGCCCATTCAAATTCCTAAATTCATAAAAAATTCCCCTCTATCCATTTCTAGCCTCAATTCAAATGTTTGAGTTCAATTTGAATTTAATTTGAATTTATTTGAATTTGGTGGGTTATTTTGACGTGTAGACTTCGACGATTCGGGAAATTTCTTCAACGAAGATTCAAACCAATTTGAAGAGCAAGGCAAGTCACCCTCCTTGATCATGTTGATCCCAGTTTTCAAAATAAAACTATGTTGTTTTAAATTATTCTGCATGCATATTTTTATTCAACGTATTTCAATTCAGTTTTAAATTTAGTTATTGCCTACTTGTTAATTCCTCCATTGAATTTGAATTCCTCAATACCTTGTCACCTTAGATTCAAACTCTAGTTAATACATTAGTGTTGGCTAGAGAGTTTAATCAAATGCTTAGCCCTGCTTAATCATATAATTTTGTTTTGGGATATCTTTCACATAAAATGACAACTCTGTTTACATGAAATGATATGAACTCTTGACTTTGGTGAGTCAAGGAGTGTTATGAAATTATTTTGAAAACAAATATGAAACTGGTTTAGACTTAGGCAATTGGTTAGAATGGTGGGTGCAGGCATGCCCTGTTGGTTGGAGCCGCAGTGGTTGATTGTCGTGCACGGGGGTATGTGGTTGGGCCTGAGTCAATTAAGGACCGGTCTGTGAGCTACTGTTGCAAAGCCCTAATCGTACTACCACATGGCTGGTATGGGACAGCCCTGGCTGAATAATTTGTGAAGTCCCAACCTGAGCCGAGTTGTAGGTTGAAAGTGAGCGTGGTTGGTGCCATGTGAAGTCTCACTTGGGCGAGCGTGGTTAAGCCATGAGAAGTCTCGTCTAGGCTCAAGAGGGGGTCCCGGTCTGGTGGATTCCTTACTGGGGTGAAACCTTAGAGTTGGCTCGACCAGGTTGAAGGCTTTGCATTGTAAAGGCCTTGTCACGACTCCTCGCCGCACACCTAAGGAAGTGTGTAAACCGGTGGCAATATGGGATAATCGTGTCTTGTGGGTAAAGCTGTACAACCTCTGCAGAGTGTAAATCTATCCTGGATAGCCGTGCCCACGGTCATGGGCATGCTGAGTAAAAGTTTTTCATGGATTAGACTTTGTTTTTCAAAATGTTTTTGAAAACCTTGTGGATGGATGGAATCCACGAGAGATGAAAACCTTGCGGATGGATGGAATCCGTGAGAGATTGAAATCTGGTGAATGGATGGAATTCATCAGAGTTGCGCAGTGAAAGCGTGTGGATGGATGGAATCCATACGTGGTCTTTTGGAAAAGATGGTCCGGGTGGGATGCCCGTGGTTAGGTTGGTGTATGGTCGGAGCCTGCACTGATGGTATTATTTTCTATCTCAAGTATTGTTTTTACTTACTGTATTAAATTCAGCATTTTCAATCTACTTACTGTATTTCTAAATGCTGTTTTATGCAAACTAACCCTATAAGCCTTCCGTTGAAGCCTTTATCATTATGTTGCATTTTCCCGGGTGACCTGCTGAGTACAAGTTTGTACTCACGTTGCTTTTTCCACACAGAGAAGGAAGACGTCAACTACGGTGAAGATCTGGACGAATAGGCCGCGTCTTACTGTCGTTTGCCTGTGGGCAGGCTCAGTGGGCTTCTTCCGCTTCGGTTTTTCTTCCGCTGCTTATTACTTAATTTTGGCTTATGTGCCGTTGATGTAAACTTTGGCATTCATGCCCATTTTCAGTTAATAAATGTCATTATGGTTGATATTTATCTTTGTTGTACGCTGTGTGCACTAGCTGATCCTGGACTAGTGCGATTTACACAGAGGATCCAGGAGTCGTTGCTCCGGGTTCCGACATTGACCACAGTTGACTCCAAGCGACCCTGCACAACTAAAGACAAAGAAATCGTTTTCAGACACAAATTCTTTACAACTTGACCAACATTAGCCAAAACATGCATCATGCAACCTTAATGCAAATACCTAGGTCAACCCAACTATTCAATTTTTCAAAACCCTATTTTTCTGTGAAGATCGGTAGTACTGCACTCAACATACCGGTACTATTGCACTACGGTACGACTGCTCCAATACCTGTGGTACTTCTGATTTTCCTGACATTTCTAGAAAATGGCCAAACAAAATGCAATATTTGCAAAATCACTTAACCACTCCACGAAACTTGTAATGGTTCATCACAACAATATTCTGGATCTTTGTCAAACCCAGATTTTGCAATCCGGAATCTACTGTGTTTAACTGCACTATTCCCTGGATCAGTAGATAGTGCACACAGTTACAGTTCTGATTATCAAAGTACATATCATGCGGAAACGTAATTAAAATAATAAACTTACTCATGGGCCGATTAGGCCGAAATCAAAAAATTGCAGCAGCGGAAGAACGAAGCACACAGGTGGGACCTTCAAGACATGCCCACAAGCAGCCAACTGGAGGTTCGCGACCTAGCCCTTGACATCTTCATCTTCATCTTATCTGCCAGCTTGTCCACTCTTGTTGCTGAGGCGAGGCGATTTGACTCCTGATTCTGAATTTTGCCGCAAAAGCGAGCGTGAGCACTCCGACCCCGTGCTCCGCGAGCCAATACACAGAATGCAAGTAGATAATATGCATGGCTAACCAAATGATGGCTTAGGTTTATTTTATTTTTGCGAAGAGTGCTTTTGAATATAATTATATAAAAATTCCTTAAGACCTAGCATTTGAACAAAAGCATAATGTTCAAGGAATATTAATATGAATTTCCATACATATGGCATCACACCATATGCCTAATATCACCATAATTTCTCCATACATACGGCATCACACCGTATGACATTTTTCAGCGTTATAGCCGCTTAACTTACCACTGGGACGACACCCAGGACAACTCAAATCAGGGCTTTCCTCTGCCCTTCCACTTTTCCATTCCCATTTTTCAATATTTTTGTAAACAGAACTATATCTAGTTAAGTTCCCATGTCTGCCCTTGACCGTGGGCACGGCTATTCGAATAGTTTTAGACTCTGCAGAGCTTGTACACTTTCACCACAAGAGATAATCAACCCATTGCCCCACATGATGCCTTAGACATGTGGTTGAGCAGACCATCACAGTGACTTTTCAAAGTACCTCGCCCCTTCCATCATTTCACCCTATGGGTCGCTCCCACTTGCGGTGGGTCCCATACGTTGTGCGGGATGTCCTCCTTCTGAACGTCTAGCAGCTGGCTCCCCACCCCTGCTAGCCCGCCAGTTATCTTTATAACTACCCAGTTACAGAGTAGCATTTGGTAACTCCTAAGTGCACTATTACACATGTAAAAAAACTATATTGATCTCAGATACAACGATTATACATCATGATTGCTTGAAATCAACTAATGACACATAAAACATAACAATCTCAATAGTGTCTCAAGGTAGATTAATTCAACACCATGTTATATAACATATGTCCATATTATTGATTTGATATCTCTATATTCATGATCCACGAAACATGATCATCAATCAATATATGTGCTAATATATAAATCATAATTGTTCCACATAATGATATAAGATCAATAATAATTTAAAATAATAACAAAATATGAATAAAGTGTTTCACGAATAAGTCATATATTTGTTGATAAATAAGAATGATATTTATTTAAGGAATAAAACAACATATTATTCAAAAGACCATAAACATAAAAGTGATATAATTATCTCTATTATTATCTCTAAGACATCTGACTAACAATCTTCACGCACATGCATGCATGCATACCACATGCCTACAACAGTAGTGCAACTTGATTTTTTTTTTGAACTCGCAACTTGATTAATTAGTAGGCTATCACCGATTGAGATTCTTCTTTTCTAGGAATGATAGGTAAGGGCAAGATATACAGTACGCAAACCCCACTCCTAAATTCATGAGAAAGTTAGTTACAAACATGTATGTATGTATGTATGTATGTATGTATGTATGTATGTATGTATGTATGTATGTATGTATGTATGTATGTGTATCAACAAAATATCCCCCTAGCGAAAGTGGAACGTGTGGATCTCCAGATGGCAATGGTCCACGAGCGAGGACAACGGTGCCACATCCAACTAGAAGACGCGCGGTACGTCCAATATGCGAGCAAAGGGCAGGAGCCCCGTGTGCCGTAGTAGTGGGGCATACCGCTGGTCGAGAGGCCAATGCTCTCTAGGGGGCCTCAGGATGAAGGCCAAAGGGACGACCCTAGATGCCCACTAATGACAACAGTGTTGGCCATCGTAACATGGGTCAAGCAGCTCGTACGCGGGGTCAACTGAAGGCTACACCATGTCCTGTCAAAAGTATAACATCAAGTTAGTCCAAACTAAAAACGTGAGGTACATCAAACAAATTAAAGTAAAACATATTACAAATTACAAGTAAAACACATGATAAATTATAGATAATTTACACGAGACTACCATTGGGAGACAAGGAACATGTAATATATTGGAGTCCCTGAACCGACTCGCATACGATGTGGTTACATGGCATAGTTGTAAGTTCAAGCTCCATTAAATTAGTTTTGGAGATAATGACATATGCAATTGTGAGACTAACTTGTTTATTAACTATAATATTGCCTAATTTCATTTGGATGTGAATAATGACGAATGCATTTTTAAGACTAACTTATTTGTTGATTATGATATTGCTTAGTCTCATTCTGATAAAAAGGTGAAAATCATAGAATTATGCATTTGACATCATATTGTTATATCTTATTGTATTCCTCGAACCCAAAATATAGATTGAACTCTATCAAATAGTCTAACTTGAATATGTGCATATATTTTTTATTATACATTATTGTATGCACACATTTAGGGGGATTCACTCTATATTTTGTTGTTTCATTAGTATTGATCCATATTTTGTTTTCAATACTTATTAGGATCTATACTTTAAAACATATCTTTTGAGTATATAAAACTTGTGTAGTTCATATATACTCACGATTGATTTAAATTAAATCAATTGTAATCGAGCTGTCATCAATCATCAAATGAAAGGATTGAAAATTCTAGTTCCTCCATTATGTGTTAATGTTGGATGATTAATAACAACCAGATGAATAAGCTTTGCTACCAATTAATCTTAAAGATAAACACTCACATTCAAATGAGTTAATTGTTTAAGAAACTTATCCTAGAGTATACAATTATTATGTACATATTGTATACTCGCAAATCATCTGCTAAAAGAAGAACATGAAATCCTCCTTCTAAAGGAATATTCTAAGCCTAAGGTGGATATAGGCATTGCATGTGATTTACGAGATGATATGCCATGTATAGCTCCTAATTCTTACATTTTATCTAAGGTTAGTATATCCACCTCTTGTAATGATTTGTTTGATTTGTCTTGTTGCTCAAAAATAGATGCTTCCACTTCCTCTATACTTATTAAGACTAACCTTGTAGAGGAAAACAAAGAGCTCAAGGCCCAAGTCACAAAGTTGAACTTTGACTTGGAGAAATGCTACAAAGGAAGTCTTCCCTTGACAAACTTTTGAGCAATCAAAGAATGTCAAATGACAAGAGGTATTGATTTCATCTCCAAGAAGGAGGATATGAAGACAATGTACAATGCAAGACACACAAATAATATCAAGTGCTTGGAATCTTCTATGGAAGTTCACCGCGATATACCTCATGCACCAACGGTTCCTCAGGTCATTCCGCACGAACGGGGGCTGCATCCCGTTCTACATCGTGCTCACCATGGATAGCAACCCAGCGTCGCGGTCCAAGATGATGCACACATCTGCGTGATACTGAACCACCGCCTACTTCACGTTCACCAGGAACCACAGCCAGCTCTCCGTGTTCTCACTCTCCACAATTGCGAATGCCACGGGGAGTAACTAGTCATTGGCATCAGTTGCAACAGTGGTCGGGATGGTGCCCTTGTACTTCCCAAATATGAAGGTGTCATCCATCGTCAACATGGGATGGCAAAACTTGAACCCGTCGATCACCTGATGGAAGGCCCAAGACACTCTATCAAGAATGAAGTAATTTAGCCCCTTCGTGGGGATGCGGCCGCTGCACCTTGTTTATATATGTCCCGGGATTTGGTTTTGTAATTTGGTAAAGCAATCTTTGGGACTAGGCTGTAGACCTGTTCGTATGTATCATACGTACAATCCAAGAGATTCTATTTCACCCACCATATCTTCTTGTAACTAATCTCGAGATCCACCAGGTTGACAACATCTGTCTGCAGAAACTTCAGCGAAATGAAAATATCTACGACGACCAAGTGGCTGATCAAGCTTGCAATATAAGAGAACGTTAAGTTATGTCTTCAAAGTAGCTTCGCAAGCTTACACGTGTGATACGTCACTAGAACCAAATGCTTCGGCCGTGTTGAAGAAGAAGGTACGTCTATACGACAAAACCGTGGCCATGTCCTGACGAGTATTCGCGATCACTCATTTTTCAGGAAGCCGCTCTCTCCCACTGGACCTACAAATGGTTCGTAACAAAGGCCCACTCCTAAAGCGCTATCCTAAGCTCCATAACCATGGACTGGATCCGGCCTACAAATGGGCTTGAAGTAACTAAACCAATCATTAAAACCGTACATCTCAGTTCCAAACGACAGTGTGTGTGTCCAACGCTTGCTACCGTATCCGTATACAATTGGTACCAAAAGTACCGGAAGACGGAGACCTGGGCAATAGCTCACTGAGAGGGTGCGAGGGTGGTCGTCCCTCCAGCCTCAGCACTTCTCACCTGAAGAATTAGGCTATTTTTAGTATATTAAATCGATATCGAGTTAAAGTTATACTATGAACTAAGTTTGTTTTTCATCAATATATTGAACCGATTCCTACTTATAACTGAGACACATATTACATTAAAAAACCACAAAATAATAATATCCTCTCTCCACCGCATTCTCTTCTATATAGTTATTTAATACTCATATAAATTGTTTAATGTTTTGAATGATTCCTAAGTAGAGTCAAGTTCCATGCATTTTTTTATTGGAATTGACTCTTCTAATATATTGAATCAATTCAATATCTTCTCTCTTCTCATTTGAACCGGCTAAAACACAATATTAGATGTAGTCTTAATACCCGTGTGTTAAGTGGTTGACGTGTGCCTGCGCACCAAAAGATTGGATATTCCAAGACCTCCACTTAATTTCAGCAGATGTTCTTGACGCGTGTGTGTGGTATGAGTGAGATGTGAGTATATGTGCGTCCCGTTTGTTCTTAATAAATAGTACCGGAAGACGCCCGCTTGACCAGCGGGCGCGTAACCATAGGCCCTGTTTGGAACCGATTATAATCGGATTTTTGGGCGCCCCACCGTGAGAATCGGAAAAATCCCACCAAACGCCTCACGGTGGTCGTGATTCTCGCGACCGTCCGTGAGGGGAAAAATCGGAAAATGAACTACACCGCCGATTCCTCGTATCGCGGCCACGGAGCTGCGGGTAGGATACCGCACCGCGCGGTCGCAGATCGCGGTTCCAAACAGGGCCATAGAGCATCGAAACAGCCGTCTGATTCTCCAGATCGCACGGCACTATCGACCTGGGTATGCCGAAGAACAGCATATCCTTTCAGGGCACTATCGACCTGGGCACTATCGTATTTGTTGGAGCGTCGATCGCACTGAGAAAGACTGCAATATTGTTATACTTTCAGGGCACTAGTATTCTTCAGGCCGGCAAAAAAATCTTGGTTGCTAACTCGCAGGACAATCCAAGAAAACTACACGCAAATGTTCTTGGTTGCAGCGTGCTGCCAATAAAGCCTCCATTTGTCAAATATGTTGTTGTCGTCGTTGACCCGTCACCGTCAGTAGTGCTAATAAAATCCGCGAAATTCGAAGAGCCGCCAGTTATATTATCCGTGTGGTCTGTCCATTGGTCATGGGTTGGCCCCGGATTACGTATTGGTGTTGCAGCACGCGGCACTCGCGCTGCGGCAGCGATCTGTCGATTGCAATTTCGGGAGCAGAGGTGTTGTGACGTGGGCTGGCTTTTGTGCACTTGTGCTGCGCTGAGAGTTGGGCTGGGATCGCATGTTGCGCATTGCGCAGTGTTGGACTGAAATTGCAAGCTGAGCTCAAGTCCTCACCTGCTCGTCAAGACATGCCACTTCAGTCCAGCTTCAGCTTCGTGCTGACTCCTGAAACTTCTCTTGCCAGTTGCAATGCCCATGGTTACTGCTAACCTGCTAGGCTGCTAGGTAGAGTACTCTACAAGTGGTGGTTAACTCTAAAAAAAAAAGGAAAAGACCAAAGATGGCAAGTTGGCAACTGAAAGATAAATGATGCAGTAACAGGCCATGTTCTTTTCAGCTTCTAAAATTTGCGTTTTGGCTTTTCTACAGTAATTAGCTTTTAAACGGAGTATTTTTTTAAGATAAGGTCTACTAGTTAATTGTAGTACATATTTTACTGACTTCATTTATATCTACAAAAACCGTATGTGAGTTTCTATTACTCTATAATCTCTCGTACAAACAACCTAAAAGCTACAAGCCGCAACCAAATGCCACAAGCCGCAGCCAAAAAGAACAGACCCTCATTTGTTTCAATAACTACATAGTTATGAAGATTAGGATATGAACCCTACCCAAGACTCGAAAAAACAAGGAACTAAACTGCTGTGAAGAAATAGCAAGCGCGGTACTACTGTCGTTATACTTACGGTACTACCACGACTAGTCGGAAGCCAGTGTGGTCGGAATATGACTCAAGTGGTCGATCACTAGTGAGCGGTCAAAATCCAACATGGTCAAAGACCTGTGAGTCGTCAAAAACCAATGTGGTCAAAGACTAATAAGTCGTTGAAAACCAACGTAGTCGAAAACCAATGAGTGGTCAAAAACCAACATGGTCGACGACCAGTGAGTGGTCGAAAACCAACGTGGTCAAAGACCAGCGATTGATTGAAAACCTAGAGGTTGAAATATGACCGGTGTAGTCGACGACCAATGAGTGGCCGAAAACCAAAGTGGTCAAACACCAGTAACTGTGGTATTACCACTACAGAAATTGTGGTACTACTACTACTACAAAAAATCAGTGAGAACAGGGTTTTCAGGCCGACCGCGAGATCACAAATTAACGTAACTTTTGATTGGAAGATCGAAAAATCGTGACACTTTGTACACATATTAATTAAGGTCTCATGAATCTATTCCAACAAACGATCGTGAAAAATACGGCCCAAGTTGAGACCTTTCTCGGTTTGAAGGAGGGTTGCATCGAAACCGATGCAAAACTAAAATTGGTGAATACAACTTGCTCATGGTGGATGATGACCAAGATGGGTTTAGATGTATTACCACATATCACAGCAAGTTAGAATACCGAAGAAATCAAATAAAAAACCCACAAATCGTGAAATCGCTCAAACCCGTCCAAGCTACATGGTGCCATTCTGCCGTTCGAACTCGCATTCAACATTTCCCGTCTTTTTCGTGCCATGCTTGAGCTCATCATCTCACCTGGCATCCTTGATCATTCTAGGTCTCAGCTCCTCCATGATCCTATCCCCGATCCTCACCGTTAACAATGGTTAACTCCAAGTGACCCTGCACAGCCAAAGACAAAGAAATCGTTTCCAGACACATTCTTCAGAACTTCATCCACATTAGCCAAATCATGCATCATGCAACCTTAGTGCAAAGAACTAGGACAATCCAACTCCATCCATGACTCAATTTCCCAAAACCATATTTTCTATGAAGATCGGTAGTAACGCACTCAACGTGCCGGTACTACCGCACTGTGGTATAGCCGCTCCAATACCTGCAGTACTTTTGATTTTCCTAACACTTCCAGAAAACAGACCAAACAAAATACAATCTTTGCAAGATCTAAGGTGGTGATCAGTTGGGCTTTTTTTGGTGGCTTATGGCTGAAAGCACTGTAGCTGGCTGAAAAAAACACTGTAGCTGACATAGGCTTATTTAGCATAATTAAATTTAAAAAAATTAAAAAATATAAAAAATATGTTAGCCTATTACGTATAATACAAACAAATACTGGGAAAAAGGAACCGGCAAAAAAGCACAAAAAAGCCAAAAATTCAGAAAAAGACGAAATTTGTGAATAGTAAAAAATAAGCCGGAAGCTAGAAGTTTAAGCCGAATTGATCAGGAACCACTTCACAAAATTTACAACGGTTCATCACAACAATATTCTAAACCTTCTCACATAGTATTCTTGAACCTCTCAAAGTAGGATTTCTTGAACTCCGTGCCATTTTCACTATGAATCGCTCGTAAGGCACCAGGGAGCTCAACAGACAACCTACCAAATAAACCCCGAAAATGACTGAAGGTCTCATCCTTCGAGGTTAAGAAAAACACCTATGAGTACCTCGAGAAGTCATCAATCACAATAAGAACATACCATTTCCCACCAGCTGACTACACTCTAGTTGGACCAACAGTGTCCGTATGAAGAAGCTGTCCTGGTGCATTAGTCATAGTCACAGTGACTGGGGGATGAGAAGTAGCAACCATCTTGCCAAATTAGCAAGGAGCACAAACTAAATCTTCAACAATCTTGATAGCAAATTAAAGAATCAAGAATTTTACAAGCATTATTCTTAAAGCTTACCTCGAAATCGTCATCGGTAAGCTGAAAAATAGATAGCAAATTATAACATAGCTTACTCACTAAGGAACATCTTTAAGAATAAAAGAATCATTAATGCGATGACTCGACCTGACGAAGCGTCTATAAAGGTGATCATCTCATCACCTGGAGCTTGGACTAGGAAAAAACCAACGAGAGTCTCTGGTCATGTGATGAGAATAGCCAGAGTCAACAAGCCAAACATTTCCCTTCCCAGCCCAACGAACTTGAATTAATGAGAAGTAGACATCGTGGCTTAGTATTGGGGTAAATAAGAGCAGATCTAGAAACCCAATACTGATTCACAGAAACAAAAGATTGTCCTCTAGTAACATTACGCACCTCACCTCTCACAGAAATAGAAGGTCTAGAAGTAGACCTCAAACCTCTACTAGGCCTGACTGCTATTGAAGAGCTGGTCTAACCAAAATCAGTATGTTGATCACGTCGCGGATAGCTATCTCGACGAAAAAAATGAGGTCTATCCTTAGGGCGGCAGAAACCCTAACTAAAATCAACTCGATGACCAAAACAAGAAGAAGCCTAAAACCAAAGTCCTCGACGCTGCCTAAAACCACGAAAGTCAGGAGAGCTACCTACAACTCTAGACCTCGTGTCAGTCTTCGAAGCACTTCGAGTTTGGGGCTGACCCTAAATACCCCTAAGAGCGTGAACACGGTCTCGACACGCGATCTTCGCATGCCTGAAGCAGAACTCAACTACATGTCCATCCTTCTGACAGAAGGTGCAATAATACTTCGCCTTTTGAGACGTTAAAGCTGTAGGAGGCACAACCTTACTATTAAAAATCTCTTGGACAAAGTCTTCAGACTTAAACATTATTTTCTTAGACTTGGGTGTAACCTCGATCACGCCTCCTGCTGTAGCTCTAACAACTACAGATAGATGTTTCCTCACATTCTCTAAGAAATCATATCTTAGATCTTGATTAAACTTGCAAATCTTGGATTTGTCCAGGATAAGTTGAGCCTTTTCTTACCTCTAACAAAATTTTCAAAAGTGTTTATGAGGTACTCACACTCCTAAAAAAGGGAAGCACAGGAAGAACAAGGGGAAGAAGAGGATGAAGAACCAGTAAGAGAAGATTAAATAGCATATGCATATCTCTCCCTATGCATGGCCGCCTCAACCTTGAGGGCTTCATAAGACACATAGGGGGCAATCTTAATCATAGCCATCTGGGCCTCGTAACACTTCCTAAAAGTCTCTTGCATATCCTCCATTTTCTCCTCAACTTCAGCACATAACAACCAATCAGATTGTGAATTCTTTAGTAGATCCTTAGTTATCTTCACATAATTTTCATTCAATGCAATTAATTCAGATTTTAATTTTCATAATTATTGCATGGTGAGCTAATAGGTGTCTTGGAAGTATATTGAGCCATTTTCTTAATATGATCACACATATCATGAAATTGCTTGGATATAGATTCAAGTTCAGTAGTTAATTTAGGACAGTTAGCATAGAAAGCAATGGGCTCAATCAAAAAAGCATGTATTTCAACAATCTTATGATATGCCTTCTTTATATTATTCTTCAAGTTGACACAGCTTTCACAAGTTTCAGGCATATCAAGGAGAAACGTGTACAAATTTCTAAAAGTCACCTTATCCTCACATGAGGTGCAGAATGTAATCTTCACAGAATCAGACTAAGAAGAAACAATTCTAGCCATTTCTAATTTAGCTAATAGACAAACATTCTCGACTTTAAGCAAATCCAGCTCAGAAATCACATTATCATATGAGGTCCTTAGTTTCTCCACATCTCCAACAAGGAAACACATACATCACATTCGTCACGGGAGGAAGCAGATCTAAATGAAACAAGCTTCTCTGACAAACTCTCTACATCCTTCTCTAACTCACCACACCTAACTCTAAACTTAGCATAAAATTTTTCTAACCTCATAAAGTATCATTGAGCTGGTTGTAGGAGGGACATACCTCATCAGAGTGGTTGTAGAGATCGTCATCGCTAATGTCATTCTCGTTAGCCATAAAGCACATCCCAGTGAAATCGTTGCCGTCCTTGGTGTCCTTATGTGGATCATCCTCGCCATCGTCGTTGCTCCAACCCTCAATGTCGCTGAAGTCGAAGTTGTCAAAGGCAGTGAGGATGCAGTGGAAGAGCTTCTTCGCCTTACCGAAGTTGCGGTACTTCTTCTCCTTGCCTTGATCCGGAGCTAGGGCTTCTTGTTGTGGTTCTTATTACTGTAGTCATTCTTACTTGCACTACCGTAGTCGATCGTGCCCTTCTCCAGCTTGGGGCAGTTTGCTAGAATGTGGTAGGGCCACCACACTTGAAGCAAATCACCGGACCTCCTCTCTTCCTTTCTCTAACCCTCTTGTATGCATATGAGAATTTTTTTGGCTAAGAGGGCAAAGTTACTCTCTGAAAACTACTCAAATTGGTCATTATTCATCTCGCACAAAGTAGCCAAAGAGAAACTAGAAGCACCATCAGAAGATGTTCTAAGAGCAATTATGGGATTGGTGACCAAGGCTATCGACTGTGACATCGTCTTGTGACAGATGACATCGATCTTATGAGTCTTGAGATGAGAGTACAAAGCATCAAGACTCAAGGTCGACAAATCAGTCATGTCGTTTATGGTGGTCGCTTTCATCTCCCAAACTCTAAGATCCAGGGCAAAAAGCATATGTCTAGCGTTATCCGAGTCTAGGTATACAAGACCAACAATTCAAAGTGTACTTAGTATCTTGTGAAATCTGGCAAAGTACTAATCCAAAGACTCACTAGCAAGCATCTCAAATTTATTATATTCTCGCTTGTACTGGTCCTATCGAACAGTCTTGATCTAGGTGGTGCCCTCATGGTATACAATGAGAGTCACCTAGAAGTTGTATACTGACATGAGATGAGAGATACGATCAAACTCATTTGGATAAGACCCTGAATGACGATGTTCCTTGCCTTGGCGTTTGCCTCAACATCTGGCACATTCATAGCTATAATGTGCTCATCGGCACGAACAATAAACCAAGTCTTGACCTTCTTCCAAATCACATAGCTTTGAATCTGAATGTAAAACTTCATCCAACTCTTCCAAAAGGGATAGTCGACCCCATCGAAGATAGGAGGCTTCGTAGAATACTTGTCTGCTGCCATGGCTCTAAAGACCGGTTAAAATCTATGTGAAGAGCTAACCAGTTTCTAATACCAATTGAAAGACCAAAGAAAGCAATAGAGGAGGTGAATAGTGCTTTAAAATTTTCCCTTAAGTATTCACATATCCTTTGCTTTGATAGCTATAAAGCTATGAGGATTGGAATAGAAACCCTACTTAAGACTCAGAGAAAAAAGGAACAGAACTGCTGTGAAGAAATCATTTTCAGACACAAATTCCTCACAACTTGACCAATATTAGCCAAAACATGCATCATGCAACCTTAATGCAAATACCTAGGTCAACCCAACTCTATGACTCAATTTTCAAAACCTTATTTTTCTGTGAAGATCGGTAGTACTGCACTCAACATATCGGTACTACCACACTACGGTACGACTGCTCCAATACCTGTGGTACTTCTGATTTTCCTGACATTTCCAGAAAATAGGCCAAACAAAATGCAATCTTTGCAAAATCACTAAACCACTCCACGAAACTTGCAATGGTTCATCACAACAATGTCTTGGATCTTCTCACATGGTCCTTCAAAAAAGCATTAAAAGCTTGAAATGAACAACGTGTGCTAACTATTTTATTGAGGCTCGTTCCAAATGACTTCAGCTTCTGACTTAGGCCCTATTTATTTAGGTTTAGACTTTTTGGCTTATAGCTTAAAGCCAGTTTTTTTAACTCAAACATCTTAAAAGCAATTAGCTTTTAAGCCAAGCCTGGCTATTTGGCAGCCTAGCTTTTTGATGGGTTAGATGGTGTAACTTATTATCACAAAATCTAAAATACCCTATGATGTTGGTTAGCAACAAGTTTAAAATGCCCCACGATGCCGCTGCCACCCTGGGTGGTCGATGTACTCTTCTGCTTGTCGATGTCAATTGCCAGCATCAGTGAGCACGGGTCATCATCGGTGTCCTCTTCGGCCGTCCCGCCACCCGAGCTGCTGCCCCCGCTTGCAACAGCTGATCTTGGAATGGCTGCGGCCGATGGGGGAGGTGGGTCGTGGGAGGCCAATGGCATTGGGGACAGGTTGGAGGATTGCGGGTTCGTGAGAGGCTGGCGAGGTCGTGCATCGTGGGACATCGCCGCCAGTATTCACCCTAGAAGGGATTCAGTAGGGAAGGGGATTCCATTCGTAATTTTTATGAAGTTGAGTGGCAGAGAGTTATTTTGATTCTACAAAAGTCAAAAAAGCCTCTCAACACGAGCTTATGGCTTTTAGTTATGGAAGACTTTTGTTTTTTCTATATGCCTGGTTTTAAAAGCCTCCCATTTGTTTAGGCTTTGGGTTTTTCGCTTTTAAGCCAAGGAAAAGCCTAAACAAACATGTCCTGGTTTTTGCTTTTGGGTTATTTAAGCTACTAGTAGTGTGCCCGTGCTAACGCTACGGTAAAATACAAAATAAGAAAAAATTTGTAATAAAAAATAAAACGAACAATCAGATTCATTAAGATTCACGTCTCATATATTGTATAACCAAATATTTTTGTATGAAGCATATTAGCATTTCTCAGTTTAATTCTATTTTCCTTCTATGTTATTAAATGTTTCTATAGAAATAGAAGGTATGTAAATGACGATTGCTGGCGAGTTAATCAAAGTCTGTAACTGCTACAAAAAGTTCACAAACAAGAAAAGAAGGTTCTGACCTTCTTCCCACCAAGATCACGCATTCTGATTAGTGGGGTTAAGTGATGAATCCTATGAAACATTTTTTTTGGGGGGCAAGAAGACTAACCAAGATACCACTTTTACCTTGACAAGAGGAGGGATTCTGTAATTACCTTTGGAGGCTTCCGAAGTGAATACAGCATTGTATTGCAGGATAGTAGAAAGGCAGTCTGATTATATGCCAAGGAATTCTTTTCGCCAACAGCTGTATTAGCCGAATGTCTGTTACCTGGCTTATTAAAGTACGGTTTATCATTCAACACAAGGCCCTGGATGGAGACCAACACCTGCAGCATGGTGGAATTTGACTTGCCCCACTTCTCACATCCAGTACCCCACCAGGTGTTCAGAAGGCTAAGGCAAACTTTTCCACTCTCATACAAGTTTGGATTTAACCGAAGCCCACCCGAATGGTAATGAAATTCCTGCACATATTGGATAGGATTTTGTTAAGAGATTGCAGTGATGGTGATGCCAATAGAAAAATAAGGGGAAGGCGGGTATGTGTGTGTAGTTACCCACCGGTGGACATCGTGGGTATTCAGCAGGAAAACGAATGTCAAAGAAGAACAGGCCGTCGTGATATGGAGTTCCAGTAGGCCCAACTATAGCAGCCCGAAGCAGATCAATCCTATCCTCATAAACTCTAACATATATAGATCCTGCATAATTGAAACCAAACCGAGATCCAAGTTATCAGTAATAAAAGAAATCAACTGATTTCAGGTGCAAATCCTCTAAAATAAAGATAACAGAAATATCAGAGGTGCAAATGTCAACCATATGAAATGACACATGTGACACATTAGCTTTGTCTTAACGACATAATTTGACAGTTGCCCACTCTTTTCCAAATCTAAAATGATTATTTTTTGAGCAATGATTGTATGGAGTATGGACACAACAGTGACTCCTTTGAAGTTTCTGTAGTTACATTTTGTGGCACGTTAGTACACCAACAAGCATGAATAATGTTATGAGCTAATTTGGGACTGAACAGCCATGTCAAAACTCCCAACCATATGAGCAAATTATAAGAATCAATGAGTATATCCTAATCAATTCCAGATAGGGTATTGTGACACTACCTTGGAAGTTAACAAAGATTTCATATACTTTGTTTTGCCAGGGCAAATTTATCAGATATAATCAGCATAAAACAGTTTGGTGGCAACAATAAAGGACCACTAAACGCCATTCACCATCAATGTACTGATAGTTTGATGAAATCATGAAAATAAGCATACTGATTTATCATATACAAAATGCACTGACCAGGTAGATCTTTCTGTAGAAGCTTCCATTCATTTTGGATTGTCTTCACCCAATCTTTGGTGGTCTAGTCACATATTTAGAGATGGAAAGTTAACTTACAGTTGGATCTAATGCTAGAAATAGAGTTCAAGAAATGACATAGCATACCTTCCCTGGTGAATGCTTTGCATAGTGGTGAGTATTAACACTTGCAAAACTGATGTTGCTTATAATTCTTAAGAACTGAATTATTTCGGGACAAGAATTCAGGACAGCAGATGTCTGCACTCCATTGAAACTCGATCATAGTCCGGAATTGAGTATTGTACACTGAGTATCCTCTGTGAAAAACACCAATAAGTTTCATATTAAGACAGTAATTAGGATCAGACACAAATGATCCAAAAATATCGTAAAGAAAAGATGGGAATGGGTGTACTCACAGTGATTGTCTTGCGGAAATTCCTTGGGCCATCAGGGTCCTCAAAAGGATATGCACCGACAAGCATCACATACGGTGTTACTCCACAAGACCAGACATCAGCGACCTAAGATTGCACGTGGTGGTGTCTGAAGGCTTCAGATGCAGTACTTCAGACCATTCAAATTATGCAGTAGCAAAATAGACTTTACCTTTCCATCATATATTCTATTCTGGAGAGGACCTCTGGGGCAATGTATGCCGGTCTGCCAACAGTTGATTTCGGTTGAGAGTGCAAGACAGAAGACTGAAAATGCAAAAGAGCCAAAGGGTTTACTGGTTTAGGTAATGAAAATGTGGTCATTGGAGGTTATAATCAGCATAGGTGAGCTTGGTCCACTATATACTGTCGTAGTGTTGTCCCATTTTTAAGCTTTCAGAAGTTCAAAGCAATGGGTCCATTCCATTATCTGCAGATAACACTTGAGGAAAAGTGAAGGTAAATGGAGATCTAGAATTCAAACGTACATTTTCCCTAAGATTTCTGAATGCCTCAGAGTTTGCAATCACTAATGCAGGAGCCAAATATACAAAAGAACTTCCTTGAATCAATGGAAGCCGAGAACCCAAAACAATATGAAGTATTGTTGTAAGACCAGACACTAATAACATGGTGGAAATGACTGTTGTTGTGTCCTCCTGTCACATAAAAAGAACTTATTATTTGAAGGTAGTTTTCCAGCTAAATGCAAATAAGAGGAATTAAGAAATGAAGGGAAGGTCATACATCAGATCCACCCATGGTTGGTACATCAGATCCACCCATGGTTGGCGCCTTACTAACTCTGGTTCCTACTCTAGTAAGTCTGCATACAATTCCTTCTTCTTTGGGTCCATTAAGTTTGCACCTTGGAGGAGAATCTGGAGATCCTGGGCACCTCTGAAGTGTAAATTTTTCCTGTGGCTTGCGGTCAAAAATCGGTGCTGGACGGTAGATAGATTATCCAAACGGGGTTTACCTCATCCTGCTGCTTGCTTATTATGTGACCAAGCTGAAGAAACCATCCAGCATATTTTAGTTTCTTGTACTTTTGCTCGGCAAGTCTGGACCTTGGTCTTGCAGAAGCTTGGACTTGCAGCAATTGCACCTGGTATTGATGCAACACGTTTCTCCAGCTGGTGGTGTGGTGCTGTCAAGAAGATACCTAGGGAGATAAGGAAGGGTTTTAACACTTTAGTCATCCTAATTGCTTGGGAAATATGGAAGCATAGAAATGCTTGTGTGTTTGAGGGTGCAAATCCAAATGTGCAAATGGTTCTCCAGGCGGTGAGCACTGAGAGCAGCCTTTGGTGCTTTGCAGGAGCCTCTGCGCTCCAAGAGCTGCTCCTTCAATTGCTCCCCCGTTGAGTGCGGTTGAGTTTTCCTTGGTCGTGTTGTCGTGGGTATGAGTTGGAGTTTTTCGGGGGTGTTTCTGGGAGTATGCCTCGTGCCTCTCCCTTGTTGTTTTTTCCTTTTTTTGTTTCTCCTATCTTAATGAAATGACACGCAGCTCTCCTGCGTCGTTCGAGAAAAAAAAACCAATATCAAAGGAACAAAAACAAGTGAACCAGCTATTTGACAAGTAATGTTGTATGCCATAAAAAATGAGGGGCACTGCAATTGAAAAAGCAAATTAAGTTAATATGTGTCCCTGCAGCTACCATCAGATTGATATAAAACATTCATCGAATGAAAAAATAGCAGGTAAATTGTGAATTTCGTTACAATATGAGTTTTTAAATAGTGTGATCTAATCAACAATGAACTTAACACATGTGTGCTCCTACAAAGTTGCGAAATTCTATTACATCCTTGGCCAGCTTAAAGGACTTTGAGGTACTTTATATACACTTGGTTGCAGGCACCCCTAGAACATCACTATCACAATCAACAAGGCTTCAAAAAAAATGCAGCTTTCGATTCGCTCACAATGGAACAACACGAAGTTCAGAAACAGGGAACTCGCCCCACCCGGGGTTCTCGGTGACACCGCACCGAAGCCCCGACTCCCTGTACACGGGCGTCGCCTCGCCTGGGACACTGTCTCCGACTCCTTCCTCATCGTTCGCCCACTGCTCCTGGTAGTACACGGCCAGCTCCGCATCCCTCTCCTCCTCCTTCTTCCTCCGCGCCTCCGCCTCCTCCGCCTTCTGCTTCGCCTCCGCCTCCTCCGCCTTCTTCGTCGCATCCGCGTCAGCGTACACGCCGTTCCCGCTCCTGCCCCCATTGACCGCCTCCCTCTCGCCAGGCAGGCGCTCGACGCCGTTCCTCCTCCTCTCGTCCCCGCGCCCTCCCCTCGCCGTGTCCGGCTCCGCCGACCCCAACACCTCGCCGGCGCCGGCGGCCGGGATCTCGAGCTCGCCGCGGAGGTCTATACGGCGACGAGTACGGCCTCCTCCGCGTCTGCGCTCGAGATCGAGCGGCGGCGCGGGATCGGTGTCGTCCTCCGCCTCCGGTGGGCGCGGAGGGCGGCGAGATGGGGGTGGGGGAGGCGGCGGCGGGTGCTGCGGCGCGGTGGAGGAAGCGAAGGAGGAGTTCGACACGGTGGACTCCCCGGAGAAGAACGCGGAGGGATGGAAGCCCGTGCGGCGTGCCCACGACCTTAGCTCCCGCGGGCTGTGGTCGCGGTTGTTCCCCATGATCAGAGGGGAGATATCAGAGGGGAGGAGGCGCACGGATTCGGTGGTGGGAGGCAGGAGGCGGCGGCGGAGAAATCAGAGGGGAGGAGCCGAGGAGCGCACGGGTTCAGTTGGGGGAGGCAGGAGCGAGGTCGTCGGGGGCGTGTGTGTGGGCGTCGGGGTGGGTTCCAGGTTGAATGATGTGCATGATCCAAATGATTTTGGCCTTAGGATTTTCAATAAGTAAGAGAAGAAGGCTTGAGGAGAGATCCAGGCCATTCATTTGTATGAAGTTGGAACCCTTTGGTACACAAATCTGGATGGACTTAGATTAGGCATGACTGTGGGGGTGGTTGAAGGGGTGGATTTAGTAAAGAAAATTTTGGTGTATTATAGAGTAAGGTAGATAAGCCACTTAGAACACATCGCTTTCTAATTTCAACTTATCTAGGTTTTTAGGTTTTTTTTGACTTTGTTGTCTTCTCTTTCTCCTTATTCCTTTATATTGTCTGTGACAATATAATATTTTTATTTTTCTAATTTTTTTCTACTTTTAAATTTTTTATTAAAAAACTAATAGCTATTATAGTATAATTTTAATTAGAAATTATGGATAAAAGTTTAAGTCGTAAGTTAGATAGAGCGAGCCTATGGCCTGAATTGAGTTAGACAGACACGACATGTGTAGAAAAGTCAAATGACCGTGGTTGCGAGCTTGGGTTCATTTTTAAAAGAAATTTTGTGACTATTGAATTGTGGTCATGTACGTATGGTTGGTTGCCGAGTCGTCCGCGGTTGAGGTTTCTTTTAATGCGGCGGCAACATCGATGGAAGAAACATGGGGGCATGATGGATGACGCGTTGGTTGCCTCCAATTCCAGCCCCAGGCCGGCGCCGGTAGATCGATCGGAGCAGGTGACTTCGGGTGGTCCACCGATCTGTCTCCCGCTGCTGCTCTCCTCTAGTAGGAGTTTATGCATACGCGTGTTGACTTGCTCGTGCGTCCAAGCCAAAGGCAGCCAGGGGTGCACATGCTGCGCAACTACTGGCACTCACAGCTCCTTGCCAAGTCTTGCAACCTTACGAAGTAGTCGTAGCAGCAGAACGTTGCTTTCGGTCACGTTGTCATCATCCTGAACTGTGAAAATTCGAAGTAAAAGACGATCCAGAACCTTGAAATGCTTTAAGTTAGATCCATACTTTTTAGCTGTATCTTATAGTTTATAATCATTAGCTTTAATACAAACACTCATACAAATGAATTAAAAATCGATAAATCACTATTAAAAATATATTTTGATAAGACGTTTTAAAACAATGACAAAGAATCGTTCTATTTATTTATTAAAAAACTATTTCTATATAAACTATAAATAAAAAAACGGATTATTCATTTCTATTTTGATAAGTCACTTCCAAACAATAATAAAACAATCATTCTATTTATTGGTTTAAAAAACTGTTTTTACGTAAACTATAAACCGAAAAGGACAAGTATTCATTTCCACCTAGCGCAAACGGTCCGAACGAATACAATGCGAGCCCGTTCGTTGCGTTGGGTTGGACGCGTTTTTTCCCGTGTCCTCCTCTCCCTCTCTCCCCACTTGGACGCCAAAAGTTACGGAGCCAAACCCCCTCCCCTCGCGTCGCGTCCAGACTCCAGAGGCGGCGGCTCGGAGGCCACCGTCGCGTGGCGCCCCACCACCTTCTTCTCCTATCGGATCCCGCGACGCGCCGATCCGTCCCGCCCGGCAATGGCTTCCCCGGCGCCGGAGGCGTCGGCAGGCGAGGTGGCGGCGCCGGAGCCGGCGCAGGGGAAGGGGAAGGAGGTAAAGAGGAAGGGGGGAGGGCTGCTAGGGAGGATATGGCGCGGGCTATTCGGCGGGCGCGAGGACTACGAGAAGCGGCTGCAGTACCTTTCCAAGGAGGAGGCCGCCGTGCACGCGCGGATGCGCCGCCGGACGCAGTTCTCCCGCCGCGCCGTCCGCAACCTCATAGTCCTCTCCGTCCTGGCCGAGGTCTCCAAATTTCCTTTCCTTTTTTTACGAAAATACCGTTGTTTGCCTGTTTCGGTTGATTTCGTAGTGCGGGCTGTGGTTGCCGTTGTGGGTGTGCCTGTATTTGGATTCGTGGTGATTCGAGTCGTTAAGCCCAGAGATTTCGCTGTCTGTGCGTGTTTCAGTGATCAACTTTGGAGGTTTTAGTGCATTTTTTGGATTATTGCTGTGATGTTTGAGATGAGTTGTGGGGGTGGAGTGGAACAGGATGAGACAATCTGCTAGTGAACACAAAACATGTGATAGCAGTGTTATAGGAGTATCTTGGACTGAAGGTAAAAGTGAAGTAGCTTTATTGAAGCAAAGTAAACAGTGTTTTCAGAGTTCTCACAAGCAACACTATAAACAGGTATTCAAGATTAGCTTGGTGCGGAGCTACGGTTGGAGGATGATTCCGCTCTGTTCTAATTCTGTAAAACTCTGTTTCCGTTTATGATGAATGGAAAATGGGTACATCCCGAATAAAAAAGATTAGATACGTGTGTTGTGGTACATTCAGATTATTAGCGAGGCATAGGGCAGTTTCTCATATGATATGGAAGATTCACGCCTATATTCTTTGGGATAAGTCCTAGTCGTAAACGATGGATACTAGGTGCTGTGCGATTCGACCTATGTAGTGCTGTAGCTAACGCGTTAAGAAGTGGGCCTGTTCTTTTTTTTGGCTTTTGGCTGAACTTTTTGAATTTTTGGCTATTCACGACAGAGATTACGGAGAGAGATACTCGCTTGCGATTTTAGCTGGTACAGATGTTGGGCTTTTAACGTGTACTACAATTTATTTGTAGACTCCTTTTAAAAAAAATACTCTGTTTGAAAGTTAGATACTATAGCAAAAGCCAAAAACCGGAAAAAAAAACATGCCTGTCAAGAATGGATTGTGGAGGTCTCATCCCATGGTGATGGGACATGGACTGTCACTCTGAATTTCCAATGTTTAGAGTTTAGACTTAAGAGCAAAACCTTCTCACTGGAAATATATATATAGAAAGGTTGGCTATGATTATTCTATCAGGTTTTCATGTTCATAAAGCCAATGCTATTCATGAATTCCTTCCGTAATACTAACTACCAGCAAATAATGTCATCTACGGTGAAATTTTTGAAGTTTACATAAGATTTTTGAACACTTGTGCAAAAGGTTCGGTCGTGTGCTACTCATTCAAAGTAGAAATTAGTATATGTTTAATTGCATACTTAGATTGGTGATGCATAAGAAGCAGGTATTTGGATGGAGCAATTGGTGTGTTTACAGCCTTACAGGCAGTGTTCTAGAAAGTGCTAGGCGGGCGGCAGGGTGGCACCTAGCGCCTAGTCGACGACTACTCGGGCTAAGCAGCCGCCTTTTAGAACAGTGCTCACAGGAACATTATACTAGTGTCTAGTTGCACCTTGGTGTATTTGAGATTTTGATTAGAAGAACTGTAGGATTTCTGAACGGGTTTATGTATTAAGTATCGACCGAAAAGGAACGCGGTTGGTCTTTCTGTCAAGCTGCTGAAATGTATGCTGTTGTGTATTTCAAGGAGTTCATGGGCCATGATTTCTGCATTCTGAAACTGCTGACAATCAACTGCTAAAAATAAATACTCCTCTCCATGACTCTTATCTCTTCCATTCTAGTGTTCTTTTCCCTTGTTTGGTTGGTGCACTGTATACGATGAGGTTTACATTTTATCTTATAACAATAATGCCTTTTCTTTTGCACTGCATATACAAGCAATTTCTTTCTGTTTAATAGTTTGGTCCTGTTCTCAGGTGGTGGCTGTTGCTTATGCTATCATGATGACAAGAAATGAGGATCTAACTTGGCAAATGAGGGCAATTCGAGTGCTTCCTATGTTTGTTTTGCCTGCTGTATCTTCTGTGATATATTCAACAGTTGTAAACTTCACAAGAATGCGTAAGTGTCTTGAAATCCCTTTGAGAACTCACCATTTCTATTCCTATTTTATTGATCAACATATTCAAACTATTGTCGTAAGAGTTTATTATTTTTAGTGAGTCCTGCATTTCTGCTAGTGTTGTTTATATGTTGATTGAAACTTTTGTAAACTATATTCTTGCCTGTAGTTTCATTAAGGATGAAGCTCTGTGTTGGTTTCTTTCTGACAATTAACAGCATGCTCTTATTAGGGAGTCAATTTCGCTGTAAAATCTCTGACTTGAAATTTGAACTAATTAAACTTCCAACCTCCATTTTTTTCATCTCTGATAAGTACCCACACAACGCGAAGCCATTCACAATATATGTAGTGCACTGGCACATAGTTTTCTGTAAATCTCCTATATTTGCAGTGTTTCTGGTGTGACTCTCATAATACCAGTCTTTGCACAATTGCACTTGTGTTTGCGTGCAACCTTATCAGAGGTGTTAGGTTTCCTTTTATTTTCACGTGCCTTTCCTAAAATTTGCTTGTCCTTCAGTAAAGAATTGTGACGGGGCTTGACTTTAGAGATTATAATATTTGACTGATCTTTTCAGATTTTATGGTTATTACAGTATGAAATTTCCATTTTTTTTGGATGCTGCTTTATTTCTTCTTTCTTTTTTTTTGTATCAACATTATGAAATTTGATGGTAGTCAAAATCCGTACAAATTGTTTGGGGCTTTTGTTAAGTGCAAATTAGTTTTCGAAAAAGGAGGTTTTTATTCCCCTGGTTCCCATTTTTATCGAAAACTGAAACGTGAGTTTGTCTCATGACCAGCTTCATGATCAATTTTATAGTAAGACCATCTTAAAAAGAGAAAATGAAATGAATAATTATTCGTCTGCTTTTTTGGCAAGTTGATTAAAGTCTTAATCATCTTTTCTTTAGCTGTACAATGACCAGATACATTTGGCAAGTTGTTTGCACTGTTCTTGGCATAACTGCTGTATCTATCAACAAAGTGACAAACAAGCAGTAATATTTGCATCGTTGTTTGACACATGAAGGATTAGATATTTGTATCTTTTCTTGTAGAAATTTGCATGATTGTTCTGCTGTACAAATGTCAAATGGATAATTTTTTTTTGCCAGGAAGGATCTTGGCACTGAAATTATCTTGCTATTTTATATATTAATATGGTAATCTTATCCAATTATAACACACGCGCACGCGTACACGCACACACGCGCGCGCGCGCACATATATATGACGCTGAAATGGAACACCAGGGTGCCCAGGCACCAAGCCTCCCTACCTTTAGATTGCTTTTAGATGCGTGCAAGTGCAATGATATATAATATCATAATGGAAAGTCTTAATTATGAATGGAAAGTCTCAATCATGTTGCCCTTGTATATATATAGTATAAATAACAGGGGCACCACGAGTGAGACTTTCCATCCATGAGTGAGATTTTCCATCCATGATTAAGACTTCCCATCCATGTTAATGACTTCCTTTCCATACTATTGTACTAGCACGCATCTAAAAGCAATCCAAAGGCAGAGAGGCTTGGTGCCGGGCACCATGGTGCCCCATTTCAGCGTACCATATATATATAATCTTATCCAGTTATAACATATATGATGTAGCATGCTATCAATACGCCTTGTTAGTATTCTTAAACGACTTCCTATTCATATCTGTTTGCAGTTGAGCGGAAAGACCAGAAGACCCTTGAAAAGTTGAGAGCTGAGAGGAAAGCCAAGATTGATGAGCTGAAAGAAAGAACAAATTATTACCTTACCCAACAGCTTATTCAGGTAAGTGGCAATTACTCAAGCTACAATGTGCAGACTTGGAATCAAATTTTGTTATGTCACACCAATACTAAATGATGACAAAGTGTACCCTAACTTGGACATGTGCAGAAATATGATCTCGATCCAGCTGCAAAGGCTGCAGCAGCTTCGGTTTTGGCATCTAAGCTGGGGGCGGAGACTGGCTTAAAAGTACATTTTGGGGAAGAACCTAAATTGGATGCAGTGGTGGCAAGGAGCAATGATGCTGAGATATTACCATCGGATGGGCTGAGAAACAGGAAGCAACCCAATGTAAGAGGCAGCAGGACTGCGAGCACCACAGCTGCTCATACATCAGCACAGGGGGCTGAATCCAGTACAACTGTTAGTGCTGGCCTGGAAACTGTACATCCTCCAATGGTGGTAGAACATTATCGAGGCCCAGGGGCAAGTGATGGTGGATGGATTGCAAAAATCGCTGCCTTACTTGTGGGGGAGGACCCATCACAGTCGTACGCTTTGATCTGTGGCAATTGCCATATGCATAATGGTGTGTATGATAAACAAAGCTGTTTTTATCTTTTTCACCTATTGAGTTAAAAAGAACGGATTCATTACCTAATATACTAATGTGCAGGCTTGGCCCGGAAGGAAGATTACCCACATATTACATACTATTGCCCACATTGTCATGCACTGAACGCTTCAAAGCAATCCATGGGGCAATACTCGGGATCCAACTCAGGCCGGTCGACCCCAGTTGCTCCTGCTGATGGAGCATCTGCAACCAGTTCAGTAGGAGATAGTGAATTGAGTAACATGACTACAATGAAGGAGCTGCCGAAGGAGGAAAATGCGGAGAAGCAAGAAGTGGAGGCAAGTTGATGGTTCATAAACTGTTTCTGTTTGTCTGTGTGAAATTAGTTCATCGTTTAGGCGTATATGGTTGTGTTTCAGCTGGTTTGAGCCACAGATGTAGCACTGCTATAAAATTGGAAATGGTGACTGATATGATCCACAGCAACCCAGTACAAAAAAATTTTGAGCCACCGTGTGTCCATCCTTCGATGGTGAATTTTGTTATCAATGGAGAGTGGAGAGTGGAGACTACCTGCTGCCTGACAAGATGAGGTTGAAAACCAATCAGATGGAGGCGAATGGTTCAGCTTTGGGTAACGTTGAAACATGGTAATGGTGTAAAATATAGATACGATCAATATTTTAAACATATTTATTTGCAGTTACTCCTTTGGGTCTGAGGAACATGGAGAAATTTAGACAGTGTTCGGACCTTTACGATAACAGCTGTACCGTGATGTTTGTAACCTTATAGCGTTTCGTCCGTCCGCAGTGATTGGTATCATGTGATATCCTTTACAAGCACAGTTTTCTTCTTGTGTTTGTAACATTATTTTTGGTTTCCCCTGGCTTAATTGAGTTCTTCCTTTCCTTTTTAATTTGCGCGACAAAGTGTTGGTCGAGTGGTCCAACCGAGTAATCTGTTTGCGCGTCGGCTGTTTGCTCGCGCGGATTTTCCTGACCGGCGTTGATGGCGGCATCAACCGAGCATGGACCATGGACTTGACCGGGGGGGCAGGTCTTGCGCTGTAGCTTTGGCGACGAGAAAATTAGCACTGTAGCTCTGTATATTTTAAAGAATTTTGTTGTTGTTAGTGCTATTTAGCCTCTTTCGTCAAATGTAATTATATTGTGCCGTTTATTTGGCCCCTTGTTCCTTAGATCCTTGCTCTCGTCGAATGTAATTATATTGTGTCGTTTATTTGTCCCCTTGTTCCCTAGATCCTTGCTACCGCCACCACACCTTTGTCTCACCGCCGCCTTCGTCGATGTCATGACCACAATGTGGTCAGAACTTTGTCTATTCCATTAGACTACCTCGTGGTCATGACTTTATCAGTGCGTCTAACCACCTCATAGTTGTAGACGCTCGTCCAGCCACCTCTTAGTCATCACTGTGTCCGACTACCTTATGATGGTAGATGTCTGTCCGACTACCTTGTGGTCGTAGATGCTCATCCAACCACACTGTGGACGTGACTTCACTAAGTCCTAACAGTGGGGGACAGAGCACATGATTCAAGCCTTCATCCCTCCATTGACTTCGCCCAACCATTATGTGGTTGTAACTTCGTCAACACGGTGGCTTCGGCTGTGTCGTAGGGCTTCGCGGCCCTCCTCGTAAGCATCGCCTTGGAGTGGCGGCTTGACCCCCGACTCCGCCTCGGCGCCGCCCGCGTTGGAGGCACCAACTCGACGGGGCACCCGGACCTTCGACGTGAGACTTCGTTGCCTGCGTCTATGCGCTGTCTGAGTCCGGGACATGACCTCCATGCATCGGCTCAGTCTCTGCCGGGAGGTTTACAGTGACCACACCCCCAGAGGATGGGGCTACTAGCTACATCAGCTCGCCCATCGGTGCATGTGTGCTTACTGCCAGAGGACAAGGGGCTGGGCCAAATGGTCACGTTAGCTCATCCCTCAGGACCTCCACACTTGCTCTCGAGGGAGTACTGTTGTGGGGGTGGCCTAACCTCAAACAACTGGGCCTTGCAACAGGCCCAATAGTATAAAGAAGTGAACTAATATACTCCTACCTTTTGTAATTACTAGCTGAATGCCCGTGCGTTGCTACGGATTTAAAAAAATTAGAACATATTTGTATGCACGTTCAAACAAATTTTACCACCTGTGAGTTTTAGAACATGTAGTATGATAAAATTTTAAAATCTGTAGCAACGCACGGGCATTCAGCTAATAATACCCTAAATTCTATGTACGCCATAAGGGAAGGGCTTCATGGATACAAATCATTCTATCATAAATTTGCCCAGAATGGTAGAATTAGTCACTTATAATGTGGAAAAAACTCAATGCCAGAACCCAGAAGGACTTATAGTCATGTGCTAAATTAGGCATGTGCATGATCTTTTATCTGTTGCTGCTCACCTTTGCAGTCACTCCCTAGTTGATATAAAGACACCAAATTGCAACTCTTCGTGTGGTGGACGGTCGAGTCTCTGGCTGCATCGATCCCTTGTGAACCAAGATTTTGCTTAAACTGACAATGATGAGTCAAGTGCAAACGGATAGAGATTGGAAAACAGGTTGCTATAACATAGACTGCCCTGGCTTGGTACCATTTAACACAATCGGCATACCTATACCAGGGGTGGTCTTCAACGACCTCTCCTCCTACAACCGGATTGATTCCAGCATTGTCCTCCAGATAGTCAAGGTCTTGTA
Source organism: Dendrocalamus latiflorus (assembly GCA_017311315.1). Classification (NCBI taxonomy): domain Eukaryota; kingdom Viridiplantae; phylum Streptophyta; class Magnoliopsida; order Poales; family Poaceae; genus Dendrocalamus; species Dendrocalamus latiflorus. The sequence continues at coordinate 36,273,994 of CM029610.1, forward strand.
CACACCCTCAAATTAGCTGACTGAATTTCTTGTGTGAGATTGCAATTTACTCTCGTCTATATATGTCATCCGTATGTGTATGCTTTTAGGATGAACGTCCCGTTGGAGGTGGACACTGGTGGCTGTACCGAGTGATTGGCCCCGTGCGGTTCCCGCTAGGTCACTGGCCGATGTCCCTCCTCACAAGCCTGGCCAAGCACGCGACGGAGGCGGCGTGGTACTGCACCGTCGGCTACGTGCGGCGGGACGACGACCGGCCAGCGATGGGCAGCGGCCCCGGCCCCGACGAGGGCTACAATTCAACAATAAAACTTCACTCAACCCTACAAAAAATAGAATACCTCAATGAAAAGTTGTTCTTCAATATTATCCCAACGCCGAATGGAGCGATCATGAGAATTTGTCACAATAAAACCACCACGCCGAATAGCGCACTACCTTGCGCCACGAGAGACATCTATCGATCCTATGTTTCAGCAATCAGCACACAGTAGTAACTCTGCACTATAACAGGAAAGAAATAAGGAAACATCGGTTGGCAATAACTAATATGTAGTGAAGAGGTCAAACCTAATGACCAATATCAAATGCCCTTTGTTTCTGTCTTGATTCCACGTACTGACCAATGTGAATAGTGCGCACGAAAAGTAGAGGACTCATTCAAAACCTTTCCAAAAGCAAGATGAAAAATTGATTATCAACATCATCCAATGCATTAGCTAACAGCCTCTTCTGTGCATCAACCATTGAAATTCTCCCCCATACCACCTGCATTACAAAGACAGTGTTTTACTTCTACAAGAACAAATATGTAACACAAATTAATAACACAAATATGTTGGATGTAGAAGAAATGACAGGAATCATATGAGATTTTAGAAGCTAAGCCAATTCTTTTGCTGCATAGGGGTACTAAGTTCTTCTTAGGAGAAACAACCCTATATATCCTAAAACACAGCAAGCTAGAGCCAGACAAAAAATCCTGCCTTGTATGCATGATTGCAAAACCATTGTCACTTAGCCCTTGAAAGCTAATCCAGTTGCGCTGTATGAATCAGCTCTATCTCAACTGTCATGAATTCTACGAATTGACCATTTTATTTCTACTCATTTTGTCTCTGCACAGTTGTACCATCCAATCTTGTCCATAATCTCACAATACCATGTGTTGTATACTTATATTTTAGTTAGTTTTAATCCCGCAGTAGCTTCATAAAGCATGAGAGATGGATCGTGACTATTACAAGGTGGAGAAGTGAACATACAGTAAAGGATGTAACTTGCAAAACAGGAAAAGCTTTGGAACTTGCAGTAAACAGCCAATGGAGAAGTCGACCTCCAGTGAGCATACACAGAAGAACCTCCTGGCTGCACAAAAGAATGGCAAAGACAAGGGAAGACATATTTGGACCTAATACAGGAAAAAGTGTGTTTCTAAGATCTCAGTGTCAAGGTAAACTGTTGTCGACGGCAACCAGGCGACACCCTTCGTGGTGAATTAATGGCATGCGGATTAAGGGACCAATTTGAATATACCGAATTAAGCAAGCAACTAAAATAATTGAAGAAACAATAAAAACATATTCTGAAATAATATATGTGAATTGAACAAGCTGAATAGAATTATCAGCAAGCACGTTAACCCCTATCAACAAAAAACATAGAAAAATCAAATGTATTCGATCAGTCTCCTCTCTGCAGATGGCGTTGGGTGATTCGTGAGCCATGATGTATGGGTTGGCGCTGGCCCATGTCTACCGTGAGCCGTTCTGCCGTTGCCTGAGCTCCCGGAGTCCCGGTGCCCGGGAAGTCGCCGTAGGGGGCTGGGCCGGCGCCGGCTGGAAGACCTAGGTCCCCCACTGCTCGCCGTTGCAGCCACCCAGGCTGGCCCGACGGTGGCTCCACCTCTGGTGGAGGGCTCGGGCTACGGCGGCGGCCGGGATGACGAGGAGGAGGATGACGAGGCCGATGGTTGCGGCGCGGATCGGGAGGGACGGGGGAGGGGAGAGTGGTGGCGCATATCGCCACCCCCGAGGCAAGCCCGTCCACGGCCACCATGGACGCCTTGGACCCCGACGACCGCGGCCAGTGGGGGTCGGTGGCGGAGCGGAGGGATGAGGGGAGGTGGAGGCGGCGGAGTGGAGGAGCGGGGGAGGAGGCGGCGGCGGAGCGGAGGAGCGGGGGAGGAGGCGGCGACGGAGCGGAGGAGTGGGGGGAGGAGGAGGCGGCGGCGCGGGGTGGGGAGGAGGAGGTGAGGGCGGAGCGGCGGCGGAGGGACGGGAGGAGGCGAGGACGGAGCGGCGGAGAACGGTGGAGCGGGGGGAGGAGGTGGCAGGGAGACGCGGAGAACGGGGGCCACATGTCGGCGCTGCCTTTTGTCGAGCCCAGGGAGGAGGCAGCGGCGGAGCGGAGGGGTGGGGGGAGGAGGAGGCGGCGGCGGAGCGGAGAAGCGGGAGAGGAGGCGGCGGCGGAGCGAAGAAGCGGGGGGACGAGGCGGCGGCGGCGCGAAGAAGCGGGGGGGAGGAGGAGGCGGCGGCGGCGCGGGGTGGGGAGAAGTAGGCGAGGGCGGAGTGGCGGATGAGGGAGGGGAGGAGGCGAGGGCGGAGGAGGAAGGGGAGGAGGCGGCGCGGGATTCGGGCGGCGGGGTGGGGGGAAGGGGGGAGCAGCGCGGAGAACCGGTGGGGCGGAGAACGTGGGGAGCCGCAGGATTCGGGGGGCGGGGGGGAAGGGGGAGCAGCGCGTTTCGTGAGGTGGGGTGGGGACCACATGTCAGTGAAAAGGGAAGAAGTGTAGGATGCACCATCACCTTGAACTCCTCCTTTTAAGGAGTAGAAATTAAGAGGTAGGATGAGAATTTTCCATCCTACCCTACTCATGTATATAAGCCCCCAAGAGGGGTATGAGGAGGCCAACTCCACTCATTCTTACTATTAGCTCTCTCTCTCTTTAGGTCTCTTGGTACTATGTCTCCCATAAAGAAGGGTACCTTGTACCCCCTATTGTAACCATACTACAACAATTATAGAAACTCTAAGATATAGGAATCATTAAAAATCTAGTGCATATGTTTAATTAAATATTTCATCACGTATATAATATATATATCTAGATATTTTGCATGACAACCATAGATGATTTAGGGAAGATAGCCTTTTCTATTCTACGAAAGATAAAAAATTATATATTAGAATTGGGCGTTGCTAGAGCCCAGACGTCCGATCCGAGCGCTAGCATCATACGGTATGGTCGAAACATTTACCGACAACGCTTGCAACATTATCATATAATATGTGTAACAAAAATATTTTATAAAAATCTCAATGTTGCACTGGTTGTTGCTAATTGTTACACATAAAAAATATTGCAACAAAAAACAAACATCTACCTCCATGGCAGGCGGCGACGAGCCTCAGGTGCAGTGGCGGCGGGAAGGTGGCGTGCACGGCATGGATCCGATGCTGAGAGGAGAAGGTGATGGACTTCCAGGTGGCAGTTGTGGTCACGAAGCCAGCGTCCCCTACGTGGGATTCAGGGCCGGTGGGGGGGTAGGCCGGCGAGGGCGGGAGCTCGAATCGAGTGTCGCAGTGGGCGGCGCGAAGGAGTAGGTAGAGCCGAGGATGCAAGAGGCACACTTGCGAATCCGCATGGCGGAACAATTGGCGGCGCACGGCCGTAGGGGAAGGGGATCTGGGGCGCATGGCCGCGGGGTGAGGGGATCTAGCGAAGTGATTGGAGTAGGGGGGGAGGCAGGAGGTGGAGGAGCATGAGGCAGGAATGGAGAGATGAGCCACCGGGGAGGAGCAGAGCGAGAGAGAGATGGGTATGGATGGATCTTGGTGGAGAATGCGGAAAGAGAGAGAAGGTGGAAAATGTCTGATTTTATTTTCTAGCTCCGTACGTATGAACAGTAGCAATTCCTATTAGAATTTGCCTTATACACAAAACACACCATTGCTTATTATATATCTCTTCCACTGTTCCAATATTGTTTGATATTCTTCTAACATAAATAACACATAAATGCTGCAATTATATGTCCTAATCGTATTTTAGAGATGGTTCTATCTTCTCCATTATTTTATATCTTCCTAATCTTATTTTTCTATAGTTTCAAATTTGATTTGAGAGTGTTCTAACTTAAATAATGAACAAATATATCTTCCTAATCATATTATCAAGAGGATGTTGCGCAAACATAACCATAGAATTGAGTCCATCATCATGTAATAGTTGAGTTGTTAAGGCTTAAAACTATGTTAAGGTTACCAATTTTACAAATAAATATATAAAGGATTGAAATTTGAAGATAAGGAATTTTACAATAGAAAATTATGTAATGTTGAATTCTTCCTTGATTTATTGCTCTATGGTCGCTTCGATTGTGGGACCCATTGGTGCCTGTTCCCCGACGTGACTCGCTTGCTGTTAACGTGGAACTTCTCCTGTGCTCATGCAACTCCACCTTGACCTAAACCGCTTTCCAATGCACCGCTCATGTACCGCGGTTTTGATCCAAGATGGTTTCCGGTATTTTAATCAAACTACCAAAATACTCTTTCTTGACCCAGTCATCACCAACTAATGCAAGCAATCGCCATGTTTGCCATGTGTAGATACACCATTAGCTTACCACGCGTCGCCAAGTATCTCCCGTCCCAATTCCGCCAAACCAGGGCTCATTTGGCCCATGCAAGCCATATGGTACATCCCGCCGTTCGAACTCACCTTCAACATTTCCTGCATTTCTCATGCTATGCTTGATCTCACGGTCTCACCTCAGCATTCTTGATCATTCTGGGCCTCAACTCCTCTATAAACTTAGCCCTGATCATTGCTGTTAATCATAGTTGACTCCAAGCGACCCTGTATAAGTTATTCACAACTTGACTTACATTAGCTAAGGCATGCATCATGCGAACTTAATCCAGTGACCCAGGTTATCCCAACTCAATCCATGACTCAAATCTCAAAACTCTGTTTTTCCGAGATCGGTAGTACCGCACGTTCCATACCGATACTACCGCACTACGATATTACCGCTCCCCAAAGCGTTCTAACCCAAATGCTCCGTTGATAATGTGTGCTTTCATGGTTTCCTTAGCCGATCAAGCAATGTTTGGTGACATGGAAATCTTGGTCTGGCCCTGATCTAAATTAACCTCTTTTTTTTTCTTTCGAGATAGAAATGCTCTGAATCAGTGAATTGACTGAACAGATATATGAAATTATCACAATCCGATTCTACTATAATATCCAACGAACCGTAGTCCAATAGGATGTGGGTCGAGTGAGTCCCCATCGATATCAAAACCGGCAATGGCTTATAACCTCTCAGATAATCCTCGCGACTTAACCGTGTTCTTCTAGGAATACAAACGCCTATAGGCTCTGCCCGGCTATTCTGGTCAGTATTCGTCTCTAGCCCTCCTCTTTTACGGACGCCCGTCGAGGTACGCCACAAACAACATACATCCCCTGTTTCTTTGTTGCTTATTTCCTGTACGAAATTCTTGTGGGTTAACATTAACTGCAATTCCTTTCATTGATTAATCAATACTAATGACGATTACGATGGAGGGGGGGCTAGAGTTGAGTGGTATAGAGGGAAGAAAACAGCAAGAGAAGCTGGAAATATTTGTTTTCTTTCCCCCATTTAACCTTGATTATTTATACCGCTGAAGCCTTTTACGGAAAGAAAGGGCAAAAAAAATACTTTTTTTGAGGCATCTCTTTTCAGGAACAGCGAGCTTCCTCACCTTGTTGCCTCTTCATTAAATTCCACCTTTTCCCTCTCCTTCCGCTTAAAGATTTTTTTCTTGTGGGGTCATGACTCGTGGCTAGAAGTTTTCACCGTGTTTCTGGCCTTCTTGTGGGGAAGAAGAGGAGAGGGCAGGGGAATTGAGAAAAGAACCTGATTTGATTCGTGGTAAGTGGAGTGGAATCAACAATGTTGGGGGAAATCTATTGTTGCTTTTCTTCTAATGTAGCTATTTCCCTCTTGCCTTGATCTGGAAGAAGCTGACTCCGATCGGGTAATCTTGTTTCATCAGACTCGCTTGGTTTGAGTCGTTACGGAAAATGCCTGTTTTTAATTGTCTTAGCCTTCCAATATTCTTCTTCTGTTTGTTCATTGCCCTCGTCTTTGCGGATCATCCCTTTTGCTCATCAGGTTTCGTTTGCAAGAAAGGTCATAGCAATTTTGAAGTTCATTAGTCAAGATCTCTTCCTTGAAAAGATTCAGGTGAATCAAGATGTTCTGATGAGGAAATAGTGCAGAGTTTAAGATAAATGTGAAGAAATGAATTCAATCTAGAGTCAGTAGACGCGCTTACTCCGATCATAGGCAATGCTCTTTAATTAAATCAGTTTGTTCCTTGAATTCTCTGTCACTAGAAGCTGGTGCGGGAATATCCGCCTCTCTGCTGTGTTACTGTGTCAGTCCTGTTTCTCCTGTTCCATTCCCTGTTTCTAGTAGCCAAATTACTTAATGCTGTTACCTTTCTGTGGCCCCTCTCATTGACATTGTTGTACTCCTCTTCTTTTCTTTTCTTTTGACTACTTTACATCAGTTCGTTATGGGATTTCTGTTGATTGCTAAAGCTACTACAAAATGATCTGATAGACCTATTTGGGACATTATTCTCCCTGTATCTCTTTAGAGTTCAAAAGATTTATGCTTTTCACCTATGTTTGGTTATTTGATAAAAACCAATGCTTGCAATTAAAGCAGGTGACAAATTATCGTTCTCATGAGGAGCTTCTACAAACATGCGTTTATGTCGATCATTTAGTTTTCAATCAACGATTGAAGATTGGTTAAAGATATTTCTATAGAAATTTCTCAGGAGTTGAAAATAAATTAAATAGTAGAGAATTATAAATTTGAAACACACGAAGTGCTAAATTAGCATATAACTTCAGAATTATCTTGTAGATTTAATGGAGAGGCCTGGTTATCACCATCCATTCTTGAAAAGTAGCAACCATGCGTTCTTGAGAAGTACATAGACGAAAGTAGAAGAAAAAAATTAAAGAGGGTTGAATTGATTGTTTCATGGTAGATCAGCAAATAAGGTCAATTGTTATGGAAGTCATGTGTGATAAATATGTTCTTTCTAAAATGTCATACTAAACTTGTACTATAATTTATTTGCATATTGTAGTTTGTTATTATAATTTGGCATTTCATTACTTTAACATTTTTCCCAAATAATAGAGGCATGCATTTCTTTCTTTCTATAGTCTAATTTTGGGGCACCAAGATGTTCCCCTTCCCCCGCTCCCAAGTTTCTGACCTTTTCCCTGCCCGCTGAATTCTTACGGCTGCAAAGGGTTTAGGTTGTGACCATCTCTCATGAATTTTCCTTGCGAACAATTCCTGGTGGCTTCTTCAGCTGCCACCTTTCTGGATATCTAAACAGAGCAAGGTGGCCAAATTTGGCCTCCCTTTTCTCCCTTTTCTTTGTATTTTTTAATAATCCCAACAACATTCAGAAAGGTCTCATCCTTAACCAACCTTGTGATCTTCTGCACTGACCACTTTGCCCCTTGCTGCGTTTCACGGCCTCTTTTCTCTGATGCACCTGCTGACATCTGTTGCTTCTAGACACGATCCAAGGATCAGTTTCTTTTAGCCTTTTCATAAATACGTCCATATCATTGAGACTGATATTTTTGTCATATGCAAGTAGGGCTAAGGGAACTGCACAGAAGCAGCAATGGATCAAGGGATGGAGCTGAAGGGGTGCGTTCGCAGGATCAAGAACTGCGCCGTCGAACTTCTGTCGATGGAGGAGGATCTGGTGACTGATCTCGATGATGACTCGTCGGACTTGGTCTGGAGGGACCTCCGGCTGAAGGTCACCTTCCTGTTCATTGATCTGAGCCGTGTAATCTCCCGCAGCGAGAGTGATGAGCGCAGGAAGGCGCTCACCCTTCTCGCCAACAAGTTCTACTACTCCATGGATGAGGTGATCAATCGGTCCCCCCCCCCCCCAACATGGCTAGCTTTTCTTGGAAGCATGTCTTTCTTCATTGGCAACCAAGATGATAAATGTACCTGTAACAGAAAGACCCGGACAACAATTTTTTTACAAAATTCTTACCGAGACCATACACATGACAGTGCTCAGTTAGCAATTGTTCATTGTTTAGAATCGCCTTCATATCATGTAGCAAATTCAGCAGTCTCTTAATGCGTATGCTGTTCCTGAATCCTGACAAACAGTGTCCATGGTAGGCTATCTACTTCAAATTGCCCTTGTTTTGGCTTTTATGTTTCATCATTTATGGACCACCTGGTTCCACTGTTAGTAAGTTCAACTTGTTCAAGTAATAGTAGATGGGAACAATACTCTTGAAAGTTGAGAAAGCTTCATAGCCTCACTTACCCACATCATCAGGTCAAACAAAGACCAGTTAGATCTTCTAGATGCCTATTAATTGCAGATCAGTGCTTCTGCCCCTTCAGCAAGTTGCTATGGTTCTTGACTAAGATTACCAAATAAATAGATGCCCACTGTGTTTCAATCCTATTGCAATGCACCAACTGCATAAACTAGTCATGGTCAAACATGGAAAACTCAAGGTTTGGTAGTTTGGTTGGTCCTTGTTGTGCACAAAAAATTAATTGGACAACTACACAAGGGGGTCAGCTCGCCTTTAATGTTTAGTTTTGACTTAAGACTGCTCTTGGACAATGGCAGCTGGGCGATGCGGTGACAAGCCGAAGCGTCTCCGTCATGAAGGTGTGCTACAGCGACGCCGGTCAGGCTCTCCGCGAGGTGGTCGCCGCCCTTGCGCCGTCGCAGTAGTTTGATGGGGTCTCCTATCATACGCCCCTGGCCCCTGCATTGCATTACAATGGCATGCTGTGAAGCAGGGAGGGGGAGAGAGCATGAGTACCTCACATGCATCTTCTATGAGGCAAGAAAGAAGGGAGCTGAGCCTGAAACTCTTGCAGAAGGATGAGTATGACTGTAAGAAATATATGAGCAGCAGCTAGATCACCTGTGTACATACATGATGAGAGTGTGTCTGGACTCACGGAGTCCCCACGGAGTCTGGAGTTGAATTAAAGCAAGAAAGATACCAGCTAGCGTGTGGTTCTCTCCAGCAAATTTTTTCCTGCTTTTTTCCTTTTAAATTTATCCGTGTTTGCTTCGTGGTGACTGGAGAACGTTGCGTAGATCTCCTAATTTTATAGAGTTTACGCGGTAGCAGCGACATCGTTTGATCAGACATTCAGCATCGTTTGATCAGACATTCAGACAAGAAGGAATGGCAGGTAGCTGCAGCATGTAGCTCGTACTTCCGTACTTGTTCAGCTGATTGGCCTCTTCGAATACTATGCGTCACCGAGAAATGAATGTACTACGTAAACAATATAACCTTGTTTCCAAAAAAAAAATGAACATTTATCACAAAAAAGAAACTTGAACAATATAACAACAAAGCCTATAAAAACACTTGATGAGATTTCTGCTAAATCTTGCGGTGTTGATATACTCATCACATCCAGTGGAGAGAGATTGCAGAGAATTGGGCACTTGCATTACACACAGAAGGTCGATGTTACCTTGTAACTGACAAAAAGACTTTTCCTGCTAATTATTCATATCAAGTTTCTACGCTACACCTCTGTTAAGATCACCACTTGGTCTGGAGCCAAAGAGAGCAGAAGAGAGAACCAAAAAGAATCAATATGTGCAACAAGATGGGGGAAAACTGCAATTGCCGAAAACCCTCCCTATTTCAATCATTGACATATATTCATACATAGACTTTCAGAGGAAGCGCGCTTGACTGCAGTATTTGAAGGCCATGCGACGAAGTGGCATGCATTACTTCCTTTAGCTTTCAGATAAAGGAAAAGCAGTATCTTTGTTTCACCTTTGCGTCTTCATGCAGACACCGAAGCAGATGGCTCTCCAAATAGTTCATCAAACAATGCTGAAAATTGAGCAGACACCTTTGTTGGCAGTGGCTTACCATCCTGTTGGTTCCTCTTTCAGATGGCTTCTGCCAGGAACTTGTTCCTTCAAATGAAAATAACAAGGACATCGAGAGTGAGATATTCAGTATAGAGCCTGATTGTTGAGAGGGTAATAAATATTAAAGAGTGTTATGCTTTTATTTATGCACGTGGCCAACTGAAAAATATGAAATTGAGCAAACTATTATAGAACGACCAAGAGTGAAGGATTGGTCACAACCTTTACCATCATTCAAGGCCAAAGTGGCTACTGGCAACTTTGGATAGGCATTTTAAACTAAAGACTTTTCACAAAAATAGGTAGTTAGATCCATAATTTTACTTCAGAGGTTCCCCCATCAAAAGATACTTAATAGTCTAAGGTACTGATTACTCAAACCTAACAATCTGTGCAGCACCAAGCAATAGTAGAAGGAAAAGTTCAAAAAAAGCATTAGTACAAGGAAATTTACCAGATTAACACCAGGGAGTATGTAATTAGCTAGCTTGTCATCCACCGAAACTGGCAAACTGGGCATCTTGCTCATTATTCCAGGCATTTGGCTCATGCTGTTTATCAAGGAGAGCATCGCATTAGATATAGCATGGGTACTAATGGCATAGCTCTAACTTTTGCCTTTGAATTATGAATCAATGTATGTGCGTAATATAGTAAACTGTACATTTGTAGAAGAGCATTGATGTTCCTTCTCATGCGATGGAAAAGATCAATGTTGTTCTGAGCCTGAAAGGGATCATAAAGTTGAAACAAAATAAACTCCTGGGCGACTAATGCTCCCATACACTACAATTTGGGGGGTGGGGGGGTCTAATAAGATTACTCCAATTGTACAGGAAATAAAAGAACAACCTGTGATGTCAAAATATTTGCTTCTATTTGACTGAGAAGCTGAGCATTTTCTTCCAATATTATATTTAGCATTGCACGATCCATGTCAGAGGCTGCATAATGGAACGTAGACAAGTTGTCATATGCTGGAATAATCTGAATGAACTAAAAAGGCACAAAACGACCTATAATTACATCTTATTGGTCAATAGGACTTGTGCATATGTCTGTATTGAAAACTAGAAAGATTCTAGTACATTTACATATATACACGTTGCCACATATGTAGAAAAAGTCTGAGTTCCAATGGAAAGTAGTCCCAGTGTAAATTGCAACAGGGTAACCAATGAAGGTATGCAACCTCAGCTGCTCTAATTTTTCTTGCCCAAATTGCGTCAAAGCTTTGGTGAATGGCTAACATTGCTATTTCATTATAAGCTGCATTAATTGTGGTGTACAAGCTAGGAAACGCCCATATCTCACAAAGCATAGAAAGCACATAAACCAGTCAGAATGTCTTGAGTCATTTATGTGCTGCAAAAGTATGCAAGCTTGGGAATTTTATGGAAGGTCTTTACCATTCTTGACATAATTGTTTTTTGTCAGACCCTGAGGACATAAAATTAGTTGAAGTATTTCAGACTGTTTACCACATGGACAATATAACATGATAAAATCAAGCAAAGGGAAACAGTTAACATAATCAATTACACGGTAATTCCATAATTGACCTACCAACCTCCAGATACAAATCGGTTATCCTGAATGGTGTTGCATTCCACATAGGAAGAACCTCTGATGTCTGTCTGAACGGGATGATTGGTAACCCACGATGAGGACTTAACCATTTTGTCCTGAGAAACAGCCTTGGTGAGCACCAGGCAAAAATATACACATAAATATATTTTATGCACAAAAAGTACAAAGGTTGAATAAGTGTGCCATTTATATTTCTCATCAACTTCAAAACTTGAGGGTGAAGCAGATTTTTCCCATTTGGGGCTAATCTGGTTAGAAGACCATTAATAGAAAAAAGAGGCCACGAGAACTTTAAAAACTTCATCTTTGCTACATCAATTTCACAATCCATACAACACTAGTACATGAGTGATATATATAATGGATTTGAACATATATTTGACATTTGAGAACATGATTCACAAACAACTCCAAATTTAGGGTATGCTTCTCAGGAGTCAGAGCAGAAATTGCTTCCTAACAAGAGTATTCTGAGGGTGATGAGAAAGCGAATATTTTATGAAAGAGCAAAGGATCAATACCTTTCGATCTTTCATCTTTTTTCCAAGATAATGTTCTTCAGTCTTCCGTTGTCTTGTATTTTCTTTTTTCTGTAAGATCATCTAATCGTTAGTACCATAAAGAATGAAAAAGCAAAATATCATTTTCTGTACATGTTCCCTCAATAAAATACTTGTTATAGATCTGGAAGGCACCAGGTCAGATTAGCTACAAAATTACGCATTGTACAAAGCTCAGCCCCTATGTGCTCCACCCAAAAAAGGCACGAAACCATTCTTATTTATTGTGCAAATAATGTAGTTTGGCATGGTTGAATGCTAGTCATTGATCAATCAGCTTAAGTGATACCATCTCAGTTGAATTCACTGACCAAATATATTAAAAACAAAAAAGTTACAAGACTTCCAAAAGTGCTGTGAAACAATAGAAGGCCAGCTTTTGATTGGTATCTTTTTGGCAATATTAGTAGAGACACAAGTATTGCTAGAAATGTCAAAAGCAGAGACTTTGCAGCCCTATAATATTATTCTAGTACACACTAGACAAATACAAAGGTAAATCTGTAGGACAACAGCTCAAAAGGATACTTAGGAGGACCAGCTCAGACCACACTAACTTTATAGTCCATAATAGACCATTATAGTATTTATATAGATGTGGACAAATAAGTGTATCTACCGCATGATCTACTTTCATATACGCGGCACTGGTTTAGTGGAATTATAGTGATATCATCCTGACAAGCCACAAAAGTATAAACTACTGTTAGTCCCCATCCATAAGCTGTGAAGCGTACCACATATTCCTTTAGCTACGAAAAAATATCTAGAGTGGATTAACATCTTGCATATTTTTGTATTTTCGGAGTTCAGTCTTAAATAAGAATCTGCAGATGCTATGTTGATCTGAAGGGGGAAAATTATCATTTATATGCTGCAAAATAGATCAAATGGACTAGGTACTAACCGCCATCCACTGGCATCTCATGGCCACATCTCTTACTGTCTTCTCTGGTAACATAGCTGCTATCTTGATATACTTCATGATTCCTGGTTCATTTGCATACCTGATAATTTCATAACCAGTGCACGCAATGACACAAGATTAGGAATGGTCCGATAAATGCAAACTTCAATAGAAGACAGACAAGATAATTTTGTGATAAGAGCATTAGATCTCTGTTTATTAGAAAAATGGAAAGTATAGCGAACAGAACTGAAAATGACAAGTTCATAAAAGCAAGTGAAGTAGACTTTCGAACAAATGAACTCATGTAACAATTTCTTAGCAGAACTGAAAGTGACCCTTTTAATGGGTAAAAAAAGGATAAAATGGTTAACTTCTGGCTAGCTTCGAAGTACTAATATGATACACACTCATTATTCTGTAATGGTATAGGCAGCGTAAATATCTCATAGTTCGGTGTCAATTGCCAGGTATAATCTGAGAATGTTAAACTACATGAATTAAGTTTGCACTATATATATGTGATATAGGGCTCCGTTTTTAAAGGTGATATAAAAGTCAGTAATTTCACATAAATTGATAGTGAAGCATACTTATGGAGGCCATCGTTCAGCATTTGTAACTCAGGATATGACCAATCCACAGCCATCGGTGCTCCATACTTGAGGCTCTGACTAGAATCAGCAATCATGTTGGGTGAACCAGTGCATACAATCGTCGAAGGTGTAGTGTTGAACATTGCCAGATTGCCATTCATCCCACTGGAAGTGTCCAGGCAAACCGGCATGGCTCCCGACCCACTGGTAATTGCGCTAGTCTGAAATGAAAACACATGTTGGTTGCAGGAGGACTGTGGAAATACCCCAAAGTGGTTAGGATCTGTTGACATCTGCATGCCAGACGAGATTCTGTGCTCCCCCTTCAGCCTCACAAGTACATCATCAAGCTTCGGAAGAACACTTGATTTTGTTACCCCCCTTGAAACTTTCTTCTTCAATGAGGGGACTGTTGTACCACAAGTTACACTTCCGTTTTGACGCGGCCTAGGTGAGTTCGGCATCCACGGCTCCATAAACTCATCAAAGTAACCACGGATGCCATCCAAACTATGAAGATGATGTCCAAAACCTTACTGAAAACAGATCACTCCTTTAACAACAGTACCCAGATTTGAGAAGCTTGCACACTACGCTTTCTGCAGAAGACATGAAAGGAGAAATATTACTATCATTGCTTCTAGACAAAACAAAAGTACTAGAGGATTCCACACAACATATTTAGTATTATAACCACTGAAACTAATCAAATCCAAATTAAACTTTACAACTGACTTCAATAAAAAAAATCAGCTATTAACATTACAGAGGATCTAGCTATCAAACTGAAGCACCATTGATCACATCGCAAATTTCACAACTAAAGAGTTTGGGGATAAAAATGAAAATGATAAGAGCCTGAAGAGTACAATCCAATGCGCAAGTATTTGTTTCAAATTAGAATCCGATTAGTATTTTTCTTATATTTAAGCATCTTGTATTACTTAGACGAGACTGATAAGAAATGCATAACCAAAGCTCAAAACTTTAGTAAAGGCATGTTTTAAAGAACATTTTGAGGTGAGGTCAAATATCTAGAACCAGTAATCAAGAAGCACCTCACTTAAGAGAGAAAATAATCTTCAGAGCATAGTAGATGGAAATTATATAGCTACATGATTTCACATGGAAGCTCCATGCTAGATAACAACTTACCATATAAGGAAAGAAACTTTATTTAATCACCCATTAAAATACACATCAAGATTGACCCAGACAACAAAAGCTTAGATACATACTAAAAACATATTCCTCATCAACTCCACCACTAGATGAATTATCAGTAGCACGACGACAAAAACCAGTGAATCACAAGAAATCATTCAACTATACACTTCTCAGCAATAGAAGACGACTACACAGAGCAAGAGTACAAATGTTCAGCTCAAGATAACTACCAAAATCCTACAAGTCACGAAAAAAACATCTATCAAGTCCAATCAGTTGATGAATTTACAAACAGGAGAATATGATCTGTGCAAAGATCGATCCTACAAACATCATGATAAGAAAGCTCATAGACCTCGAAAACATGTTGGTCTACTTCTGAGAGAAAGGGGGGGACATACGAGGATTTCAAGCAGAAGAAGTCATCTCAAAACTCATACCCAAGATCAAAACTTGAGCTTTAATCATGCTTAGAGCCAAATTAAGGAATCAATTCGCAAAAACCTCAGGCAGCATACCAATCAATCCGTACAGCGATAGCAGAGTCCAAGAAGAAGCCAAACTCCAGCACGATTGAAGGATAGAGCAGCCTACTTGGTACTCGGCGGAGAACACGCAAACGCGTCCTTAAAACCAAACGCATCAAGAAGCTAAGCTAATCTGCTCTCATTGGACAAGCAATAGAAAAAGACTTGAACGGAAAGGAAGAAACCAAATCAAGCAACGATGATTGCACGAAAGACGGCGGCCCCAGGCGCGCACATACGTGCAAAGCACCATCCAAGGAATCGCTTTGCACATCAAAGTTCACGTCAACCCCACAAATTCCCTCCCTCCCTAAGCAGCTAAGTTTCCACTAGCTAGGCCAACCAACTCAAGAAACCACCCACGAGCACGAGACGATCCGATCCTACCAAATCAAGATCCTAGCGTGAGCACGCAACCAATCAAGAAATCCCAAATCAAGAAACGCACCTGCCCCAGAGCCGCCAATGACCATGCCGTCCGTCAGACCGTCCTAGCACTAGCTGCGGTAGAAAGAAGCCACCAGAGGCAGAGGCAGGGCAGAGAAGCCAGAAAAACAGCGGCGGCAATTCTTGCGTGTCCCTCGCTGCGAGTGGTGCGTGCGTGCGCCCGTGCGGTGCGGCACTGTGGTGGTGCGCGCGGAGGTGGTGGTGCCTTCCGCTTTGGCTCGATCTCCTCCTCCTTTAAATGGTGCCGTCCAGCTTTGTGCACTCCAATGGGAAGGCAGGGGAGAGGCCAGAAAAGCGGCGGCCCCGCCGCCCCAAAGGCGAGAAAGAAGCTGCTATATGCGGCCAAAAAGCCAAAGCCGTGTGCCAATTCTACTGCAACTTGCACCACCAAACGGAAGGGAGAAGTGAGTGCTGCTGCCGTGATGGCGAGGAGGGGGCGAGAGGAGAGAGAATAAGAAGAGAGGAGATCTCTTGGAATTCAGCGCTAGGGGATGGAAACAATGGCACTGGGATTCCCAATGGCTACCAAACACTGATTGCCACTGTTAACTGCTAGCACTATTTTTAGCCTACGAGCATATTAGCTTATACTTCCGATTTTTACTTAAAGAAAATCAGTAGTTAATATGAATATTTAGTTTTTTAAAACAGTTTGTCTACTTTTCTTGCTCTTATCTTACTTTAGAAATAAGCCAGGGATCACAGATGTATCACACAAACATTCATCTTACTTCCGTCTCACATGTACATCTTTCCCTCACTTTTTTCACTGCTCATCTCATTTTAAAAGTCATTTATTTTAGTCACTACTATTTATTTTTAGTTAAAAATCATCAGTCACAACTAAAAATTATTAACCACACTTAATATAAACATCCTGCTCTCTTGGTTCTTCTCTCTATCTTGCCTTTCCTTTCTCTCTCCTTTTTGCTTTTTTTTTGTTCGGCTTCGCTTTTTTTTCGTGAGGAAAGAATCAAGTGCTCAATCCCTTCCCTTTCCTGTGTTTTCTTTGCTTACTAACAATGACGAAGCCAGCCACCAATGGGAGCCCGAGTAGAGTACAGGAGCCTGAACAGAGTTGACCGTCGGTAGGTAGAGGAGCTCGCTATGGAGCTCAAACAACAAGAAGGCTACTTGCCGGCAAGCCCAGGCAGCAACCCAAGGTTGCCGAGCGGTGGCTCCGCCCTACTTACTAATTTTCTTCTCCTTGAATTGCTTTGCTAGTCACTGGATTACTTGTTCCAATTGTGCGGATTCATTTGATGGTTTTTATTGCTCTTGCATCATGACTAGCCCTGGCCTAGGGAGCAAGGGCGACCGTCTAGGGCCCACGAAAGCTAGAGGCCCTTAGCTCATGTATATTAGTATGTATATATATATGATATAGTCTATGTACTAAATACTAAACATAGTTGATTAATGATTAGCTAGGTCAGCTATCAAAATAAGTAATGGTCCATTTGGTCTATGTTTTGCATCGGCACTGAGCGCTTCCTAAATATCCAAGTATGAACAGTCACAAAGAGAACACATTGAGTGAGTCATCCACCAGATCTAATCGACCACGCACATCGCCTACGCCCCTTGACCTCTCCACTCCTCTTCCGGTCTTCTCTTCTTCGAAACAAACACCATTGTTGTCGGCATTAATGGAGAAGGAGAGCCCGATTTCATCAATTCCCAACCAATTCGCCTTTAATTTCTTCACTTTGCAACGATTTTACTCAAAAACCTCTCATATAGATGTTATATACATGGTACATTTTTTGAACTTTTGTTTTTTGATTATCTGTTAAATACCACTCTAAGTCTCCAACACAACATCTGCACTATCTAGAACAAAATCTTGGACTTTCTTGTAACATTGATATCCATTAGATCAGAGAGAGAGACAGGTTGAAAAATTATTCGAGGTCATCAATGTCATATGAAAGGTTGAATGGTTTGGCCACATTATGCATTGAGAAGGATATATTGGATCAGATTAATGTTGATACTATTATCAATGACTTTGCGTCTAGAAATGTTAGAAGAAATTGCTTTTGTGATCATTATATTCACAACTCGCTTGCTTGTTTGGCAGGTGATAGATGATGGTTCATGGTTCTCCCTTAGCGAGCTTCAGCTAATGTAGTTTTCACCTAAATTATTTTGTCCTTAGTAGTATGTTATAATTTTCTAAGGCTTCTTCATAATATTAACGTGCCAGTGGATTATCACCAATAAGTACTCGTATTTTGTAATGTACTAAGTAATGTCGTCAATAAATACTTTGTATTATGTGACATACTAAGTTTAATGGTTACTATATTGAAATTTAGCTTTTGCAATTCATATAAAATGTATTGTTACATATTTATATTAGAACGAAAGGCCTCCACTTTTGTCACGGTGGGGCGACAGTAGCAGTGTCCTCAGCCTAGGTAGCGCACGGCGAGCGGCGGCGACAAACACGCTGACAGGTGAGCCCATGCAATTTTTTTATTCAATTGGCATTGGTGCATCTAGGTTCATTGGTTCCAAAAAAAATTTCCCTAACATTGCTCCCTCCCAGGGGCTGAGTCTGGTTCCACCCCTGCTCCCTTCTAATGTGTAGATCGGTGCTAAAACGCTCTCTCCTCTTGTCTAGTATCGGTCGCTACATTGAGAGAAGTGAGAATGCGAATTTGGTCCTACCTGAGGACGTGGATGGGTGATAATTCCACATTTCATTGCTTCGATGTTTTCCTTTTTAAGTCCTGTTTTACTGTGACTTTTTTTTTTTGCTAAAACGACATTGGCTGCTAGTTTTAAAGTTATTTAATTAAAAATAAAGAAAAAATAAGAAAAATAAAAAACCATTATATCTTTATAAATGATGTAAAGAAAAAATATCATGTTAAGAATCCAACGTATATTAAATGATTTTTGACTTCTGAAAACCAGAAGCTATCCTTGTTTGGAATGTGGCTTAAGTTGAGCACTACTCTCAAAAGGTTGGTTCCAGTTATAGGTAGGATTTATTTGTGAGAGGACTTGGATGGGTTTCAGGCGGTGGAGTGCAGGGATGCACAAGCATAATGTCCTAGGTTTAATTTCCACCCACGAAGGGTGTGAAAACACTCTTTCTAAAAGAAAAGAATTTCCTTGCAATGTTGGTTGTAACAGTAATATTTGCCTTATATGGCTTTGAAATGTTAGTGTTGGGATCTATTCATTGCTAACCTTTAACTTGGTGCTAAAACGGTATCCACTTAACACAAAATCAAGTTAAAAACTTCTCAACAAAATTATAGCTGCAACCCTCAATGTTATATAAAATAATGTAAATTCCTTGTTTAAATTCAACCTAGGGAGAACTAGAGCATGTCCAATGCAGACGCTTAGAGAGATGCTTAGTAATAAAAAACTGATTTTTCTTGCCACATAGGATAGATAAGGTGCTTATTTTGAAGCATCGATGATTAAATAAACACCGGTGCTTAGTAGGTGCTTATGTGTATAACTATATCTATTAATAGATAATATAACATCTAAGCACCTATGGAAGAGATGCTTGCATTGGAGGAAATAACTTTTGCATGAATGCTTGATGATGTGGCTATATTCTCTCTCTTTAAGCACTCATATATAAGCATTTTGTATTGTACATGCTCTTAGAAGAAGATTGTATATTTTTGTTATTTTAAGATGGAACTGATCAAGAACCTAAGATTGGAATGAAGTAGCATATTCGGTCTTGCGGAACAAATTGACCACGCTGTTGAATTGAATTTTCTGATGGCATTATCATTGTTCAAAGAAATGGACAAGCTAGCTGGAAAACGCTTCAGCTTTCAGATTTTCTACACAGGACTTCCATGTAATTATGTAAACGGCAATATTAATTAGTTTCTCTTTATAAAACTTCTGAATCGTGTTGACTATGCTTGCTTAGATTACATTTTGCACTGCAGGATGCGTACGTGCTCCCTCTGACACTTGGATTTGCTAAGGCACAAAATAGCAGGCTCGTGAGCCACAAGGTTCGATAGTATAATTCAGGTAGAAACGTGCAAGTCCTTCTATTGGCTATTGTGATTAGTAAACTGCTTAATCAGTTATTTCCGTTCGATCATTTTGACACGTAAGCTATATTCTCTTGTTGCTGCCATAGCGTTTTATTTGAACAATAAATAATGTTTTACCCTCGACATTGTTCGGTTCGTGTAGGAATTGAAAAAATTCCAGTAGGGCTTTAATCGAAGGAGGCTCGTCCATGCAAAATATTTTGACCAAAAGTCCCTGTTCATAAATAAAACATTTATCTAAAATAAGGAATTTCGCTAAAACTCTGAGATAATTATGCATATTTGTTTTAGCATTTGCATGAAATTCTTGCAGAAGCTTGGCCCTGGACAACTCGGGATAGCTAGCGAAGAATGGGTGATGCTAGTGGTGGGAAAAATGTTTGTTAGTGTTGCTTGTAGGCTTAGTTTAAAATTATTTTAATTATACTTATTAAGTAGTTAAATATTAAAATAAGTTGATTTAAATAAAATTGGATTTTACTTGGCCCATTTCATTAGCTCAATTTTTAAAATATTTTTAAAGTATAGATAAAAAATATTAAACTAAACTATAAAAACTTTAAAAAAAACTATATAAGACGAGTACTTGATCTACCACACCCAATGTGCCACGCGCGTGAACCTTTTCTTTCCTTGGACTCGATCGCGGTCGTGCTGACCTGCCACAAGCCACGCGTCGCCCATGCACGGTGTCAGGCAAGACAGGCAGGCAACCGTTTGCCAGCATTATTTCTGTGAAGCTGCGGACGAATTGTTTACCGGCACTACTGGATGTATGGACGGTCAACGAACCACTCCAGATTTGAAGGAAAACGAAAGGCCGAAAGAATAGTAGATAGTTTGCCGAAGAATGGATCGAGATATATCAAAGTGGTTCTTTAAAATATTTCTTTTAGTTGAGTGTTTCCTTTGTCAAAGTTTATAAGTCATATTTTCTATTAGCATATAGACAAAAAAATATAATAAAAATTGTTAGATTACTTTTAATTATTATCTCTAAACAGTATATTCAATATATGCTTACAGAGAATAGCAAATAAAATTGTATATTTATTAAGCAAATAAAAAACATCAAATTTATTTTTATATTAGAATATAAAATATGTTCTATAAAACATGTCTTATATTTATAATAAATTCATTTAAAAAATACGCCCCATCAGATTGGCCGGAGGAGTACTTCAGTAAGCGACGGAGTCAGCACTATGCTTTTGCACGCGATGAGCGACCGAGTCATCCATGTTGATATCACATGTAGATCAATGCTTTTGCTAAAGTGCGGACGTCCGCTACATGAGGACACTTCTACCGGCTGTGATAGCTATCGGCTCATTCTGGTGGTGATCGATTCGGCTGAAAAGCTCGTGGCTTATGGCTGAAAACACTGTAACTGACAGAGGCTTATTTAGCATAATTAAATTTAAAAAATTTAAAAATAAAAAAATATGTTAGCCCATTACGTATAATACAAACAAATACGGGAAAAAAAGAACCGGCAAAAAAACTCAAAAAAAAGCCAAAAGTTCAGAAAAAGACGAAACTTATGAATAGTGAAAAATAAGCCAGAAGTCAGAAGCCGAAGCCGAGTTGATCAGGGCCATGTGATAGCGTTTACTGTTTAAAGTTTTTTACTGTAACTATTGTTAACTTTTTTAACATGATTAATTTTTAAAAATTTTTAAAATAGAAAAAATAAGCTATTCCAACACAGACAATGTAAAGAAATACGTAAAAAAGAAAAAGAAAAAAACTAAAAAAACCAAAAGGCTAGAAAAGGACAAAATTAAGAAGGTAGAAGCAAAAGCTATAAGTACAAGCTTCAAAAAAGCCAAAAATGAGCATATGAACCATTGATGTGCGCATTCGCCCCCCCCCCCAACCAAAGTGTCTGGTAGAGCACTCCGAGTATAGACACTATGCAGCAATGTCTATAATTTGCTACCTCATATAGATATAAGATTATAAACAATTTTTCAATGCATGATATCTAGCAACCACCACACTCAATTAATTTCTTCCCTCTTATTTTACCTTATCTCTCTCCTTTTTATCAATCCATATCATCTAGTTTTCTTGATCCTCTCAAATATACAATGTCTTACATGAGACACTATTAGTATCTTTCTTCTATAATTATTCTTTCACATCAGTTTTTTGTTTATTTGGCACGCTATGAACGCTGTTTATATCACCCCATTAGGAGTGCCCTTAGATAAGTTATGTTATTTTCCTCCTCGAGTGCTTTGGGAATCGCACAGTCCTCACACGCTAGGAAAATCCCCCACCCCACCCCCACATCCAGTTGAAAGATTCTTCTTTCCAAGCGAAAGCTTTCCTTCGAATCAATTGAAAGTTTTTCCCAAACAATTCGAAAACTTTCAAGTTGAAAGCCCAAAATATTTCGAGTTTAAATTAAATTCAATAATATTTACTTGAAAGTTTCAATTCGCAATTTTTTAAAAGGTGAATAGGAAGAGTGGTAATGCCGGAACTCAAGGCAATGAGGCTCAAGATGGGGAGGCAATGAGCCTCTTCTTTTTAGCTTCTAAAATCTACTTTTCAGCATTTCTATAGTAACTAGCTTTCATACATGGTGTTTTTTCAAGATGGGATCTACAAGTTGATTGTAGTATATACTGATACAACTTCATTTATATCAACCAAAAATATACATGAGTTTTTCTTACTCCGTACTCTCTCATAAACAGTCAAAATACCATAAGCCATAGCTGTAAACCATAGCAAAAAAGAATGGCCCAATGGGTTGGGGAAGAGAGTGGTGCAGAAGGGCGTAGGTTGGCAGCGGATGAAGCAGTTGTCTAACGCTTTGGGTAGAAACAGACGTTTGCTGATTAGAAATACTTATAGGGCATGTTCTTTTATGGTTATGACTTATAGCTGAATTTTTAGAATTTTAACTGTTTGTGACAGAGATTACGGAGAGAGATACCTGCTTGCGATTTTGGATGGTACAGAGTTGAGCTTTTAACATGTACTATAATTAACTTGTAGACTCTGTCTTTAAAAAAAATACTCCATTTGAAAGTTAGGTACTATATCAAAAGCTTAAGGTCGAAAAGAACACTCCATAGATCAATACAAAATAAAAGGGATTTCGTACGGGGATATATGATTTCCGATTAAGTCTACTTGAATCTAGTCTATGCAATCGGATATACGTGCGATATAGTTTGTTTTGGCTTCGTTTAAAGTCTGTAATCTGGTGGATTCTCGTTTTCTCAATACAAAAGATGAGCAGATCCCCTGATTTCCTATAAGACTTGCCGCTGTAGGTAATATGATATATATATATATATATATATATATATATATATATATATATATATATATATATATATATATATATATATATTTCGAGACGGGTGTTTTCGGTTCACCTTTGATCACTACTACTCTCTCGCCCCTTACCCTTTCGGGCCCGCGCTGGGAAGCCGTTGGTCGGCAGGTGGCCCTGTCAGTGACACGCCGCGGAATGATTGGCCCGCGGAGGCGGCGAAAAAGCTGCGTCCATGCGCTGGTGGTACGGCACACATGTGATAGTGCAAGGCCCAGGCGGAAAGCGCAGCACCAACCCACCAGCCAGGCAACCACGCTCCACTTCAGTAGAGTAGACCAGTGTAGACGCGAGCGAGCTTGTGGCAAAGTAACCCGTTTATTTTTTAGCTTATGCGTTATATTTTTTTTAAATAAATAAATGAGATAGTTTTTAGTTTTTATTTTAAAACGGTATATTATGGTAACTTTTTAAAAATAATTTATTAATATTCAGTTAGTTCATTTGTATAAACGAACACGTTAGGACCGCTAATAAAAGGGAGAGATGCATGATGTGGCCTGTCAATGAGGCCCTCCATGGCCTTACTGTTGCGTGGAAAGTGAGCAACGTGCTGCCGAAGGGACGGCGGTAGCGCCAAGAGCTTTCTATTTTGTTCGCAGTGCTCTTGTTTGTGTGCTCTTGAAAAATGTGAATAAAGAAGCTTTTCGCTAGACAAATAATCGGCTTACCTTTTCAAAAGAAATACTTTGATATTAGATTGAATATAGATATGGCTGAGAGTAATTTATCAATATAAGTCATAGGTGACGTAATCCGTATTGAGATCAAGCTGATGGCCAGCTGAAGACACATTTCAACTCGAAAATGTATCTCATGTCGAATTGGATGGAATGTGGCTTAAAGGCCTACAAGAGCTTGGTCGCCGACTGTGTACTAGGAAATAGCATACTAGTACCCATTTCACACTTTCTACCTTGTATGGTGATCGAGCTAAATTATCACTACGTATCACATGCGTAGGAACTGAGCTGAATGTACACCTCTATCACACAAGTTCGAGTTTTCTTCTACTCGAAATTTGGATACCTATCTTCTTAATTAAATTGATATTTAGTTACTCCTAGCTATCCCGTATTTTTCTCTTGGCAAGAAATGATGTGTGTGTGTGTATATATTACAGGCTAAAGATGCCATAATTAATAGGGTTGTTAAAATTTAAAATGTCCAAACATAAGAGCAAAATAATTTTTTTCATATCCTCGGCGTAGTCACAGTAATTTTTCACTCCATTTTTAGGAGAAACACAACCAAAACGACCAAAGGAATAACTTAAAATGCATCTGCAAATTAACGCAGACACCTTAACGATCGAGCCATCGACACAGCGCTTGATGTGACTTGCGAGAAAGCCATGCACACACACACATGTACTACGTACAGCATCCATCCAGTGCTTTACTTCTTTTGCATGGTTGAAATTGTAACAGTGGTTGTGCTTCTTCCCGTCTAAAGCTTTCGTTTTGGTCATCATTTTCCTACTCCCATCGGCCTGTTCATCACTACATGACTAGGGGGTGAAGCCAAAGCACTTTGCTTATTTTTCTTTGCGAGAAAAAAAGCGCTTTATTTCTTGACCTCCCCAGTCACCCTCACGTGTCTTCGCAGTATTTTTTTATCGAGCATGTCGATTTGGGTGGTGAAAGAGAGCTCTTTTGATTACTTAAAAGCCGGTGCACGTACATTAGAAATGTCGTTTTTTTTATTTCCGACACTTGAAAGTACTTATTGTGTTAGTGTTAGGTAGGACGGTTCTTTTTTTGTCCACAAGCTAGCTCGTATTATTAGTTTATTACTCATCGACTTCGTAAATTATTTGATTTACGAACCAAACCGTTCTACTCCTCACCAAAACTAGGGGGGAGGGGATGCTATAGAGAAGCAATACGATCGGAATTAACGAACATATTGGCCACACGAAAACTGATATATTTAAGTTGTAAACTTAACACGCTTTTGCCAATTTTTAGATAATTGTACCCTCACTAACCAGAGATTGATTGATGATGAAGAAGAAGATATTTTAATCAACATGTTAGTTAGCCAACCGTTATTTAGGAAAGATACACAATCATAAAATATCGATGTTGAGAGCTAATTCTCACTTATCAAAAACGAAAATAAAAGAAAAGAAACAGATCAATTTTCAGATGGTGGATTGATGGAGAAGCACTTCCGATCCTTAGAAATCTAAGCTCACTTTCCATCAGGCAACGGTGAAAAAGGAACGTACGGGCGCATATACCTACAGTGCAGCTGAACTGCAATGCAGTGCTGGTTGCCACTAAGCAAGCACAGCCAGTGAAACAAAAGAAAAAAAAAGGTGTTGTTTTTGAGTGGTCCCTTCAAGGTGGGAGCTTGACCCTACCTGAATAGATGGATCAGATCAAATCAAATCAAATGAAAACCCTTGTGCAAAAAGAGCCACACATGCAGTGTGTCCTCCTTTTGCGAGCACACACCCCACCTCCATTCTGCAGGCGAGGTACATGAGATACAGATCTTTGGCACTGCTACAGAGCCTGCACACTTTAAGGTGACATCATCCAAAGAATGTTTGGCCACCACAAACTTCAGCTTTTCACATGTTCATGGTTCACACCAAATTAGAAATTTAGGCTCCACTCGCTTTAGTTTCTGCCTCCTTAATTTCTTTTTTATCTTTTTGAGTTTTTTTATTTTTTTACATTGTTCATAAAAATATAATTTTTTAAATTTAATTACTTAAAAATACAACAGCTGCTATAATGTACTTTCAGCTGCTACAGTGTAAAAAAAAAGAAACCACAGCTTATAAGCCACGTTTAGCTACAGTATAGAAAAACTAACAGCTTTTTGAGTTTTTTTTTGCTTTTTTATTCCTTTGCACTGTTCGTGATAATATAACTTTTTAAATTTTAATTACTCGGAAAAAATAACAGCTGTTACAGTGTACTTTTAACCGCTACAGTATAGAAAAGTTAAAAATCATGGCTTATAAGTCACGTTTAGCTAGTAGATATCTAGTAGCCTGCATACAATATAAGGGGCAAGATTTCGCCGCTACTGCAATCGTACTTGTCGGTGTGACGACTCACGTGTAAGTGACTATTCTTACGCTGAACACACTTGTAAATAAAGAGAATAATTTGCTGGGGCAAGCCTTGAGCTGAGCCAGGTAGAGGACATAACAGGTAAAAAGCTAGAGACCGATGATAGCTTGCACACGAAGAAAGGCACGAGAACCTTGCTTTTCCAGATCAAGGTGAGAGAGAAATGCATCTTTATCCAACTAGGAAACTAGACTAGCAGTAGCAGAGGGAGTGGAAGCAGAAAGCACCATCGTGCACTCCAAACAAGGCAAAATCCACGTACTCATCATCGCTTTAATTATTCTCCCTCTCACACACACGCTGAAAACGAAAAAGAAGATGTCAACTAGCTCGCTAGCCCAATAATGCGACGTAGAATCTAGCATTAGTAGCCGTCAGTACAGATCGTTCAGGAGTCAAAGTGAGTTATTTTTCTAACTATCACTTATAACTCATAACTTTTCTAAATAAATAAATAAGTTGATTTTTCTGTTATTTTTTAAAATAATTTATTACAAAATCCTTTTAAAAATAATTTATTGGCTTATCAACATTCAATTTATTTATATAAACTTACGTTAAAATAAAAAAAATCACCAGCTACAATCATAAACCATCAGTGGAGCTGAAAAGACCCCACCTAACGCTTTGCATTCCCCCACATCAGATTCCTCGTGGAGCCAGGAGGGAGGCGACACGACGGCAGAATCCACTAGTCGTCCAGAGATTCCGAGTGCCACCCAGATACAGTTTCCTCCTAGTGCTCCTGCTCCATGGCCGCAACTATGGATGGCTAGCCGGCCATGGTTTCTTTTCTCCCTCCCTGACTCGCTGGATGTACTAGAATGGTGACTGATATGAACCGGTTGAATTGCCGGTGCGAGAACGATGGCCGGACATATCGCGGTAAAAGGCGTAGACGGTTTGAGATTGATCTGCAGTTCACCGCCAATGCGGTGGCTGTGCATGCAGTGTTTGAGTGATGGATCGGCAGGGAATAGCGTTCTATCTGGGCGGCGAATAGTGCGCCTTTTCGCCGTGCTTCAGACGGCGTTTGACGCAACGGTGGGTTGTAGAATTCTGCCGCCGTGGTGGCGACTACAGGAGCACTGTTGCTAGCTCGCTTCCATTGTGCGAGAGCTTGTGTGTGTCATGGGTCGTGCCGGTCATTCAGGCTCGCTAATTTCTGCATCGTAATTATTCCCGTGTAAAGGAGCAGCTCATGGCAGACATGTATACATGCGTACTCGGTGAGCAATCATGATTTGGGGAGAAAGAACGGAGCAACACGAGAGCAGCTGCTGTGATATGATAGAGGAAAAGAGGAACGATCGAACTGGATCAGGAGGAAGTTCGGTGATACGATCGCTCGGGGTTTCTGCTTTGGATTGGACCAGTGAAAGTATTGTGCATCGTTACAGGGGCTTTGGTGCTGGGAACTTGCGACTCCAAGCATGAAAATCTTTGTGCCCGTAATGAGCGTCTTGATGCAGGTTCCTGAAGGATGGTTCAGACACCATATGCTCCATAGGGGATAAAATCAAATCAAATGTTCAAGCTTTGATAAATACATGCGCGCTGTAGGTAACATGCCACACAAGCCAACGAGGCCACGACCACTTCATTTTGACGCATTTGTTTGTTAGAATTGCACATTATACCCTCGTTAAATTTTTATAAATTATCATCAATAATTTCAGAAGCTTGGCAACTTCGAAACTAGCTATGCACAACGTCCTGAAGGTATAGGTTCGAGGAAATACAATAAAAAAGATGCGCAAATGCGTCTCGCAATTACCGAATATCTGTAGGATGTTAACAATGGTCCACGTTAAGGCAGAATTAGCGTGAAACAGTAGTTACAATGACATATACTGACATCGCATCTGAACAACATGCCTGGCACATGGAAGCTCTGTAAATAACACAACCATGTCTACGTTCAGGTAGACATGTACGCATATTAAGTTTACAACTGCTCTGTACTACAGGATGCAAGAACACCTTACACATGAATAACCAGATCAATGGGCTCCTGAAGAACTTTACCGAGCAATGCACTAATGAAGTCATTAGCCCAGCAGAAAATAGCCCCTTCAACTTCAAGACGTTCTTCTCTCCAATCGGTGCAAGTATTATCATATATAGATTGTTGAGAGGTGAAAAGTCTTTGTTGTCATCAGCCTGCTTTACCTCCTGCGAAACATCTTCCAAGGCATCTCTCTTCTCCATTAGGTAGGCAGAAGAAAACCATTGTCCTGTCAAAAACCTCAGGACAACTAGTGTTCCACACGGCAACTCACCTTCTCCTGCCATAACTATGATAGAAACCACCAGAGATGTGGTGCCGTTGCCGAGCACCTCCCTTGACCCCAATTCCCCATTTGCGATGATCCACAATTCATTTCTTCCTCCTCCCTTTCATTGTATTCAAGGATCCTCCGCTTGATACTCTGCTTCTCCTCAAGCTCAGCAGCTTCTTGCTGTTTTGTTCTCTGCACAAGTGAGCAGTCACCAGGAATGAACATCTGCTTTGTCTGTTGTTTGTGTCCTTTCTTCATTAGCACCTTTAACACGCACCTTGCTGCCACCCCCAGCACTACCACCTCTTCATCCACAGTTTCTTCTCCACTCTCGGACTCCGCAGCCCTAGGGTCCTTTGAACCCTGAAGGACATTCATTGTATCATCATGTTCAAAGTGGCCCTGGGACGCACCTCCGATTTACGTGACTCCAAGCTCTCCTGTCGAAGGGCTTTCAGCTCTCGGTCGAAGTCTTCTTGCTCCTTAGGATCAACTTGCACGACCTTCTGTCTAACCTTAACACTTCCATCTTCATCAGAACCAACGGGCATGCCCTCGTCTTCATCATCACCTTCATTCTCTGATCTATCATTTGGTTTCTCTTCAAACAAAAGATCATCATCTTCATGACCATCAATAGTGCCACTATCTGAATAGCTCTCGCTGTCTGCTGCTTCTTCATGATCCTTACCATTTTCCTCGGCTCCATGCCTCCATTTGTTGAGCCCCCGCCATTCACAGAAACAGCAGCACCATGTGGCTGCTTTTTCTGAGATTGACTATCTGAGTGCCTTTCACTTCAGGCTTTGCTACTGAGGCTGCACACTCATTTTCTTCTAGCTCAACTGATGCAGCATTCAGATCTATTGATGAATATCTAGTCATGTTTGGTCGTAGCTCAGCAAACAAATCCTGCAAGAACACATGAAGAAATGTGTCTTCAGCATCACCAATAGGCTGCTCGGTGTAATGAAGCCCAACAAAAGAAACCAAGTAAAGCTCCGCCATATCCACAGCTCCAGTAGAGAGCGATAGATACTACATTCAAATGTATGGTACTAATCATTTTGGCTTGTCTTTTCGCTCCTTACATAAACAAAATAGCAACAACAGGGTTCATCACCGTAACAATATTGCCTGACTAAAAAGCACTATGTTGGTCTAAGATGATGCATTGTTTCATTTGTATAATGTTTAGTCAAGGCTCAATACCATATGCTCCTCTTTGCTTCTTTCATTACTTATTGCGTGTATGTTTTCCATTAGTAAGGTGGGTGCTGATGACTTAGTTCCTCCTATTCCGTAAAAAAAATGCAAAGTCAAATAGGAGCGAAGCTCGCAATGTTTTTTTGAAAAATAAAAAAGTAATGGGATCTGGTCCCCGGATTCCTCAGAAACAAAAGGATTACATGATCTGTTGAGGAGTAAACCACACGTAGAAGTGTTGATACACATGCATCATTATGATTGTAAAAATGTTCAGTGCTGAATATTCGCCTATTACTAAGTCCATAGATCTTCCAATACCCATCAGAAATATACCTTGGTAGAGTGTACAGCACAGTCATCTGACTCATATTATCGGATCTTTTTCCACATAATCAGAATCCAGAACCTACTAGATAACCATTCTTGGGCACTAACACCAGAAATTTAACTACATGCATCTTATAGCTTCTAGATTCAATTTTTTTTACTTCAGAGCCCGACATCTATAATGGAGAAGACTCACAAAAGTATTTATGCATGTTGGCAAGTAGTTCACATGAGAAAGGAACTAACATAAGTGTTTATGCATGTTGGCAAGTTGTATACATGAGAAAGAAACTAACCTGACAAACTCTATGTCAAGTGGTAAGGGCCCTTACTAATAATATATCTTTGAAAATGTAGCAAAAACTTGTCGAGCTTTCTTTTTGAAGAGCCTCTATTGAAATAGTGGCCACAAGTCTGCAAAAGTGTAATGATCAATCTGATCCTGAAGCAATCTTCTGGTGGATGCAAGTATCCAACACATCTTGCTGCTCAATATAGACGCGCTTTGATTGATCCTTCTCAAACATAGGCTTGCAATATTTTTTTTAAAAAAAGATAAAGAGTAAGAATTCAAGGTTAATATCATCTAACTTTTTAGCGAATACTTATCCTTGCGCAAGAAATACGCTTATTCTGTTTTATATAGTTGGAAGTTTGTATATTATACATTTTTGAACACTGAAATACAGCTAGCATGTACGAGAATGCTAATGCCAGAAGCAGAAACATGATTATCTTTTGATAAAATTGGTTTAACTCCCGATCTCTACCGAGCAAAGAAAAGGGATCAGGTTAATCAACATTGTTCTGATATATAGCAAAACCCAATAATTTTGAACACTTCTAGAAACATGTAAAATTATTGTCAGAATCGCAGAAGTCCTTACAAGCCAGCATCTGAACCACATAACATAAGCTAGCATATCGACAATTAATGAAAGAATAGTATCAGGAAACGAATTAAAGATAGCAAAGGTTTCCAATCTTTGCTAAATGATGTATTTGCTTACTTCAGGAGTTCCACGACTGAACACAATGATAAGGTAAAGTGTCTCGAATACAATTGATGAATCAATATATTTGTAGCTCTCCAAGGAATTGCATGTGGGCGAGGCGCCTTTGTTGCATTCCATAGTCATTCAACTCCAGCCCAACCCTTATCTCTTCTAAAACCTAAATCAAAACAGATAAATAAATTATCACTTAAATCTCTAGTTACAAGTGCTCCAAATTTTTCTTAAAAAAAGCATTGTTATTCATCAATCCATGGGTGACTTTGCATGCCATTGCCATGTACAAGTTTGACTTCCTAAGTATATGCTTAAAGTAAATTATTCCAATGACAGAATCACAGAAACTTACTTGGGATTGACAAACATCATAGATTAAGGACTCAACAAAAGGAACTAACCTCATCTACCACTGCGACAGCAAAGTCATCATGATAGCGACTAAGCCCAGCAGTCAGAAGAGCAATCAGATGAACTTGGCTGTACTTTCCCTTGTGAACCTTTAGAAAGCACTTAATAAGGTATTGCTGACACTCTGCCCAAGGTAGCTTGCGTAATTGGCGACGAGCATGCTCAGCACTTGATTTGTCAAGATCTGAGAAAAGCAACTTCCTCATGTACTACGCAGGGAGGAAAAACGGAAGAATTGTTCATTACTACACTCTGTAGATAAGTAAAAAAAAGGAATGAAATTAAGTAAAAAAAGACAGATGAGTGCCCTATGAGTGCCAAGTTTGCCAATGGAATAAGATTTCTGTAGATTAATGGGCAGTACTGTCAGGTGGACAAAATGGAGCAAAAGACAACAACTATAACAATTGGCTAGTAGAATTGCAAGTTTGCGGCATCAGTAACAATTAAGTATCACCAAAAACCACCATGGTAACGTGAAACTAGCCAATTGCTCATTTCATAGCATCGGAATTACCTCATCATCCTGCTTGCTCTGGCGCGCCTCGTCATCTTGGTTGGTGTCTGTGCGGTTCTCGTTCTGAGTGCTCTCCATTTTTATTCTATAAAGTTCAAACCAGATATAGCCTGTGGAAAGCTACTTAACCCAAAAAAAAATGTACGGTTAGCCCCAACCCCAAATGTTTCACTGCAATGCAACTGTATTAGCGGTAAATAACATCAAAATAGTACTACCCCCTAACAACAGAGCCGCGCGATATGCATAAAGTAAACAGATTCTGTCGATTTAGAAGAAGAGACGATGGAATCGCTGGTTCAAACGAAACCAAAGCTAAAACCACTAGGGATCTCGAGCCAAGCGGCCGAGCAGAGCAACATCACCGCAGCGCAAAGTTATAAAAACCGAAAAATAATAGCCCCGAAAAAACGCAGTGGGGTATTCTTGGATCGGACGGAGACTGAGGGCGACGGACGGCCGCGTCAAAAAAATTCGCGCCGCCACCTCGGCCAGGAAAGACCTAGCGAAACCGGCGCACAGCGGGGAGGGGGTAAGCGGGTACGTACCGCGACGAGCGGGAGCGGCGGTTGCCGGCGACGAGCGCGCGGCTGGGCTGGCTCGGTCGGCGTCGGGCACGAAAGGTCCGGGGCGCTAGGAGCACGGGAAGTGGAGGTTAATGGGCTTTCATTTGAGAAAAGTAAGCACCGGCGGGCCGGCTCATGGATGTTATGGCTTACATGGGCTTCTATCTCAGCTTGCACCAAGCAGCAGATCGGTTGATGGTTTTTACTTTCGCACGAGTATTTTGCACGAATAAATTGATGTTTGACGATGTTTCGATATTCATCTTACGTATAATTTATTTAGATTCAGAGATTCTCTTAAAAAATTATACTATGGTCTTACGAAATAGAAACACGAGAATTTTTTTATCCAGATTAAGACTTTCCCTTAAGAGAATAGTATCCTTATGTCTTGTGCGATTACTAAGTAAAGGAAATGATTACCACTACACAATGCAAAAAAGAGTTTACACAATCTCTTGCGTGGATCAACCTCTCTACGTGCATTTGCTTTCCTACGTGCCTTTGCTTTCCTGCCTGGATCCGCTCTCCTCCCTCCTTTGCCTTCTTTAATATCAACTCTTATATAATTGGTGAAGTGATGGCCGTTGTTCTGTACCTAAAGACGTCTTAACATTTCAAGTGATAACCATCTAACAGATGTTATTTGTCAGATAGATGTGGCAGTCGTTCACCGTGTGGCGGTTGTTATCAGAGAGAGATTATGTGCGGTTATTGGATAAACACATATTTTAACTGTCTTATCAGACGAACTTACAATGCAGCTGTTCGCCGTAGACGAGTTAATTAGAGGTAGGTTGGTCGCTGAAAAGTTTACACCATAAGGAAGTTGCAGTCGTAGGAGAATTTATGACCATGTAATCATAGCAAGACTGATGACTGAAAGGTCATAAAGGAATTTATAACCATGTAGTCGTAAGAGAATTTATGACCATATCGTTGTAGCAGAGGTTTCGACCATACGGTCATAGTAAAATTTACGATTATACGGTTGTAGCAAGGATTATGACTATATAGTCGTAGCAGAGCTTACGACCTTTTACTTACCAAGAACTCGCACGAGATCGAGCGCGCGATCGCCGGGTATGTTTGCACGAGAGCACGAACGAACGTGACAATATTTTTCTCACCGTACGTGAGTGCATCACACCACCACGCACCGATTCACGTATGTAACGCACACATCGCAAGGGTAAATTTAATAAGTTTGATTTATCCGACCAAGATTAATGCGAGTAAATAAGCTAGCCGCCACCCAGAGAGGCTGCTGCTTCTGAGCAAGCTGAAAAAACAGGAAACGAAGACGAAGACCACCTTCTGTCCACAGCTCACTCTTCTTAGCTCCAACACGTACGACAACAAGACCAACAAAGAGAAGGCAGAGGTGAAACGATGTGACCACATTCACCAAGGCAGGGCAGGCAGGCACCAACGCCCAATCTCTCCTGCTACTGTTCCAAGTCTCAGAGAAAACCGAAGCTGCATGGCGTGCACCAGTCCGGCCGTAGCGCGCACCCGTACGTCTGCCGCAATGCGTGCGCGCGTGGTGGCGCCGCCGCCGCCGCCGCCGCTCATCGGAGCACGTGGCTGAACAGCCGCGACACGTCGGACGGCCGGACGGGCTTCACCAAGAAATCTTCTGCGCCTTCCTCCAAGCATCTGATTAATCAGACAAGGTGGGGAAAACAGGGCCGGGTTAGCGTGCGGTTCTCCGCAATGGAACATAAATACTCCAACGTCAGATGATCCGGAGAATGGGAATTGTAATGCTCTAGGGCCTAGGCGTAATGAAGGACCTGGTGATTCTTGTTGGCACGTTCTCCGAGGACATGATCACCACCGGGATCTGCTTCAGGTTGGATGACTCCTGCACGATTTTCGCGTCGTAAAATTGAAGCTCTGAACCGAAGCAGCAAGTTTGTGCAATATGAAATGCCATTGGAGTAGAAGACGTATGTGTGTGTATATATACATACCTTCACCTTCTTTAGAAGCTCGTATCCCGTCATCTCCGGCATCCAGTAATCCGTAATTATCATGCTCACGTTGGGCTCCTGCAATCCAAGAAACGAACAAAGGAAAGATCAGAAAACGTTACTACTCATGTACTGCACAAACCAAAAAACGCCAAAAAGACAGAAAAAAAATTAACACACACACACACACAAAGAAATG
Source organism: Dendrocalamus latiflorus (assembly GCA_017311315.1). Taxonomy (NCBI): domain Eukaryota; kingdom Viridiplantae; phylum Streptophyta; class Magnoliopsida; order Poales; family Poaceae; genus Dendrocalamus; species Dendrocalamus latiflorus. The sequence goes on from CM029610.1 coordinate 36,308,773, forward strand.
GCATACATACCGAGCCTAGCAGTTCCAGGGCCCTCTTCCCGCTATCCACAGCCGTCACTGCACAGAAAAGCACGAATCCATGCACTCGTCAGTCCTCACTTCTCATGTCGATCAAAACTCACAAGAACTTGAAGACTAGGCAACCACAAAACTGAAACAATTAAGCTCATGAATGCGAACATATAGTAGATGTAATCACGCACCACGGAACCGAGAGCTCCGGAGGATGCCGGAGATGACGGCACGGTCGACCGAGCTATCGTCCACCGCGAGAACGTGCGGTGGCGCGCCACCGCCAGCCGCCGGCGCCCCCACCACGACTCCGGCGCCGCTCGACATCTCAAGCTCGTGGTGCTAGTAGCTACTAAAAGAGAGACGCAGCGGCGACGTAGAATCGTGTGTGGTAATATCGTATCAGCAGCACACACGTCTCTCTCGCCACAACCATCTATCGACCAGGGTGGCGCATATATACAGGCGACGTCATGGCAGAAATGGAAGGTACGTACCATCGCTCGAGAGATCCTCGTGCAGCTGTGCAGGGATCGGAGTGGATCCACAAGATCTCGATACGGGCCTGATACGGAGGGATGCACACGTGCCGCACGCATGTACGTACTCGTGCGGCGATCGAGTAAAGCAGCGAAATCTTTTGTTGCTGCAAACAGAAGAGCATAGGAGTCAGGTATTAACTCCTTCCTGCCTGTCAGAGCCAAGGACCAAGATCTTCTCCCTTAAATATATACGAGAGTCCCTTTGATGGGTTTATGATCTCATCAGCGATATGATTCAGCTTAGCTAGCCAGCCAGCTCTGTAATATCCATATTTGCATGTGCCATAAAACGTTTTACCCCTAGTTGGTAGTGTTCATATGTATCTGTCCTTGCTTGTGCATTGGAAAACCGTGAGAGCCAGCCTTGGTTGTTGCCACTTGCCAACTCGTGCATATATTGACAAAACGGCCACCATATTGGCGTAATGCCGTGCCACTGCCCCCTGTTTATGCATGCACAGATTTTCTCGAGAGATTGTTAAGAGCAACCGTGAGCAGACGAAGGACAAACCGTCAGATCAATGCATGCACACTATATATCATGAAAAGTCGGATCCTTACGTGTGTCTACGACTAATCTCCACATGGACGCGACGAACTCTTGCGCCTGCGATTCTCTCGTGTCCAACGGCACGCAGAATCCACCGAGCAAGTACAGCTATGAATGGAACACACGGGTGGATTGAAGGAGTCGAATCTGTGTACAGTAAAAAACGTGTCTGCCTTGACAAAAACATTTCAATGCGCACCCGTGGAACGAATGGATCGGATTCTAGTTCTAGAGCTTTGACGATTGAGGTCTGGACGACTGGACTGCAGGAGAAGTACTGGGAGTAGTAGGGGGTTGATGATCGACTTGATGGCGTTGCAGGTTCCGAGAGAGATTGGTGCCCAGCCTCGGAGCAGATCTCTTGGATGCAGACATGCAAGCGCAGTGGCAGTGTGTGGCACTGTTACTGTAGCAACTACAGCGACGGGAGGAGACTGGGACTGATGTACAGGGACCAGTGGTGAGTTAAGTACGTATCCGAGTATCTGGCTCGGCTGCCTGACAACACGCAAGATATCTATGTCGCAGTGGCAGGCGTCAGTGTATGGATCACCCATGTCAGGCATTGTGCGCGCGCCCAAAATAATACAGTATGTTTCAGGCATTAGCCAGTTTGGTGGGTTAGGGCCGGAGTAAGGGAAGCATTTTGGTCAAACAGGACTTCCCAGGAAGGTGAATCGTGTCTTGTTTTCTCATAGACGACTCGGCACATTTTTCTTATTTTTTCGCGTTGTCTCCACATGAGTCAATACGGCTGTTTTCTGAAACTGAGATTGAGGTAGAGTCATGGAGGGTTCTATTGAACAGGTATGATCATGTGGAGATCATGGCATTACGAGGTCCAGGGCAATGTCACTCTTGGGCCATTGGTCAAAAGTGTACACGACATCCCCTAGTATTATCCCGGTCATGAAAGGGTCATATACCATGTCTACCTAGACCTTGGCGTAAACCTGCGCTAGCTGGGCACTGTGCAGCACTGTCCCTTCCTAGCATGGAAATGTCATTCTCCGCCTAGCCTCAATAGGAATGGACCCAACCTGCCTCACTTGGAGCTTGCAGGGCGTGGGTTTCTACAAAACGATACACAATTAGATAAAGCATCCTACAGGTCTATCTTTGGAGCATTCTAGAGATATATATTACCTGAATTTCATCGATCGAAAGTCAGGTGTTGCTTTGGTTAGATTGGTGTGTGGACGCGTACCTACACCGACGGTGATGTACACTGGCTTCCATAGTAACGGAGGTAAGCTGCGACTAGCTGAGCACTTGCTCTAGCCTTTTCCTCTAAACATGCTAGTTTACCAGAAAATTCTGCACAAATCTGCTCTTTTATGTGTTCCTTGTGCTCGACTTTTAATCTCTTCCGACTCTTGTACAAGTCGGAGTCGTATGGGAATCCCTGCCTCTAGAGAACATGAACCCCAATGCCTCACGTGTGACCCGGGTGCTCCTTATTTCATATATCCGTGGATAATATATCCCTCTCCCTAACGGCCTGGAAGTTGCCTTGGGAGGATTATGCAGTCAACGTTTCTTGCAAGAGGTCAATATGTTATTTCTGTTCATATGAAGTTATGGATATATTAGTAGCCAGGTAGTTCGATATCTTACCAAGCGTTGTGACACTTTCAGGTCAACTGGGTTCTTGAAGGATATGGCACCCAAAGACATGATAAATGTCCTCGCTCTTAACCAGTTTTGGACATGCTCGTCTGTGATCCCAACAAAAGGTGGGGAGGCATTCGATAGGATTGCCTCCTCGTCCTCCATCCTCCATTGCAGGATTTTATCCACGTATCCAACAGTACTAAGTCTGTGGGGGTAAGTGTTCTAGGCCTGGATTGCCATCGTACGAGGCCCTGGACTTCTTCTCCGATCTCGAAGGACCTTGAAACCTCTTCCCAAAGCGGCTATTTCTCTTCACGCGTTAGAGACCTCCAGCTCGGTGTGGTGGTGGATACCCATTCCTTTGCAACTATCCCGCAGGTGGTCCAGAATACAGCCGTTGCTTTCTTGGGATGTAGAGGGACTCCAACTAGATTGACCTCTGTGATGGTCATTCAACTCTCAGGTATTTTTATATGCCTTGACCCTCTCACTTAGTTGCTCTTTTGGTCTGGTCATCAGACGCATTCGACAAAATTAAGCCCGAAGACTGAGCGAACGCCATCTCGCTTAGTAGCTATTTATGAAGCATTCAAATTGCATTTCAATATGAGCATTTTCTACTGACAGATAGTACTGAACAAAGCACAATAGGTACTAGATTGAGGTACTATATGATATTTCTATATCATTGCCACATTGACATAATCCTGCCATCTAACAAGCTATTCCAATTAGCATAGCATATTGCATACAGATGCTACCCAAATTTTGGAGCAATTCACATAGCATATTACAACTGATAAATGTTCTGTAAATTTGTGAGAACTTCTAACCATATAATTTGTGACTTGGTTAGGAATCAAAATACAAGCATCAATTTGTGATTTACAAGCATCAATTTTTGGCATCTACATCAAGAAGTAATTTGACGTGAACAAGTACCATAGCTTTGTTCACTTCTAGATCTAGAATTTTCATGGAAAAATTAACACCAACTACAATACATTCATTGTTGTCAATCTTCCTCCCACTTAGATCCAAAAATTTTTAGACCAGTCTACACAATCTAGACAAAAAAGAAAAAGAAACAAAGGAGGGCGGCTACAAGGGGAGGGGTGGCCGGCGAGGAGGTGTGAGGACAAGTGGCGGTTAGGGCTAAGGGCAACAGCGGAGAATGTGGGCAGCAGTGAAGGTTTGAGCTGAGGGCAGTGATGGAGAATAGAGATAAGGACACATAATGTAATTTTAATAGGAGGAGGAATGGGCAAGGATGTCACCGAGGAGGGGCACAACCATCGAAGGTCAGAGGCGGCGGAGGAGAGGGCGGCTGCACCATTGGAGGGCTGGTCGGAGCACCACATGGATCTCCAACAATGAGCGGCTTGGTGGAGGAGGAGGTGTAGTGGAGGTGTGGTGGCAGCGTCGGAGGTGGAAAAGGGGGAGCTGAGAAGGTGCGCAGGTGTGTTGAAAAACCTAAGTGTGCGGCATAGTAGTGAGTTAGGTTTTCACTTCTATATATATAGAAGAATATTACCACAGATGATTTTTAAAAATAATCATCTGTGATAAGCCATAACATAGACTTTTTTTAAATAACGGTCTGTGATGTGTATGTATCACATATGGCTAATTTAAAAAACCATTTGTGATGTATACGTATCATAGACGGCTAATTTAAAAAACTGTCTATGATGATCTAGCAGTCCCTAACCTCGTAAAAAAAATCTTATTTTCGTTCGGAAATTCACTTGTGATAATTCGTGTTCCATCAAGTTTGATCATTTTGGTTTTTCTACCAAGGACCTTCACACTCAGATAGAGACGCTTCGTTGCAATAGTACGTGTGACCTATACACCATCCATCCCTGCACTAGTGCCCCCAGCCCCACTGCGTTCCTCATAATGTCGGCTCCATCGGACCTATGGCACCGCCATCTCAGACACCCAGGCCATGACTCCACGTCCATCCTCTACCAACAATATTCTATTCCTTGCAACAAAAATAACAACGCCCTTTGCCATTCCTGTTAGCTTGGCAAATATGTTTGCTTACCGTTCTCTTGGCCTAGTTCTACTACTGTTGCACCTTTTGAGTAATTTCATTGTGATGTTTGGACATCCCCTGTACTGAGTATTTCTAGCCACAAATACTACTTGCTCATTACAGATGATTTTTCGCATTTTATGTGGAGCTATCCTATTCGTAAAAAATCTGATGTCACACCACTTCTTCTAGCTTTTGCTGCTCTAGTATGAACTCAGTTCAACTCGCAACTTCATTTCATTCAAACCAACAATGGGCATGAATTTGTAAACTTAGTCTCCACCAATTTTTTCTACCTCCACGGCATCCACCTCCGCCTATCCTGCCCATACAACTCCCCTTAGAACGGCAAAGCTGAGCATGCCATTTGCACCACGAACGATGTCGTCCATACCCTGCCGTTCCAAGCATCCATGCCACCCTCATACTGGGCCAAGGCCCTCGCCGCTGTGACGTACCCTCTTAACTGTTGCAGTCTTAGTCCATCTCCCTTGATATTCCCTACGAGCGACTTTATGTCATAACCCTATCCTATCATCACTTAAGGATTTTTTGGTTGTCTATGTTACCGAAATATTTCTGCTACAACCAAACACAAACTTTCTCCTTGATCTGTGACTTGCATTTTTCTCAGTTACCCAATCTCCCACAAAGGGTACCGCTGCCTTTACCTCGCCACCCGCCGGATCATCAACTCACGCCATGTCATATTCAACAAAACCATTTTTTTCATTTGCTTCTACAGGAACATGTCCACTGGCTAATTCACTGGACTTCCTCCTTGATGGCGTGTCCACAGCTGCTACTCGGTATCAGGCTACAACTCCTCCTCGTGAGCAAGCTGCTGTACCTATTGCCTCCACTCAGGAGGTTGCTGCTCCTGCTACAACTTCACTAGGACAGGCTACCACCGTCCCAGCTAGGTGGGCTGCCACTCCTACCCCTGCCTCACCAGGACTACCCTGGGCTGCCAAGCTTGTCAGCCCCATAACTGGCTCCCATGGGCTGGTCTTCGACGCTGGGCAAGTCAACCTAGGCACTGCCTCCTCAGGGTCATCGTCGGTCCTGGCCTCCGCAGCATCGTCTACGACAATGACGTCTACAACCGCCTCACCAACGTCGAGCTCATCGGTGCAGTCTTCTCTTGTACCCTTGCCTAACGTGGTTCCTCGACCGGCTCTCAGACCTCACCAAATGGTAACTGTCGTAGGGGTGGCCCCCACCTGAACCCAGCAGGCCTGGTAGGAAGGAATAAGGCCTAGAATAGGCCATGTGTAATGACATGACTGCCCCCAGAGGGGATAACCAGATGTAAGGGTATAACTGTAAAAGCACTCCTCATGCGTATATATATGGGTACCAGCCATGGGGAGGACCCAGGCCATTACACTTATCTTCATCACTCTCCACTACCACCTCTCTCTCTGTTTGGTCTGTAGCCACAACAGTTGGCGCCGTCCGTGGGGAGGATGAAGGCAAGCCTGAAGACCGAAGAAAAAGATGGCACCGAAAAAAGCTTCCTCAGTGGCGGCGAAGGGAAAGAAGGCGGCCGGGCCGGAGCGTCGTATGGGTACCAGAGCTTCGGCGTCGACAGCGGCGGACGCGGGTGGCGAGGCAGGCGCGGTGGCCGGAGACGTCGACGTTCGCGCGGCGACGACCAACCCCGTCACCGGCACAGCGACGACCAACCCCGCCACCGGCGTTGCGAGGACGGACCCGGCGGTCGAAGACGTCGACACGGGTGCGGCGACAACCGACCCCGCCGACGCGACGACAGCCGACCTCGCCGCTCCCACTGCAACCCTCGCCGGTGGTGCGGACCGGGCGGTCCGAGGTAGCCACGACGGAGCGACCGGCAGCTCGGGACCCCGCGATGCGGTCGTCCCCGCGCCGACCCGCCCGTCGGAAGCACCGGCGACCCCGCCCGCACCGGGGGTGGAAAACGCCCTGCTGGCGGCTCTCAACGCGTTCCAGCGGGAGCTGGGGGACCTCCGCGGAGCCGTCAGAGATATACAAGAGGCTCGGAGTCAGCCGGCTGCGCCAGCAATCGCGTCCGAGCCCGCGCCGGAAAGGGCGGACAGTCGCGAGGCCCCCACGTCCAGCCGCGTGCCGCTGCGACGCGTGGATCCGGAGTCCCCGCTCTCGGCGGGGCTGCAGCAGGCGGCATGGCCCGAAGACTTCAAGTTCCCTAGCGCCATCGACTCGTATAAAGGCGACACGGACCCCCGTGAGTTCGTGCGCGTATACGAAACCGCGATCGAAGCCGCGGGCGGAGATGACACCACGAAGGCGAAGGGACTCCCCCTCGCACTGCACGGAGTGGCGCTCTCTTGGTTTTTTACCATAGAGCCGGGCTCCATCTATGCGTGGGAGCAGCTTCGCGACCGGCTTCGAACCAACTTTCAAGGATATCATGTCGAGCGAATCGATGTGGACCAACTCTTCGCTGTGAAGCAAGGGCCCTCGGAGACGTTCCGGGACTACTTCAAGCGCTTCGCCAAAATTCGAGGCCAGGTACACGATGTTAATGAAACCACAGTCGTTAATGCAGCCGTACAGGGCCTTCGCCCGGGCCCGATGGCCGAATACAACGCGCGGAGGCCAATTACGACAGTGGCCAAGCTCTTCGACAAAATGGACGAGTATGCGCGGGCGGAGGATGATGCGCGAAGACGCAGCATCACCGCCCTCGGCCTCGGCCTCGCCCTTGAGGAGCGGCCCCCGCGCGAGGTCGGGGCGGGTGGCCCCTCCTCGAAGCCGGGCCGTAGCCGAAAGCCCCAAGGAGGCCCTCACCGAGGCAGTGAGGACGAAGTACAGGAAGACTCGTCACGGGGTAGGCCCAAACCTCGGCGCCGCCAGCGCCGGTCGCAGGCGGCCCATCACGTCCTCGCCACCAAGAGCACCCGCCAAGGACCTGACCCCGCCCCACGGAGGGGAGTCCAGGGGTCGGAGGGCGGATTTGACTACGACAGCCAACCCCGCGCAGAGCAGGAGCTTCTGCACTATGGCAAGTGGTGCGAGGTACACGGCTACGGCGATCATTCCACAAGGGCATGCATCGCGGTGATGGAGCTGCGGAGGGCAACGGCCGGATCTCGGACTCCGCCTCCTCGGCCCCCCGCCGAAGCCCATGTGGGGCGCCCAAGGGATAGCCCCACACGGGCCACCGCAACGGAGGGTGCGCAGCATCACACCGTCAACGTCATCACCGGAGGCTCTTCCTCAAAAGCCCCCGAGGAGCAGCCGCAGCTGTGGATGCCGCCCCGCAACATCACCTTCGACTTGAACGATGCCAGGGGCGTGGAGTACCCTCACCAAGACCCTCTAGTCATCCAGGCCCACATAGCATGCTGCGAAGTCAAGCGCGTCCTTGTCGACGGGGGAAGCTCCGCGAACATCTTATTCGCAGACGCCCTCGACCGCATGGCAATCCCCCGAAGCCGGCTGGAGCCGCCAGGAGCTCCACTTCAAGGCTTCGGGGGTCAACAGCTGCAGGCCCTGGGGCACATTTCCCTTCCTGTCACCTTCCGTCAGGAGGGCAACAAAGGTAACATCCGGACCGAGCATGTCACCTTTGATGTCGTAGGTATCCCGCACCCCTACAACGCCATACTAGGGCGACCCGCCATCAACTCTTTCGAGGCAATCCCGCACCACACCTTCTTGTGTGTAAAGCTCCCGGGCCCGGAGGGTGTCATCACCATCTTCGGCGACCAGGACCTGGCAAGACGTGCCGAAGGCGGCAGCCGCGTGTCGCATCGTCCGGTGCATGCCCTCTCCGGCGCGTCCGGTGCTGGGCCTTCCGCCCCCGGGTGGACGCCCAAGCCGCGGCCCGAAGGCGGCGTCAAGAAGGTGCCGCTCCAGGCGGAGGGGCAGTTTGTCTCCATTGGCGAGGGGCTCCCACCGGGGGTCGAACGGGAGCTGCTCCGAGTACTTCAGAACAACGTGGACATCTTCGCATGGTCCCCGGAGGACATCAAGGGCGTGGATCGTGCGGTAATCCAGCATCATTTGGCGGTCCGCCCCGATGCCAAGCCGGTCAAGCAAAGGCTCCGGCGCATGTCGATGGATCGGCAGCAGGCGGCCAAAGCGGAGGTGGCGAAGCTTCTTCGCGCCGGGGTCATCCGCGAGGTCCACCATCCAGAATGGCTCGCTAACCCGGTGCTCGTCAAAAAGGCCAGCGGGGCCTGGCGCATGTGCATCGACTTCACGGCACTCAACAAGGTGTGCCCGAAGGACAACTACCCCTTGCCGCGCATCGATCAGCTGGTGGACGCCACTGCTGGGTGCGAACTCATGAGTTTCCTGGACGCCTATTCCGGCTACCACCAGGTATACATGGCCGAGGACGACGAGGAGAAGACCAGTTTCATCACACCCCTTGGGACGTTCTGCTTTGTCAGAATGCCCTTTGGCTTGAAGAATGCAGGCGCTACCTTCACCCGCCTCGTCGCCATTGCCCTGGCCGCCCAGCTCGGGAGGAACGTCGAAGCCTATGTCGATGACGTGGTGGTCAAAACTCGGCAACTTGCTCTACACGGCCGGGACCTCCAGGAGACCTTCGACAACCTCCGGAAGGCGGGCATCAAGCTCAACCCCGACAAATGTGTCTTCGGGGTGCAGGCGGGCAAACTCCTCGGTTTCCTCGTGTCCGGGGGGGGGCATCCAGGCGAACCCCGACAAAGTAGACGCTATCCTGGGTATGGAGCTGCCCAAGACAACGAGGGAGGTCCAGAGGCTGGCGGGCCGCATGGCAGCATTAAGCCGCTTCCTATCCAGGGCGGCGGAGCGGGGCCTGCCGTTTTTCAAGACACTCCGCGGGTGCGATGGGTTTCGTTGGGACGGAGAATGCGCGAAGGCCTTCAACGAGCTCAAGCAGCACCTGGCAAGCCTCCCCACTCTGGTCACCCCAGCACCAGAGGCTCCCCTCCTGCTCTATCTGGCCGCGTTAGCTACCGCGGTCAGTGCCGTCCTCGTCTTAGAGAAAGGCGCCATGCAGCAGCCTGTCTACTTTGTCTCCGAAGCCCTTCAAGGCGCCAAGACAAGATACACGGAGCTGGAGAAGCTCGCCTACGCGCTGGTCATGGCCTCCAGGAAGCTTCGGCATTATTTTCTGGCTCACCCGATCACAGTGCCCTCCTCATTCCCCCTGGCAGAGATGCTACACAACAAGGAGTCCACAGGGCGTATCGGTAAATGGGCCACCGAGCTCGCTCCCTTCTCCTTGACGTATGCTTCGCGAACGGCAATTAAATCCCAAGTTCTGGCGGATTTCCTCGCCGAATGGACCCCGCCGGCCCAACCCGGCCAGACGCACGATGACCCCGTCTGGACGCTTACAATCGACGGAGCTTACAGCGTCGCCGGCGCGGGCGTAGGGGCGGTAATCGTCACGCCCGAGGGACAGCGTTTGCTGTACTCGGCGCGCCTTGCCTTCCCCGCCACCAACAACACGGCCGAATACGAGGCGCTGCTCTTTGGCCTGGCAAAGCTCAAGGCAGTCGGCGCAAGACGGGTGTTGGTCCGCACCGACTCGCGCTTGGTGGCCGGCCATGTGGACAAGTCATATCAAGCCAAGGACCCTGAGTTGGCCAAGTACCTCGCGGCGGTACGGGCGAGGGAAAGGCACTTTTTGGGTGTCACCGTCAAGGCCATCCCCCGGGCGGAGAATGAGCAAGCAGACGCCCTCGCCAAGGCGGCCAGCCAGCAACTGCCCCCCCTGAGGGGGCATTCTCCGAGGTGTTAGCGAAGGCGGCCATCGCGCAGGACAACCGGGACGCGGCACTGGTCCACCGCATTGATCGGTCAGGAGATTGGCGGGAGCCCATTTTCAAATTCTTACAAGGCCTCGCCGAGCCGGAGGACCCTGCCGAGCTGCGACGATTGCAGCACCGCGCACGGTCCTTCCAGGTGTTTGAAGGGACACTCTACAAGAAGGGGGTTTGCGCGCCGCTCCTTCGCTGCCTCTCGACTGAGGAAGGAAAGGAACTCTTGGCGGCAATCCACGCGGGCGTATGCGGCTCCCACCTGGCGCCGAGGTCATTAGTCGGCAAGGCGTTCAGACAAGGCTTCTACTGGCCGACTGCCGTCACCGACGCCCAGGACCTCGTCCGTCGGTGCCAAGGGTGCCAATGGATGGCGCGCATCATCCGCAGGCCCCCGACAAGCCTCAACCCAATCCCCCCGGTGTGGCCGTTGGCGCGCTGGGGTCTCGATATAGTAGGACCACTTGCCCGAGCTCCAGGGGACCTCCGGTTCGTGGTAGTCGCCCTGGAGTATTTCTCCAGGTGGTCGGAAGCGATCGCTCTGGCCAAAGTAACTTCGGCGGCCATACAGCGCTTCCTATGGCAAAACATCATATGTCGCTTCGGGGTACCTCGGGAGCTCACGGTCGACAATGGCCTGCAGTTCGATGCCGCCCTCTTCAAAGATTATTGTGACAGCATGGGCATCACCCTCCGATTCGCCTCGGTAGGGCATCCTCAGTCCAACGGGGCGGTCGAACGGGCGAATGGCGCCATTTCTGCCGCCATCAAAAAGCGCCAAGTTGGATTGCCGAAGGGCAAGTGGCCAGACGAGCTTCACAGCGTTCTATGGTCGCTTCGCACAACGGTAACGCGCCCAACGGGATTCACGCCGTTCAAGCTCCTCTTCGGCCACGAAGCAGTGACGCCCGATGAAATTAAGGCCGGCTCGCGAAGGGTCCTCGTCCAAGCACCCCAAGAGGAGCGCCGGGTGTCCTTGGACCTCCTCGACGGGATACGGGCAGACGCAGCCCACCACGTCGAGAAGTACGCGCGGCAGACAATGCGTACTCGGGACCGTTCTATATGCCCGCGGGGGTTCACGCCTGGGGATCTCGTCCTCAGAGTGGCGCTTCAGGCGGAAACCGTTGGCAAGCTGGAATCCAAGTGGGAAGGCCCGTACATCGTAACGGAGGCATTGCCAAAGGGGGCGTACCGCCTCGCCACGCTTGAAGGACAAGCCTTCCGGCATACATGGAACGCGGACAGGTTGCGGCGGTACTACGCCTAGAAGCAGCATAGTAGGCGTAGAGCCACCGGCCCGTTGTTAGGCGATGCTCGCCCGCGCAAACGGGAGTTCAATAAAGGTTGCTGTTCCAAGAGCATCCCCTGTCCGCGCTAAGCAGAACATAGTCTACGGACTTTAAATAAGACGTAGCGTCGAGCCTAGCTCCGCACGCAATAGTCCACGGACTCTAAATAAGACGTAGCGTCGAGCCTAGCTCCGCACGCGCGAGTCTCCGGACTATAAAGAAGGCGTAGCGTCGAGCTCTGATCCGCACGCCCTAGTCCACGGACTCTAAATAAGACGTAGCGTCGAGCCTAGCTCCGCACGCGCGAGTCTCCGGACTATAAAGAAGACGTAGCGTCGAGCCTAGCTCCGCACGCAATAGTCCACGGACTCTAAATAAGACGTAGCGTCGAGCCTAGCTCCGCACGCGCGAGTCTCCGGACTATAAAGAAGACGTAGCGTCGAGCCTAGCTCCGCACGCAATAGTCCACGGACTCTAAATAAGACGTAGCGTCGAGCCTAGCTCCGCACGCGTGAGTCTCCGGACTATAAAGAAGGCGTAGCGTCGAGCTCTGATCCGCACGCCCTAGTCTACGGACTCTAAATAAGACGTAGCGTAGAGCCTAGCTCCGCACGCGCGAGTCTCCGGACTATAAAGAAGACGTAGCGTCGACCCTAGCTCCGCACGCAATAGTCCACGGACTCTAAATAAGACGTAGCGTAGAGCCTAGCTCCGCACGCACTCTACGGAGTATAAATAAGATGCAGCGAGGGGACGCCTTCGCGCGCACTCTACGGAGTATAAAGAAGACGTAGCGTCGAGCCTAGCTCCGCACGCAATAGTCCACGGACTCTAAATAAGACGTAGCGTAGAGCCTAGCTCCGCACGCGCGAGTCTCCGGACTATAAAGAAGGCGTAGCGTCGAGCTCTGATCCGCACGCCCTAGTCTACGGACTCTAAATAAGACGTAGCGTCGAGCCTAGCTCCGCACGCGCGAGTCTCCGGACTATAAAGAAGACGTAGCGTCGAGCTTAGCTCCGCACGCAATAGTCCACGGACTCTAAATAAGACGTAGCGTAGAGCCTAGCTCCGCACGCGCGAGTCTCCGGACTATAAAGAAGGCGTAGCGTCGAGCTCTGATCCGCACGCCCTAGTCTACGGACTCTAAATAAGACGTAGCGTCGAGCCTAGCTCCGCACGCGCGAGTCTCCGGACTATAAAGAAGACGTAGCGTCGAGCCTAGCTCTGCACGCAATAGTCCACGGACTCTAAATAAGACGTAGCGTCGAGCCTAGCTCCGCACGCGCGAGTCTCCGGACTATAAAGAAGACGTAGCGTCGAGCCTAGCTCCGCACGCAATAGTCCACGGACTCTAAATAAGACGTCGCGTCGAGCCTAGCTCCGCACGCGCGAGTCTCCGGACTATAAAGAAGACGTAGCGTCGAGCCTAGCTCCGCACGCAATAGTCCACGGACTCTAAATAAGACGTAGCGACGAGCCTAGTTCCGCACGCGCGAGTCTCCGGACTATAAAGGAAGTCGTAGCGTCGAGGTTCGCCTCCGCACGCGCCACTCCACGAAGTATAAACGAGATGCGCAGACCTGCCCTCCGCGTTCGGCGGCAGGTAACACCAAGCATAAGGTACTACTTGGTTCCATTATAGAGGCAAAGGGGTTACATCGTTACAAGTGTAAGCACCCGTACACCATCCCCCTGCCCTACTCAACCAGCCGCTCAGCCTTGGCGCGGTGCGGACGAGGCCGCGCCGTCGTCGCCGCGGCGCTGAAGGACCCCTTCAATCCACTGGAGGAGGTCCCCCTCCCCATGCAGCGTCTGCTGCACGGCGACTCTTGCAGCGCCTTCCCCGAAGCGGCCCCAGATCCGTTGGTGGAAGTTCGACATAACCCCTGCTTGGCCGGGCGGATCCAATTGTGGATTCGCTAGCTCCTGGGTATGCCTACACCCACGAGTATGAAGCAGGGCGAGGGCGAAGCACGCACCAACATAGCTGCAGTGCTCGCCAAAGGTTCGGGCGCCTTGAAGAGCAACGCCGGCCCCCTCCTCGATCAGCTCGAGCGTCTCCGACAGGGCCTCCGGCCTGTGCGTAGTGACCGGCACTCGGACGCACAGATCTCGGAGGGTCTGGTTCAGAGACTCTATGGCCCGCCACGCCGACAGGGACGCATTTTCCAGGGCAAGGCGGTTCTCGGCAACAGACTCCACCAGCTGGGCGTTCTCCCCTTCTAGGGCGGCGATCTGCTGGATGAAGGCGGCGCGCTCCTCAGCCGCGGCATGCCGAGCCTCTGTGGCTTCGTGTTGTGCGGCCGCCAGGGCACCCTCCAGCGCGTGACATTCCTCATCCTTCACGGCGAAGGCAGTGTTTGCTTCGCGAAGGTTGGCTTCCAGCGCCCTCCGCTCCCGAACGCGAGCCTCGTCAAAGGACCGGCTGAGGGCAAGCGTCTGGCAAACACAACAAAGTCAGCAGGCGCCCAGCAGGACATTGCAAAGCCGAAGTGCGCATGCTTACCCGCATCTCGGACGCCTGTAGCGCGAGCGCTAGGAGTTCCCCCTCGCATGACGACAACACCTCCCGGTTGAGGCCGTGGTCGGCACGCTCGGCGGTTGCGGTAAGCTCGCAGAATACCTCAGGCCGAGGGAGGAAGTCCGCGCGAGCGAGCCCCGGCCCCAACGCGCCAGGGTTTACCGAGGCCACAGCCACGTCGACGCCGACGGGCACCTGCGGGGCACCCGGCACAAGGCTTCTGACTTCGCGCGTACCTCCGCTGCTCGATCCTTCGCCACGTTGGGGAGACTTTGTCTCGTTTGATGTTGGCAGAATGAGCGAGCAGATCGGGGAAAGTCTCGCGAAGTCAAGTGAAGAAAAGGACTCACGCCTACCTCCTGTGCCCCTCGTCGCGGTAGGGAGTGGCGCCGGGTCGACCACCCAGGGGGACGCGGGCGCCTCAACGGTTGGGGAGAGGGTCTTCTCGGCCGCGCCAGCCGCCGTAATCCCACGACAAGGCCCCGCAACAGCATATCGGCCCCTCGTTGGCGCGGGGGGGGGGGGGGGGGGACTGCGTCCGAGGGCGCTTCGCCTGCGGTGACGCAGGCGATTCTTCCACGGCAGAACCAGCTCCGGTCATTGCCGCCCCCGCGGTTTCCTCCGCAGGGGGCACGCCCTCGTCGGCCGCCACGGTTGATAACGCACCGTCCCCCGTGGTCTGCTCGCCGGCGACGACGCCACCCCCCGGGTTGACGGGTTCCAACTCTGCGGTGGCCGCGAGCCCGAGCACGGGCTCGTGGGCAGCGGCAGAAAATGTCGGGGGATCCGCGGCGGCGCGCCCCTCCGAAGCAGTCTGGCCAGGCCCACCGCCGGTCGCACGCTCCGCCTCAGCTGAGCTAGCCGCCGGGGGAGGCTGCCGGGGAACGGGCCCGGCGTCGCGAAGATACCCCCCCGCGGGGCTATCACCGTCCTGAGCGCCGGGAGTCCCGGCGGGGAGCTCTTCCGGCACCATGCGCTCGGGCACGGCAATGCCTACAGCCTCGCAGGTGCGGTTTATCCGCCCCTGCTTAGCCGCCTTCACCGCGGCCTCGCGAGCCCGGTGCTCCTTAAGCGTGTATGGGCCGAGGAGCGCCGCAACCATGCGCTCCGCATCTTCTAGCCGAGTCACTGTGCAGGAGATCACGTCAGTTAGGCGGAAGCCAAACAGATACAATAACGCGATGGGCGACTTACAAGGGGCGGAGGGCGGAAGCACCCGAGACACACATGGTTCGAACCCGTCCTCGCGGGGGCCATTCGGCACAACATACTTCCCCCAAGAGGAGAGGGGCGCCGCCCCATGCATCGTGAACTCCTCGGCTAGGTCACGCATGCTCATTCGACGGGCGACATCGACAAGGCTCTGTAGCTTTCGCGTGTCGTCAATCTCCGCCTTCAGACTCGGCGTGCTATTAAACGAGATCGGCCCGCCTCGGCACTGCATTCTGCTCTTGTCGGTCACGGTGTAATAGAACCACCACCGCGTCCAGCCGGACGCCCACTGCCCTGACGAGGCGGACACAGGAAACAACGTCGCACAGGACGCCCGAAGCACGAAGTCCACACCGCCAAAGTTGGACACCGCCACGCCAACCATTCTGGGTCGACAGTGTGCATCGTGCAGGGTGGCGAATAAGCTGGCGCTGGGGCGCCACCCCTCTGTCCACATCGCCCACGTGAAGACGGCGAGGCGGAGTAGCGCGTGGGGCGTCAGCTGGGCTAGCTCCAACTGGTAGGCCCGCAGAACTTCGCCCACAAATAACGTGCAGGGCATCCGAAGTCCGGCATCGAAGAACGCGACGAAAACAATTGCCTCCAGGGCCCCGGGCCTCGGCTCCGTCTCATCCCGGCGGGGTAAGCGAGCCCCATTGCGATCCGCGATCTTCCCCTCATCCACGAGCTGTTGTAACGACCCTTCCGTCATGCGGCTCTTCCCCAACACGCGGGAGCAGGAGCCTCCCGAGTGCTCCATCGCGTTCCACAGCTTGTTGGCGCGCGAGCTCCCCCGCGGCACCAGTTTGTACTCTTGGGAAGGATGGTTCACCTCGCCCTGGCTAGGCAAGGAACCGCTGCGGGGGTGGTACGTGGCGTCGTCATGGCTGGCCATCCCTCCCCGCGACAAGGGAAGGAGAAGAAGCAGGCAAAGCAGCAACTGGTGTGACAACTAGCACGGGCGGAAGCGAAGCGGCAGATCAAAAAGCAAAGCAAGAAAGGGTGCCTCCACCTCAACCTTAGCACTTTATAAAGGCCACTCGCCTGCCTTGTGGTTCAATGCACAGACGGATCAAATTCCCAGCGGTTCGGCTATCCAAGATTTGGAAAGAAGAACCGCCGAGACATAGAGGGCCGTGCCGGGTAGGTGGCCAAGCAGCCCGCAATGCCCTCACATCTTCCACACGCGTCCAGCTTCTCGGGGGGCGAGGCGAACGGCCGCGATCACACAACCGCTCACATCCCACGACGCACCAGTTGTGAGTCGCCACGTGCCCCACCTGCAGCATGGCAGACTGCACGACGCGACAGCCTGACTTCTGCCAGGCCAGGCGTCGGCACGATTCCAGCCGCCATTAAAAGCGCACTACCAGACTGCAAGGTCACAACAGCCCCGGAGCACAACCACACCAGCGCCAAGCTGCGATCTCCGCACTGGGATGGAGCGCGCGCGTCTACTTCGACCTAGGCGCCAGCTTCGCTGCCACCCGTTCGAAGGGTAGGGGACGGAGCGCGCGCGTCTACCTCGACTAAGCGCCAGCTTCGCTGCCACCCGTTCGAAGGGTAGGGGACGGAGCGCGCGCGTCTACTTCGATATAGGCGCCAGCTTCGCTGCCACCCGTTCGAAGGGAAGGGGGACGGAGCACGCGCGCCTACTTCGACTTAGGCGCCAGCTTCGCCGCCACCCGTTCGAAAGGTAGAGGATGAAGCGCGCGCGTCTACTTCGACTTAGGCGCCAGCTTCGCTGCCACCCGTTCGAAGGGTAGGGGACGGAGCGCGCACGTCTACCTCGACTAAGCGCCAGCTTCGCTGCCACCCGTTCGAAGGGTAGGGGACGGAGCGCGCGCGTCTACTTCGACTTAGGCGCCAGCTTCGCTGCCACCCGTTCGAAGGGTAGGGGACGGAGCGCGCGCGTCTACGTCGACTAGGCGCCAGCTTCGCCGCCACCCATTCGAAGGGTAGGGGACGGAGCGCGCGCGTCTACCTCGAGTAGGCGCCAGCTTCGCCGCCACCCGTTCGAAGGGTAGGGGACGAAGCGCGCGCGTCTACTTCGACTAGGCGCCAGCTTCGCCGCCACCCGTTCGAAGGGTAGGGGACGGAGCGCGCGCGTCTACTTCGACTTAGGCGCCAGCTTCGCTGCCACCCGTTCGAAGGGTAGGGGACGGAGCGCGCGCGTCTACTTCGACTAGGCGCCAGCTTCGCCGCCACCCGTTCGAAGGGTATTGGACGGAGCGCGCGCGTCTACTTCGACTTAGGCACCGGCTTCGCGGCCACCCGTTCGAAGGGTAGCGGACGGAGCGCGCGTGTTTACTTCGACTAGGCGCCAGCTTCGCCGCTACCAGTTCGAAGGGTAGGGGACGAAGCGCGCGCGTCTACTTCGACTAGGCGCCAGCTTCGCCGCCACCAGTTCGAAGGGTAGGGGACGAAGCGCGCGCGTCTACTTCGACTAGGCGCCAGCTTCGCCGCCACCCGTTCGAAGGGTAGGGGACGGAGCGCGCGCGTCTACTTGGACTTAGGCGCCAGCTTCGCTGCCACCCGTTCGAAGGGTAGGGGACGGAGCGCGCGCGTCTACTTCGACTAGGCGCCAGCTTCGCCGCCACCCGTTCGAAGGGTAGGGGACGGAGCGCGCGCGTCTACTTCGACTTAGGCACCGGCTTCGCTGCCACCCGTTCGAACTGTAGCGGACGGAGCGCGCGTGTCTACTTCGACTAGGCGCCAGCTTCGCCGCCACCAGTTCGAAGGGTAGGGGACGAAGCGCGCGCGTGTACTTCGACTAGGCGCCAGCTTCGCCGCCACCAGTTCGAAGGGTAGGAGACGAAGCGCGCGCGTCTACGTCGACTTAGGCGCCAGCTTCGCTGCCACCCGTTCGAAGGGTAGGGGACGGAGCGCGCGCGTCTACTTCGACTAGGCGCCAGCTTCGCCGCCACCAGTTCGAAGGGTAGGGGACGGAGCGCGCGCGTCTACTTCGACTTAGGCGCCAGCTTCGCTGCCACCCGTTCGAATGGTAGGGGGACGGAGCGCGCGCGTCTACCTCGACTTAGGCGCCAACTTCGCCGCCACCTGTTCGAAGGGTAGGGGACGAAGCGCGCGATTCTACTTCGACTTAGGCGCCAGCTTCGCTGCCACCCGTTCGAAGGGTAGGGGACGGAGCGCGCGCGTCTACCTCGACTAAGCGCCAGCTTCGCTGCCACCCGTTCGAAGGGTAGGGGACGGAGCGCGCGCGTCTACTTCGACTTAGGCGCCAGCTTCGCCGCCACCCGTTCGAAGGGTAGGGGACGAAGCGCGCGATTCTACTTCGACTTAGGCGCCAGCTTCGCTGCCACCCGTTTGAAGGGTAGGGGACGGAGCGCGCGCGTCTACTTCGACTAGGCGTCAGCTTCGCTGCCACCCGTTCGAAGGGTAGGGGACGGAGCGCGCGCGTCTACTTCGACTCGGGCGCCAGCCCCATTACCACCATCCCGGGTTTCTGGCTCCCCAGCCACAAGCCCGCAGACATTCACAGGCCGCAGGGGACGGAGGAGGCCAAAGGACTCGACGACATGGCTTCGGCCCTGTGAAGCCCTTCACCATGAGAGGCTCCTGTCGTAGGGGTGGCCCCCACCTGAACCCAGCAGGCCTGGTAGGAAGGAATAAGGCCTAGAATAGGCCATGTGTAATGACATGACTGCCCCCAGAGGGGATAACCAGATGTAAGGGTATAACTGTAAAAGCACTCCTCATGCGTATATATATATGGGTACCAGCCATGGGGAGGGCCCAGGCCATTACACTTATCTTCGTCACTCTCCACTACCACCTCTCTCTCTGTTTGGTCTGTAGCCACAACAGTAACTCATGTGAAATATGGTATCGTGCTTCCTGTATGGAAACTTAATCTCCTTGTAGAGCACTCGTCCTTCTCATTGGTACCAAAAAAGTACCGGTTGACCCTACAAATTGAGCATTGGCGCAACACCATGGCCGAGGAGCACAAGGCCCTATAGGACCGCCACACTTGGTGCCTTGTGCCTCCCTCGCTAGGCGCGAAAATCGTCTCCGGCAAGTGGATTTTCAAACACAAGTTCCGCTTCGACGATACCCTCGCCCGCTACAAAGCTCGATGGGTCATGCGCGGGTTCTCTCAACAACTTGGCATCGACTTCGACGTTCGAGTGGTTCTTAGCCTTGTAGCTTCCCACTCATGGTCGATTCGATAACTTGATGTCAAGAACACCTTCCTCCATGGCCAACTCGACGAAGATTGTCTACTGTCAATAGCCATCCGGCTTTGTTGATCCCCGCAGCCCTGACAACGTCTGTCGACTCCATAAGTCCTTGTACGGCTTGAAACAAGCCCCCCGTGCATGGTACCAGTGCTTCACATCATACATCCGCTCCATTGGCTTCATTCCATCCACCTTCGACACCTCGTTGTTCATCCTTAAGCGCGGCACTGACATGGCCTATCTCCTACTGTATGTTGACGATATATCCTCACCGCCTCCACCGTTGGACTACTTTCGGCACTCACTCGATCACTTCACGCCAAGTTCTCGATGACCAACCTTGGCGACCTCCATTTCTTCTTGGGCATCTCCGTAACTCGGTCACCTGTCGGTCTATTCTTCTCTCAATGCAAATATGCATCCGAGCTTCTTCAGCGCGCAGGCATGACAGACTGCCATCCGTAACTCGAGAGAAGGTCGCCCTCAGTCAAGTGCACATTCTTCATATCCTGATGACACTATAATTCGCCAATGTGATGACAAAAGGATTCCCAACAAAGACCTTCTAGGAGTTTCGGTCTAGTCTCACCATTCAACCTCCCACGATTCGACTAGGGGGGATGTTAGCGATACATGCATGCCGTGAGTCACATCGAGCACACCTCCTACTGTCTTGACTAGCACACATCGTTGACTAATTTTCTTGTATAGATAAGATTATCATCTTACTAATTGATTTGGTTGTTAACCTCTCATGTAATCTGTTTGTAATCAATGACATGTATATCAATATATACACAGGAAAGCAATACCCCAATGCGTGGTGATTCTCCCAAACTCTCTCTCTCTCTCTGTACCTTTTACCATGACACGACTCACGAGGCGGTGAGGGTGATGAGCGGCGGCATTGCGGCTGCCTGGAGAGGACGCACAGCTTGACAGTGGAACTGAAACGTTTTTGTTCGAGAACCTCGAGAGGTTTGGGCCTTTGCGTGGTAGGCTATTGTACTGTGCGCATGAGCCCCAGGGTTACACTCGGCTTAAAGGAAAACGCCATGATTAAGCAGGCCGAGAAGGGCCTGAAGGCCAGGAAGCTCCGGGCCTGGCTAATGCATGTTCCGTGCTTCTCTCTCTCAACAGCTCGAGCAAGAGAAATATATGGTTTACCTCTGTTAGTAGAGTACTACTACTCTCGATCCTATTCCAATATGAAGAGAGATGCCTTTTCCAAATGTTTTCACCTCCATCGTACAGCTGTTTGAACGTGGACTGGAATGTTCCTAGCTAGGGTGAGTAGCATTTCTATGCTTTTAAAAGCTAATCTGAACGCAGAGCTTCAGGTCATTTTTGTTAAACCAATCTGACGATCCAACGGACGAGTGTTACTCGGTCAGCCAAGCTCTGTCAAGTGGAAGGCTCTCCTGGGCATGCATGCAAAGCTGCCCATCCTATGTGCACGTACGGCTTCAAGATGACGCGATTTCTAATGCTAACCAATGCCATCGATCCCAGGTTCGGGAGTCGGGACATCGAACTGCTGCGAGTGCGAAGTTATCCGTATGTTCTTTCTATCTTTCCTTTTTCAAAAATAGCTGAATTGTCCGCATAATTATACGGATAGATATTAAAATACATGAAACAACCCAGAATTTGGAATCTCGATTTCACTTGAATCTTCAACCAATTTAGCATCTTCCCCACCCATTTATGCTTCCCTTTCTTGGTCATGCCACCCCCTCTGGCCGATTTTGCATCTGTTCACTATTCATCATCCGGCAATACACTCGCCACCACCCGTCTTCCCTCCCTGCCACTCGGCTCCACTTCATTTGCCGCCACC
>CM029610.1:36335369-36470369 GCA_017311315.1 Dendrocalamus latiflorus
AGAATAACAAAAGTAGTATATGTTGAGTCGAAAAAGGAGTTGAATAATATAATATTAAGATCACGGAGTAAAAACTTCCATTTTGAATATGTACGTGCCCCCAACAAAAAGTGCAAATTCTAGCCTAACCGTGAACTACAACCAAACTAATCAGTAAAAAACATCACCCGTGCATCTCTCTGCAAGGACCTCTTAACTAGCTTTGGAAGCACGCTCCTAATGAAAATTCAGGGCACAAAATAACGGCGCAGCCTATCAGACCTCGGAAGTATGTCGTCAAACAGGAAGGTGTGGAAGCAAATTGAGTATGTGTACGTATGAAAGTGGAGTATGTGTATGTACGATCAGTCTAAAAAGGAGTATGTAAACTATCTTGAAAAAGAGGATATGTACTGTTTGGACATGTACAACAGCAGCTGCTGCTGTTTCACGCAATGCTGCTGCTGTTTCCCCACTACAGGACTATATATACTTATGAAATAGGAGTATGTGTCACAGGTTTGTAAAAGTAGTATGTGGATCCCAACTACTGTACTGATACTGTACTGAAACTACTGTACTCCAAAGCTATCAATGCTATCATGCAATGCTGCTGCTGTTTCCTCACTAATGTAGCATGGATAATAATCAAACAACAAAGTGAGCAACAATGATGAAAGTCTTTCCACTTACAGCAACCAACCATTGTTATCTGTGCAGTTCATGTGATATTCAGAACAATCTGAAAGTTCTGAATGCCGATCAACACAACGACAGTAGTAGATATTAGAGTATGAAGTAGATAATTTTAAGAAAGGTCTTAGGCGGAAGCATAATCCAATCCTATGTTTACAAAAACAGATAGAATTTACTTAAACAAATGTATTGACCAATCTGTACTAGTAAGTTTGTACTAGCTACATACTATTTTTTTTGTTCAGGCATCATACTAGTATGTTGCTCAGTTGAATTTGGACTATTCTTACGTATACATATTCCTTTGTCGAATCTTCATTTTTACTAATACTCCTTTTCCTCATTCGTTCACATACTACCAAGAACAGATAGAATTTACTTAGGAGGAAGCAGGTAAATGAAGTGAACAACTACCAAGAAGTATTGTCAGTAAGGCAAGAATAGTAGAACAACTAGTCTGAAACAAAAAATGTCTGAATGTGAATGGAGGTATGACCAGTCTGATACCGGCGGTGAGACCTCCCTGATACCGGCGGTCAGACCTCCCTGACACCGTGCACAGGAGAATGAGCACACCGCTTAAATGTCCAGCCATATTGACATGCAGTTGCCTGCCGGTCTCTGGGCAGCCAAACGACTTTGAATCACGGTTGCTCGTTCCCCTGGGCATTATGTCGAGCACCTTGCAGGCACACCGCAACGGTAGTACTGATTAGCCGCAGAAACCCAGAGCCAATTGCTAAAACACGAACCGTGTACCTGCCTGCTGGGTTAACCGCGGAAGAAAGAGGAAATAATGGATTTTGCCGCGGTACAGATTAATGAGTAGTATGTGCAGGGGATTAATCACCTCACAATTGAACAAGAACGAATGAACGAACCATTATCGAAAAATCCGGCAAATCTACATTGATCTACAAAACCTAAAAGGAGTTCAGAACTTCAGAAATCAGCATTAGAAGAAAGGATGACATACCAACCAAATCCTGTGAAGACTTCTCCCCACAAATCGGCAAGACGATGAACCAAGGCTTCCTAGATATTCTTCTCCTCGCTACTCGGCAAGAGGACGCGCGCTTCCTGGATGTTCTTCTCCTCCCTACTCGGCGAACAGACGCGCCGGCCGGCAAACATCATCTGGTATTGCCCGGGAGGAAAAATCGCCAATCTGTTTTGGTAGAACGCGAAATCTCCGGGATATTCTAGATTGGGGAACGGAGTTTGACTGAAAGCCTGGAGGAGACAACGCCTTGGATGCGGATCAATACCTCATACCCGTGTACGTTCAGCCCCGTTAGTCTGCGACTGAAAACGAATCTCCAAACAAGCATCAACGGTGCATGTCCCGGGTGTAACTACACCCGGGAGTAATAAGGATTTTTCCTATATACATATATACATATATATATATATATACATATATACATACATACATATATATATATATATACATATATACATACATACATACATACATATATATATATACATACATACATATATACATACATACATACATACATACATATATATATACATACATACATATACATACATACATACATACATACATACATACATACATACATACATACATACATACATACATACATACATACATACATACATACATACATACATACATACATACATACATACATACATACATACATACATACATACATATATATATATATATATATATATATATATATATATATATATATATATATATATATATATATATATATATATATATATATATATATATATATATATATATATATATATATATATATATATATATATATATATATATGGGAACGTATCTAGTGCTAATGCACTATTCGGTGCTAACATGTGAACTCTGCTTATGGACCATCGGATGAACCTCTAACGGCCTAGATCTTTGAAGGTGGAAGCACTCAATCCACTTATACGCTTCAAATGGCTTGATAGAATCAAACGATACAAGATCTCCAAAATGGACATAATTCTTCCGACATGTACTATCCGCCCAAAATGCATGTACCAATCTGCCCTTGTCATCAACAACATAATCAAAGTAGAATGAAGGATTTATGTCATTCTTCTTACTCAGGTTATCAATAAACATCTGAGCATCCGATGACTTAATACAACTTCTTAACTCTTTATGATAATTCTGCAAGTCTCTCCTCGTGCATCCTACATTCTCAAATCCACCCTCACTAATACGGAGATATCTATATGCCCCACTTGTGCCGATGCCTCCTTTATGACATGTGATTAATGTACGCTTGGCCTTCTCATTTACTTTCCTATTAGACCTTATCAGCTGTTGTTTGCTAGGTGATACCAACTCATGTGTATAAGATTCAATAAATGTTTCCACCCTAAACTTATTGTCAGCAGTGCGTTTGACAGCTAGAATTGCCTCACATCCACACCTACTTAGCTTTCTAACATATTTCTTTTTCTTTGACTCCGTGTTATTGTCCTTACCTTTCTCAGATCGGAAGCCTTGTCTAGAGCACATCCATCGCTTCCATCTTATGACACCATTGACAATCGTATGTGGACCAACACGGACTCCAAATCCGGCTGAATGTGCATATGTCTTGTAGAATTCCTCTGCAGCTTCTAAGTCATCAAAAATCATCCCTTCAAATGGCTTGATAGTTGCGTCAACATAGGATGTATAAGAAGAACCCTGCAATGCAAGGATTAAATGTGAAGCGTGATGGATTGACATATGGGGTAAAACACATGCACACAACATGATACTTACTACGAATGGAGTAATGCCGCTCTTTTTCGGGGTACCACAATGAATTAACTGGTGGGGAGGTGATCCCAATGCCACGCTCTCATCGGCCACAGATTACATGCCTCCTACAACGCTCTCATCGGCCATATATTCCATGCCTCCTAACATAATAAAGTGTCAAAGGAAACAATAAAAAACCTAATATAAATCTAATATAGGACATATATACGCAAGTGATTGAAAATTAGTAGTTTGTACACTAGTAAAAAATCTGTGCCGGCCAGCTGACATAAACTGAAAATGTGATATACTAGCAACATAATAAAGTGTCAAAGGAAACAATAAAAAACCTAATATAAATCTAATATAGGACATATATACGCAAGTGATTGAAAATTAGTAGTTTGTACACTACAGTGGCGGATCCAGGAATTTCAAAATGGGTATTCGAAGTTATAAAATTATTGTTCAATAGAAAACATGAAAGTTCACAACAGCGAAAATTAAAGTATGAGTCCTCTCTTGTTATGTAAGCATGCACTTCACATGGAATGTCTGAAATTCCTCTACAGGAGAATAAGCTGGTTTGATTCAGGAATTTGTGCTCTTTTCTGAAATACATACTATGCATTGCACTTTCTTGGCAGAGACTCCTAATTGGCCTTATTTAGTGTCTACATGAATGCAAAATTTTATAGGATCTTATTTCATGGTCTAATAGAAATGTTCACAAATCACAACTTACCTTCACTCATTTTCTTCTGCAGCTCCAGGGGGGGGGGGAGAGCAACAATTCCATTCACATCACATAGGACTCCAATCGCAGGCTGAAACTATTCCAAGAAGATATTCTCAATCTCACAGTGAGGGCAACAACTAACCAAAGGAGGGCCAAGAACTAAAGAACCTACCTCTCTCAGAGCAAAAGCACCAGCAGGCATATCATGACATCAAAAATGCGGCCGGCAGCCACCTCCGCTGCTCCATCCCCTAAAGCCGCAGCACAAGAATCCGTGAACACAGCCCCTGGTTGCAGAAGCAAGGGAAAACATTGTAATACACGGGATGTTGAAACATGAGAAAATCATTCCAGGTTTTAATGAGAAGGCATAACTCTTTGATGCTGACTAAAAAAGCTACTCATACATTTGATCAAAAATAAAAGAAAAAATGCAGATGGTGTCATTGAAGCCTAAAGCATGGCAAATAATAGGGCATCCAGAAGGCATTAGTCTACTGATGCTCACAGCAAGGTGAATCCGCGAATGGGGAATCAATAATACAGAGCTCATTCAACAGAGAAATAATACCATAATAATCCGCCTCGACGAGCTCGTCCCGCATCTTGGGCCGGCGATGTCGCCTCAATCTCCGGCTTCAGCCCCACGCTGGCGAAGTGGCGATGCTCGTAGCCGCGTGCCCGCGTGGCACTAGCACGCAGGCGCAGCAGGTCCTGCACACCGTGGGGGGGCTGGGGGCGTCGCGGGCTCACGGTCTCGCGGAGGTGGTCGGCGACCTCCGCGGCTCCGGCTCCGCCTCGACGTCGACGAGCTCATCCCGCGTCTTGGGCCATCTGCGTCGCCTCAATCTCTGGCTCGCCGCTAGGGCTAGGAGCTAGGGTTTCCAAAGGGAAGACTAAGAGGTGTAGAGCCCTCTGCTGTCGGTCTATCCTTGATATTTAGAGCCGGAGGGTAGTTGATTCAGGTGGAGGGAGCGGGCCAGCGGGGGGAATGGCCGAATGGGCCAGGCAGAGGCGGTGAGCCCATTTGCGTGCAGGAGAGGGGATCGAGATGGGCTGATTGGTCTGAAAATACTAAATTTGGCCCAACTAAGTATATATATGTATTATACTTTGTATATACTGATTTTTTTGTCAAAAAATTTGGGTATTCAGCTGAATACCCTTGAATCACTGTAGATCCGCCCCTGGTACACTAGTAAAAAATCTGTGCCAGCCAGCTGACATAAAATGAAAATGTAATATACTAGCAACATATTACTATACAACTTCATCTGAAATCGATCTTGCAGGAACACAACCATGAGATCTTGCGTTCAATACTAGTACCTCTTCATCATGAGATCGATCTTGCGTTCAATACTAGTACCTCTTCATCATGAGATCGATCTTGCAGGACACAACCATGCATGCATAGGGGTGGAAAACGGTAACGGATAATTCGTTTTATCCGATATTCATATCCGAGAGAAATCCGAATATGGTAAGCAAAATCCGTATTCGAAAATATCCGTATTCGTATTCGAGAATATTCGTATCCGTATTTGAGAGTATTCGTATTCGCATTCGTATTCGAGAATATTCGAGAATATTCGTATCCGTATTCGAGACTATTCGATTCGTATTCGATCCGTTTCTAGAACCCATGAAAAATCCGTACAAATTTTGTGATTCAAAACTTGAATTTAGGCGGTTTAAAACTGGTAACCGGTCAAAAACCGATGAAAAATCGGCAAAACCGTTAGGAATCCGTTTTATCCGATATTCGTATCCGAGAAAATCCGTATTCGAAAATATCTGCATTCGTATTCGAGAATATTCGTATCCGTATTTGAAAATATTCGAATTCGTATTCGTATTCGTTTTAAAAATATGGATTCGTATTCGTATTTGAGACTATTCGACCGTATCCGATCCGTTTCCACCCCTACATGCATGCTGAATCTTACAAAAAAAATAGAACACAAACGGCGCAGACTGAATCTTACAGGAACGGCGCTCGCGTGGAACGGCGCGGGAGGAGCGAGGCGAATCACGGTCACGGCGCTCCTGAATCACGGTCACGGTGCTCCTGAATCGCGTACGTGAATCACGGTCAAGGCGCTCGCGTGGAACGGCGCGGGAGGAGCGAGGCGAACATGCGCCGTCGCGCGAGGAGGGCGTGAGCGGCAGATCAGGCGAGAGGGAGGCCAGGCGTCGCGCGAGTCAGACGGGGAGGCGGGGGCCGGGAAAAAAAACTGAACCGGTAGGGGGGTTTTGCAAAAGCGTATAAGTGGATTGGGTGCTTCCACCTTCAAAGATCTAGGCCGTTAGAGGTTCATCCGATGGTCCATAAGCAGAGTTCACATGTTAGCACCGAATAGTGCATTAGCACTAGATACGTTTCCTATATATATATATACCTCTTTTCTACTCCCGGGTGTAATTACACCCTATGTCGTATCTCACAACGTAGGGAGTATCTCGCATAACGAGGAGTATGTACATGTAGTATACGAGTATTTAAGACTATATAGGTGGTATGAACAATTTTTCAGAGGTGGTATGCACATTTTTTTTCAACATACTCCTTTTTATGTACGTATATAAAGGTATTTACAAAATACGCTAAAAAACTATGGACTCCCTTGCAATTTTTTCATGTGGTTCACATTAGAATATCTTATAATTAGTATATGAGTATACCTAAAGTGATAAATGAATATTTCAAATTTATTTAGGTGGTATATTAGAGGTGGGTGTAATTACACCCGGGAGTAAAAGGTATTTTTCCTATACATATACATATATACATATATATATATATATACATACATACATATACATATATACATATATATACATATATATACATATACATATATATATATATATATACATATATATACATATATATATATACACATTTATATACATATATATACATATAGCCATTTTGACCCATGAAACCCATTTTTAGCTCTGTTTAACCTAAAGAGACTTGATAAAGCTCTAGCCAGCCCAAGTGTCATTCCGAACCTATTTCTAGAACTATTTCGCCTGTTACTATTCAACGAAAGCCCAATAATATATATAGCCATTTTGATTGTCTCGAATCTATTTAGCTCAATTTCAACTCCGAACAGTAAAACTACACACTACCTAAACCCTGACCACCCAAATCTATTTTCTTTGTGTGTTCGGTTATTTTATTATATTTTTATTCCTAACTTGTATTTTGCAAAGTAGGAACTTATTTGCATTCGTTTTCTGTGCTAGTATTCAGACTCAGCAAATTGGTCCACAGAAGAACCACATGAGCAATTGAAGTAAGCCTGAAGCCTACAGAAAAAAGATCGAAGATATTGGAAAAGAAGGCAAGTACTTACATTGATCATGTTAAACCTAGTTTTCAAATGCAGTATTTTATTTTCAAATACAATGCATACTTACCATTATTGTGTATATAGATTGCCTAACTACACTATACAATCGATTCCCTTTTATATTCCTTAAGAGAGTATACTTTTTCCTTGTCACCATAGGATACTTATAATAGTAATAATGCTAGATCATGAATGTGCTTAGATATGCTTTAGAGGTAATAGTAAATACAACACAAATATTGCCAAGTGAGACTAGAAACATGATAATAGTAGTGATAACATGGGTTACCACTGGAAACAGAAAATATTTTATAAAATGGTGGAGCCTCAGGTGAGTGGTTGGTTTGAGACCAGTGCAGGCACTGCATAAGGTCAGGATTGATGGTTGACTCGTCTGAGTCGATTAAGGATCGAATCCGTGTACGCTCATTTTTACACCTAATCGTGCAACCACAAGTCTGGTATAGATGGACTTGGACAACTAATTTGCTTGGTTTCGGTGTGAACTCCTGCGCCAGTGTAACAGGTTGGGAATGGCCCGCGAAGCCATTGCCTGGTTAAAAAGAGATGGGGTGAACCTATAGGGGTCACTCCCCGGGAGTGACTTGAAAGGTCCTGCCCTTACATGGAATGCGCACTTGACCGATGAAGAGACGCCCTAACAACGGGGGTATCGTTGAGTCATATCTCCGAAGTGGGGGAAATCATCGGAACTAAGCATTATAAAGGTCTTGTTATGATTACTCAGTTGCACGCCTACGAAAGCGTGTAATGACTGATATTATAAGATAATCATATCTTGTGGGTAAAATTGTACATCTCTGCAGAGTGCTTTAATCTATTTGAATAGTCGTCTCCAGTCATGGGCAAAGTGTGGAAATACCATAATGTGTAGTTTTCATAAAAATGGTTATTGATATGCTGGTATGACAAAGGATATGGACTGAGGTCCATAGATTGACATGGTAAGTAATTGTGAGGGGGAGTTGCCCCCCCCCCTCAAAGTCAATTGTTATTGGACAATTTGATTTTAGTTAAAAAATGGCTAAGTCATAGGTTTGAAAATTACCTATGATATGATATTTACAAATTAGCTTCATGCAAAAGAAATATGATACCATCTCTTGGTTAAGTTTTGCATATAGATAATAACCATATAAATACATTCTGCAATAGGGACTTGCTGAGTGCCTAGTGTACTCAGCCTTGCTTATTTTTATCAGAACAGATGCTAAAAGAGCAAGAATGTCTCAAGCTTATGCGTTAGGATTACGGCCGCACTCAAGCATTCCTGTGGGAATTTTCTTCGGAATTTCTAAATGTAAGTTAAGTTTTGGGCTTATATGCCTGTAAAGTTGCTAAAGTTGATTGTTAGGTCTTATTTTAATAAAGTTAATCTCTTTTTAAATGTTCCTGAGTAGGTATGATACTCCTTTTATTCGTAATTAAATTCCTGAGCTGTTGCAGAAGATATGATAGCTTTGTTCATAAAAATGGGGCTGTTACAATACACATGTGGTTTTCTTATACAACTATAATGATTATGGTTAAAAATATAGTTGTTTTCTTATACAACTCTAATCAGCGTTATGGATGTTCCACTTTTTTCTTGTTAACGTGGGGATTTCTAACCTCTTATTGAAAGCTTCTTTAATTTTAACCTTGTTTTAGTAAAATAATAGATGCCTAAATTTAATAGCATGGTGGCATTACCTCTGTCCTATGATTACGAGTTAGTCGTGCAAACACAAAATAAGATATCACATTGTATCGTCAAAACAACAAATTTAGAATTCGTATCTCGATCTCATTATCAGACATAGTTGCGTACCTCATTTCCAGTCTGTACTGAGCTTTCTCTATAGTCATGTATAAAATCGGCTGTTATTATATGGTGCATATAATATCTTGTATGTGCATACAATAGCTTTATGACCCATTTAAAAATAGATTTTTCTGGTGGGTTTTAGCTTTATTGTTGTCTTTTGGCTAAAATAGATACTGTAGCAGCTGTTAACTTTTAGCGAAGACATTCAATTAAAGAAAAATAAAAAAGATTATATCTCCATAGACAAATGTAAAGAAAAAAGAAAAAGAAAAAACAGAAAAAGAAAAAAGCTATATTAAAAAATTAATGTGTTTAAAATTACTTCGATTTCTTAAAAATTAGAAATCAAAAATCAAAAACTATTTTGGACCGAGCGTTATAAGGACACGGCACTCGTGCCTTGGTTTCGAGCACCTTCGAACCTTTTTTTCTTGTCGCACCTCGCACTTGGCCGTCGATGCCGATGGTGTGCGATGAAGTCATCAGGAGACGCCCTAAAAGTCTATGGAAGGCACGTATGATCATACGGAACATGGACACGTGTTTTATACTAGAGGTGCACACATGTGTATACTTTAAAATGGTGGTGGATTATTTTGAGTGGCTTATGGCTGAAAAGCAATGTAACTGGCTAAAAAATACTGTAGCTAATAGTGGCTTATTACACGTAATTAAATTTAAAAATAGAAAAAATAGGTTACTCCGTTACGGCCAGTATAAAAGAATGCGGGAAAAAAGAACCGACAAAAAAGCTCAAAAAAGCCAAAAAAGACGAAATCGTTGAATAGTGAAAAATAAGCCAGAAATCAGAAGCTCAAGCCAAAATAAGCGAGGCCCCATCCACATGTCTGGTCATCTGATCACATGCTCTAATGTATTTATTGACATGAATATTGGGATTTGGGAAGGGCTTGTTGTTGTCTCGTGGATATTTTTGAGATTTCAGACCCCAGATCCTAGAATCCATCACACAAATATTACTTTAGCCACATTTTATTTTCAAATTTGGTGCTCGATCATTCATTTTTGCAAATCTAGCCCTTCGTACGGACCTACCAAGCATGGCAATACTGTAGCCGATCTATCGTACGCGGTAGCAACTTGCTGAGCTATTGTGGTCTACTGCACTATTGTGCTCGATAGGTCTGTTGTCGCGCGGTAGGTCCGTGGGAAGGACTAGATTTACAAAAACAGATGTTCGAAGATCAAATTTGAAAAAAAAGTGTTTAGAGTGATATTTTTAGACTCAATTCCAAATCCCATGCCTCAGATTCCTATTGCTTGGTGTCAGCCTACAGTATTGAATCGGATTTTTTTGGCACAAGTTAGCATTGCCATACACAAGTAATTAAGTGGGTTGTCTTCTCTCTTCCCTTTTAATTTACAAAGAGACATAATATTTTGTTTTTTAGAGAATTTCTAGTATATTTATTATTTTAACAACATTTAATGACCGTATTGGTTCAGCTTTAATTATAGCTCACCTAATCAAAGGCTCGATGTGTTTTTTTTTGCGAATTTTTATAATATTTATCTTTTTATTAGCATCTGTAAAATAACTATTATGTGCTTTTATTATGGTGGAAATGTGTAATATTTCAATTTTAGATTTTATTAGGAGGAAAATATCGTAAATAACTAGTGATGCATAAATTAATACTAACAACAGGCAACACATTACCCTTCGAACTATGCTCAAAAATATTATATAACAGAGTCAATCGGTCACATGAACAACTTGAAGAACATGAAGCAGCAAAGAGCGGTCGTGCAGGTATGTGTTGCCCAGAAATCTTATTGCCACCTCATGTAGGTGTTCTCTACGGCAATGATCCGGAGATCCTGCTCTTCTTCCTTTCCGATGCCCACGGAGAAAAAAGGCTGATGAAGTTCGACGACTTTAACACTCCAACATAGCTTACTAGAGGAGGAAAAAGATGTGAAAGTAAAGGAGAAATTCAGGTGTTGAACCTAGACATCTTTATGTCCTTTTAAGGACACATGACAATTACTCTCTAGTAATTGACACCATTAACATAAATTAAATCAAATTAATCCAGCTGTTTGAAATCACATTCAAACAGAATTAAGAAAGATAATTGCATGATTTAGCAAAATAAAAGGTGGTGCAGTCGCTCATCACAAGACACGATTTTTCATATGAAAATACACGAATACATGTGCACGTGCATACGCATGTGTGTCTAGCCAAAATTCTCATGTATTTATTATATGTTTCACATATTTCATATGGTGATAAGGACTCCACCTTATAAATTATATTCTCACTATTTGGCTAGGTAATATAATACTAAATTATGTATGCTTTGAAAGTTCTAAAAAATAGGTCTTAACTCATAGGCCAATTAACATAATATTAGCTGTGATCATTTGGGCTTTTTTTGTGGCTTATGGCTGAAAAGCACTGTAGCTGGCTGAAAAAACACTGCAGCTGACAGAGGCTTATTTAGCATAATCAAATTAAAAAAATTTTAAAAATATAAAAATATGTTAGCCCATTACATATAATACAAACAAATACGGGAAAAAAGAACCGACAAAAAAGCTTAACAAAAAACCAAAAGTTCATAAAAAGACGAAATTTATAAATAGTAAAAAATAAGCCGGAAGTCAGAAGCTGAAGCCCTTTTGATCACCACCGATCCAAGACATCACTGATTACTCACTAAATTTTTACCTTCCCACCAGGTATACCGTATACCCAGCCAGTCCGTTCGCAGCCGGAAATTGAAAAGCGTGAAGTTCAGTGCCAGCTAGCTAGTGCCTCTGTTTTACAAGGAATCAAGCGAAGATTATGTTGTTGATCGATGAAGGCTATTGTTTGATATATGTATAATGTATTAAGGCATTAGAATAAACGCTAGATGTGGCGCTCTTGTTGGTACATAAATCTCCCATGCTCTTATGCAGTACAAGTGAGTTGGTGAGGTGTCTAGCTTACCTTGACCGTAGGTCATGCCCCTTTTCGTAATAAATTCTTCCGGCCACTCCAGGTCGTAGGGATCGCAACCCGTGTAGCCTCAACTGTGTAATAGTAGCTTTCTGTTTTTATTAACGAAGATTTAGGATCCGCTCATTTTGATTTGGATTTCTAATTTTTATCTTATTTTTTTTACTATTTATAAATTTTATTTTTTTTTGAAATTTTGACTTTCTTAGCTTTTTTACCGGTCTTTTTTTCCGTATTCGTTTGCGTTGTCCGTGATTAGCTAACATTTTTTTTCTATTTTTAAATTTTTTAAATTTAATTATGTCAATTAAGTCACCTTCAGCTACAATGTAATTTTAGTCAGCTATAGTGTAATTTCAGCCATAAACCACAGCTTTTCAATCCAACCGAGCACAGCCTTAATGGTCAACGCCTCCACATTGCAGGATGCGATCCTAGCCATACATATGTAAGATGTCAAATAAATGTAACTGCGCCAAGCGTTGATGTACTCTGTATTTCTGATGTTGATGTAACCATCGAGCTTACCATCGTACGAGGTGGGTTAACCCAGACGTACAAATTAGGATGAGGAGCAAGAGCGTAATAGTAAAAAAAAAAGAGAAAATATGTATCTTACTTCTCTACACTTTATTGATCAAGTGAAAGGATACCATAAGT
This sequence comes from Dendrocalamus latiflorus, assembly GCA_017311315.1. NCBI lineage: Eukaryota > Viridiplantae > Streptophyta > Magnoliopsida > Poales > Poaceae > Dendrocalamus > Dendrocalamus latiflorus. The sequence goes on from CM029610.1 coordinate 36,348,357, forward strand.
GCGGTATATTTTTTTAGCTTATTTTACCTTATAGTTTATGATTTTCTTTGAATAAACAAACAGAATAGTTTATCCATCGTCGTTTTGAAACAATTTAGAAACGGTTTATCGGTTCGTTCAAATGAGTATTCGCACTAAAATCAAAAGCTATGAACTGTAACCATAACTATAAACTGCATTCCGAAAAAATTTTTTTTAGTACAATTTCGTACTAACTCATTCCCTTTGCAACCTAGCAGCGTTGGTTTCACCATCTAAGACGGTAGCAAGTAGCAACTCACGCATGCTCTAATTCCAAATTACTGGACATTAGAACATTAATCCGCTAAGGCAAAGCAACTTAGTTCACCGGCATCGACGTGAAAGGACACTCTTGTACCTTTCAATGTAGACACTGGACATGTGGAAATTTTGCATGGGGAAATATCGTTCACTGGCGATTAGAAATGTGGCAATTTATAACTAACCTGATAGAATTTCTTGTAACGCTGTCGCCGTTGGAGGTGGTCTGGAGAACAGGGTAGTCAGAGGGTTTGAGTATCATAGCGGTCGGAGCGTTCGAAGTATCAAGGATTCATTAGTCGTACTCATAAGGTTAGCAACCCAACGATTGTAAGGCCGTAAGCTACACTGGTCATTTACAGTGATCATAGGTTTCAGTAGTCATAAATAGAATTGAGTAGTGGCTGAAGTGTTAGAAGTCGATAGAACTCCATAGCGGTGCAAAAACGTTAGTAGTCGTAAAGAAGTACTATACCAACTAAGAAGAGATAATTCAAACCAAGCCAAACGCAAATGCTTATAACTTTTGCGTAGGAACTCCAAATTTACCACGCCAGACAACACTAAGAACGCATCGAAAATATTCTCTGAGCAACAAGAGCAAGGCAAGCACCCCCTTTGACCATGTTGATCCCAGTATTTCAATTATTATATATTGTTTGCAAAATCTATTATGCATGTGTATATATTCAATAAAATTGCTATATTGTGGGTAATGGTAGTTATGACCCCTCGAATGCATTGAACCTTTCTTACAAATTTAATACCCTCACTGTTGTAACCTCTAAAGCATGGCTTAAACAATTTATACTGTCAAATTAGGAATACTACATTGATATATGGTCTAGATGCTTAGCCAAGCACTAGTTTCTGCTAAGTTTGGACTTCCAAACAAGTTTATATGTGGGCATGTTGGATTCAAATGGTTGGATCAGAGGAGGAACCTCTATTAGTTTGGTATAAAACAAAATGAAAACCTAGTTTTTGGATGTAGGTGAGTTATATGATAATATGTCAAATGTGAAGAGGAACCTTGCATGTAGATAGGGGGAGATTCTCACCCGGGTCAATTAAGGACCGAATGCTATTACCGCACATCTAAGTCACACCGTACGACCACATGTGTTATATGGGCTCTAGCATTTACTTGATTAAAGTTGTCTAGGTCTAGCCTTGTAATGTGGTAGGCGTAGAAGTTGTAAGGGCATTCCAAGTGAAGGTCTGGCTTGTAGGGGCTCCCACATCATGGTGATGGGAACAAAGCTTGCTAATACAACGGTGAATGCCCACTTAGGGGTGTACCTAAGTGAGGGTCTTCGCATAGGGGATTTACCTAAGCAAGGATTCGAATGCTCTCTTAGAGAATATACTTAGGGCATGTTTGGTTGCCTGCATGCATCTTGGCTCGCATGAGCTCATGCGATGGGCATGTGTTTGGTTGCCTGATTGACTCTCGGAGCCAGGCTCATCTCATGCAAAATGCTATCCCGAGCCAGGCCCGAGGGAAACGAAGACTCGGTCCTTCGCTCCTCAGCCTGGCCCGTCAGATGCAGCGCTCCTCCTCTTCCGCTCCCTCCACGCCTCCTCGTCCCCGCCGTCTCCGCACGCCTCCCCCCCCCCCCGCGGCGCTCTCCGCTGCCGCCTTCCTCGCCGCCCTCCCCGAGGGCCGCCAGCTCCACACGCTCGCCGCGAAGCTCGCCCTCGCCCCCGCCCACACCGTCGTCGCCAACTCCCTCCTCCACCTCTACGCCTCAGCGGCCTCCCCCCCCCGCCGCGCTTGCGCTCTTCCGCCGCATCCACGACAGGTCCCTCCCGGTCGGCGGCGGCGGTATCCTCCCGCTCGGTTGCTGCTCCACCGCTCGGTGCCGGCTTCCTCCCGCTCGGCGGCGGCGACGCTCTCCTCCCGCTCGGCGGCGGCGGCGGCCTCTGCTCTTCACCAGATCTGGTGCCGCCGGTCGTCACCGCCTCTGCTCTTCACCGGATCTGGTGCCTCCGGTCGTCACCGCCTCTGCTCTTCACGGGATCTGGTACAGGCAACCAAACACCATCTTTACTTATACAGCTTCAGCCGATACAGGCAACCAAACAAGTATATTTGCATGTGCCTAGCCAGGCTCAGACTAGCCAGGATGAGCCATACGAGCTGGGTTGAGAAGATGCGGGCAACCAAACAGGCCCTTAAGAGAGGTTTGATGTTCATCGGGCTGGTGCAGGTTAGATTAAATGATCTAAAGGCTCTAAGATAATCAACTTTTGTCACACACCAAAGGAAGCATAAAGTTGCCGACAGTATGACAGTATAATTGATTATCTTGTGTGAGTAAAGCTGTACAATCTCCATAGAGTATTAAAAACTATCTAAATAGCTATGCTCGTGGTCATGAGCATGCTTGGATGCAAGCGTAATGGGTGTAGTTTTTCTTTTCGAAACTGGTTCACTAAACATATGGGATGGCATGAAGGTCTAATCGTGTGCCATGCCCATGGGTGGGATTTGTGCAATGTTCACAGGCAAGGAGGGCTGCGAATGGATGTGTTCACAGCCGAGGAAGGCTGCAAATAGATTGATCTACTGATATCGAAGTTATATAAATGCTATTTCTTAACATGTCAAATGCTCTTTATAATTCCGTTTGCAAAGTATTATTTATTGCAAAAATGAAATATGCTTATTGCTGAAAACAACTTAGTATAGAAGTTCATCCTTTGAAAGCCTTGCATGTATGTAAAATTTTGCGATACACTACAAGTCTTACTGAGTGCACAATGTACTCAATCTTGCTTTAATTATTGTTGATCAGAGAATGAAGATTACGTGCCCGACGATGCGTATTTCACCCTGGCACCGGGGAATCTGACGATGGGTTTTGCTAGGGCCTAACTCCAGTTGGTTGCTTGTGGCTTTGATGGCATACCACTAGACACTTTTGCTACTTATTTCCACTGCATTCATAATCTAAACTCTAATGTTTATTTGGCAGGTCGGCCTTATGTGTAACTATTCATCGCTTATATATTATCACCCCTTTTGTTCTATACTAATCATGTGTGAAGTGTATGGATATGATCTCAATGATCTGAATGTGTGTACTAGCTACTAATCATGGGACTAGTATAGAACACACATTAGTGAATATCTCACAAAGTTTGCTTTCCAGACTAACTTTGTGCTTGCAAGGATCATGTATATGAAGAAAAATGAATTCTGTACTCTAAAGCAAGAAAATATGTTAATTAGTGAATATCTCACAAAGTTTAACCAGCCGGCCTGCTACGCCCTAAAAGATGTGGCAGATGAGGAGGAGAAGATTGATTGTTTATTTGAAGGCATGAATGATGATCTGCGTGTGTAGTTAATCATCCAAGACTTCTCTAGCTTTCACTACCTTGTTAATAAGACTCTCGTTTTTGAGAATGAGAGGAGGAATTTGGAAGCCAACCGCAAACGCAAGCAAGCTGTCCAAAGGCCACAAGGGAGGTTCATTAAGAGGTTTTTCAACAACCCTTCTATTATGAGGCCAGTTCAACCCCTAAGAACTCCAGCCCTAACACCACGCCCAGGCTGTAGTACCTTCCAAACTCCTCGCCCTATAGCCTAGTCTATTGGGATAAACTCTAATGCCCACCTCAACTACTTCAGTTGTGGAGAAAAAGGGCATTTCGCCAGCCAATGCCCACACAAACAGATTTCACCTGTGAAGTTTAATCTAGAAACCACTCCAACCTGTGGCCAAGCTTCTACATCTGACAAGGGATATCAGACCTCTCAGGTCAACAAGGTGGCCTCGACTCCTAATCATGGCCGTGTGAACCATATCACTCCGAAGAAGCCCAGGAAGCTGCAGGAGTTTTGATGGGTATGTTCTCCGTGCAAACAAGGAAGTATGTGAATAAACCTAAGTTGCCCACCTATAAGTTAAAGAAATCGATGATACTTTGCTCACCTGGAGGGTTTATCTCTACCACCCTAGTAAGCCGTAGAGTAGAAATTTCCATGGAAGATTTTGGATTCCTAAATTCATAGACTTTGGAAATCATACTAGGAATGGATTAGCTGGCAAGATAACAAGGAGTAATAAACAGAGTGATCTTGACCAAATGTTCGGGATTAACCATAGAAGTTAATGTAGACCATCCATACTGCTGGGGTCGAGCATATCATTTGAAGGATGTGCCCCTAGAAGGCATGCTTGTAGTACAAGACTACCTTGAGGTCTTCCCAGAAGAACTACTAGGCATTCCATTAGATCGGGACATAGAATTCATCATTGACTTGAAGCCTAAAATAGCTCCAATTGCCAAGCGACCATAATGGTAGTCAATGAACTTGAAGAATTGAATAAGAAAATCTATGAGCTATAGGGTAAGGGCCTTATGAGACCAAGCTCCTCACCGTGGGGTTCACCAGTTCTGTTTGTGAAGAAGAAAGATAGTATAGCTAGAATGTATGTAGACTATAAAGTCCTGAATGAAGTAACTATCAAGAATAAGTATCCTTTGCGCTGCATAGATGATTTATTCGGCCGACTCTCTAGAGTCACAATGTTTTCCAAGATAGATCTGTGGTCAGGATATCATCAATTAATGATCAAGGCCGAAGATATTCCCAAGACGGCGCTCACCACCCGATATGGCCTGTACGACTTTATAATCATGTTGTTCGAACTGACAAATGCCCCAACCTATTTTATGAACCTTAGGAATAATGTGTTCATGGAATACCTGGATAAATTTGTGGTGGTATTTATCGGTGACATTCTTATCTACTTCATCCAAAGTAAGAGGTGCACGAGAGGATTAGAGTTTAGGTATTCTTTAGCATTAGATTCTTGTATAGGGCAAGGATTCAAGGGTCTTAAAAGGTTAGAGAGGGTTGTGAGAGAGTGAAAATCCCTTGTACCCTTTTGAGGTTATGCTTAAGGAATTTTGGTTCTCTACTACATTCATCTACTTCGTTCTTGATACCGTGCACGCCCGTGCCATATCTCATAACTCTGATCCAATCTATGGCTATTGCGCATAAGGAGTGTCATTAGAACATAACAAGTGGTATCAGAGCCAAGGCTAGATTAATCTAATTTGTGAGAAACTTGATAATGCATCAGGTGGCTCAAAATGAAGATTGATGTCAACAATGTGGGATCAAGTAGAGAAATTTGATGATGTTGGAAATTTTAGCATGTGCCAATGTATGGTGAAGGATCTTCTTATCTAGTGAGGGTTAATCGACGCTCTTGATAGGGACAAACCGGAAACAATGTGCATTGAAGACTGGAAGGTGATAGAGTGAAAGGTGGTTAGTACAATCCGTTTGTCCCTCCCACAACCATGAGGTACAATACTCTATGATCATAGAGAATTCATCAAAGAAATTGTGGAATAACTTAGAAGAATTGTATATGATGAAGTCATTGACAAACCAGTGTGTGCTGAAGTGGCAACTGTATAGGTTGTGCATGGAGAAGGGCACATGATTCGTCAACCATCTTAATATCTTCAATAAAATTATCACACAACTGTCTAGTGTGGATGAGAAAATTGAGGAGAATGACAAGGTCATTAGATTGGCATCATCTCTACCACCATTATGGGAGCAATTAGTGATGAATATTATGAGACCATGTGGAGGTCACCCTATGGTTTGTGATGAGTAATTGACTTTGGTTTACATGTGTTGTCAAATTTTGAGTTTGGTTTTGAGAGTTTGCAGTGTTGGATATGCGGTCTGCATGGGGCGGCTCTAACTGATTTGCATGGTGGTCATATCATTGGGCATGGGTGGTTTGACCAGCCATCCCATAATGGTCAGACCGATGGTGTGCTTTTTGAATCTAGCATGAACTTTCTGTTAGGTGCGGTCGAACCACCATGTGGGGTACGGTCAGGCCTGTTGGACTATGTGGCTAGGTGTAGAATTTTTGTGGTGATGAATAATTGACAATATTGCATATTGATGTTATTTGAGGTGAACTCATGTCGGTCAAATTGGACTGAATTTATATCGGAAAAAGATGTTGCTTTGGTCTTTGCATATGCTGGATAACTCAGAGGCGTTCGTGGTCTACGGCTAGGACCAGGAAATGGCTTGGTGCAAGTCATAATCCAGAGGGTCAAGAATGCTGGAGGATAAAGTCATGCTTGAGTTGGGACATGTGGAGATCAAAGATGGATGATGTGTGTTGAAGCTACGGAGGTGAGGTCTGGAGGCTACGACACGTGATAATTTTGAAGTGTCCAAAATTGGGTGGTGTGACAAAAGTTTAAAAAAATCTGTGTTACGAAAGGGTTTTGGATCCCGTATTTGTTAAAATTGGATAAGAACTCGCAAGTTTAGGATAAACTCAGGTTTTTACCCTAGACTATAAATAGAGATAGGGTTAGGAGGTAACCCTAAGGTTAAGATATACAATTTTTATACTAAAGTTTGATACGTATCAGGAGGATATTTTATAGCCATAAATATGATGATCTAGAAATAAACAGTAAATTTGGTCAAAAAAAATATCAATATGTTCTCTCGGCAACATCAACTTCTTCCTTGCTTGATTCGCATTCATGACGTACGTGGATTCGCACGGGCTCGCGCGGTGTATAGGAAAGTCTCATGAACAGACCGAGGGAGACGTCATCTCAATTCACGGCGGCTCTGGTCGTACGATTCATGAGTGAGGAGAGAGAAAAGAGATCATGCATCTCGAAACCAAAATCATGTAGTGGCTGAAGCAAGGAATTAAAAAATTCAACTGAGCTGCTGCTCCTTTTAAGGCCCCGTTCGGTTGGGCTGAAAAGCTGTGACTTATGGCTGAAAGTGCACTATAGCGGCTGAAATTTCATTGTAGCTGAAGGTGACTTATTTGACATAATTAAATTTAAAAAAATTAAAAAATAGAAAAAATATGCTAGCTCATTACGGACAATGCAAACGAATACAGGGAAAAAAGAACCAGCAAAAAAGCTAAAAAAAGCCAAAAGTTTAGAAAAAGATGAAATTTATGAATAGTGAAAAATAAGCCAGAAGCTAAAACTGAAATAAGCGGGGTATGAACCTGGCCAAAGAAAGGTTGAAAAGCGACATTTCAGGTTTTTTTTATTATTTGCTACATCACCAAATAAGTGATCTATTACAGTACCAATAGTGATTGCTACAGTACCGTATAGTGATCTGCTACGGTACCTAGAAGAGAGATATATTTTTATTTTATTTCTTTTGCTATCTTTTTTTTTCATTGTTATTTTTTGCTATGTTGGTAGGCTGGACGATTAGATTGAGGAAAAAGCTTTCGCTACAGATTATAATCATTCACCCCTCTGAATGCCATCGACGATCCTACAAGGCCGCATGGTGATGTTGCACTAGTCTTGTGTTGGAGGTAGTTATTTTTTAGAGCAGGGTGTTTGTGGTATGAGCTAAGGACGTTGAGTGGTCTATCTCGTCTGTGGTTGGCGGTCAAGCCGCTGGCATCTAACCAGCATCGGGAGCATAGTCAGATAAGTAGGTGTTTCTCAAGAGCGCGGTGAGAGGTGAATTGAGATGTTTTGAGTTCGTGTCATGGTTTGGGAGCCATGGGTTGGCTGTGTTGTGTTGAATGATTCATGTTTTGACTAAGGTGAGTCAAATGTATTGGAACTTTTGCTCGAAGATGGTTGTTTGGTCTTTGAATGTGTAGGGTGCTTGGAGAGCAATGACGGTCAATAGCAAGATCATGACTGGGAGGGAGATTTGAGGTCTGTGCGGTAGTGTAAGTCCGAATGAAACTACGTGTCTTAAGCGGAAGGCATGAAGAAGACAAGGATCATGAAGATGTGAGTTTGTGCTTGTGGTACACCAAGTAACTTAGGGCCGATGCAAGTAGAGACGTTCTGGTGGGATCCAAATGCGTGAAGACTTGACGACAGGTCATTTGGTAACATGGGCTACATGTAAAGGTATGCAGAAAAGCTTTGATGTGAAGGATTGGTTTTAGGATGGCTTTGAGATGAAGAAATCTAAAGGGGCATTTTGGTAAATTACCTAATACCGGAAAGGTGGTCGTTTACAAAATCACGATAGTGGCCTAAGTGATTTAGGTCATGAAGAGGAAGACAAGGCAAGACAAACTGGGCTAATAGAGTCAAATGGAAGCTCCTTTTTGAAAAGCATGCTTGTGTCAGTGAAAAAACCAGTTATGAGTTTCCTCAAGTGTAAGTGTATAATATCCACTAAGAGTATTAGTTTAGGGTTTCATGTGACCCTCCACTATATAAAGAGGAGGTATATATAGAGAGAGAGAGATGGACAGTGGTTGAGTGTGAGGGAGTTAGGGTTTGAGAGAGAGAGATATGAGAGTGCTTGTGTATGTGCTACCCTAGGGGCTTTGTGCTCCAGTTGAAGTGGCTGTAAACATTCATCCTCAAGTAGTAATAGAAGATCTAGCCTATTCACTCATTCCTCTCATGTGTTCTTGATTGGTTTTCTTGCCTCTTTGGGTTGGATTTTGGGTTTCTTGGTTCCCTCATTTTGGCCATGATTCTTGTAGTGGTATGACTTGCTATGATGTGTAGGAACCCATCCCAATACCACCTTGGTCATCTAGAACACACAAGCAAGTCTAGATCGTTGCTTTTCTCTTTGACCCAATTTTGGTTCATCTCTCCCTAAAATGGGCAAATGTTGGAACTTTGGCAACGATTCTTGAAATTGTTGACTAAAATAGGTTTATGATATCCTAGGGAAGATGTCTTTCAAATTTCACGTGATTTGGAGCTTTGAATCAAAAGTTAGGTCAAAAGTTCGGCAACAAGGGCGATCTAATTGCCATTGAACCAATGTCAGATTGGCCAGGGCGATTAGATCACACCCTGTGTGAGCGATCAAACCAGCCAATGTAATCTTTGCTGGTTTTTGGTTGCTTCCATTGTTGTGAGTCCAAAACTTGATCTTCATAGCTGCCTCCAACTATTGGAGTGAAAAGTTCTTGAATACCTAAGAAAAAATTTATTGGAGTCATTCACCCCTTCCTCTAACTGTCATAACCGGTTTTACAAATATTCTCATTGGAAAAATCACTCTCAACTTCAATGAGACAGTTGCATATGTATTGGAGGTGGAGTCCTTAAAAACCATTAGAATCTTTATCCTCGGATGATTAAGCATTGATTGTCGTAGGTATTGTAGGCAAAACCAAAAGTCATAGGAAGAAGAAAGTCAAGAACAAGGGCATATGTGTGCTATCTATGTGACGAGGAAGATAATTTGATAAAGGATTGTCTAAGTTTGAAGCAAATGAAGAATGCATGCTCAATAACGATAGCGAAAGATGATTCGAATGTACTTGTCAATCAATCAGGTACTTCTCATAGATGGATATTATATTTAGGTTGTTACTTCCATATATGTTTGGTAAGGGATATGTTTGATGCAGGATCTCTACGCCCAATGTATGAAAATGTGCACTTAGCGGATTGCAATGAATATATAGTCACTGAGGTGGAAACAGTTACATTGGAGATGTATGATAGAGCACATCGTAGGTTGACGGGAGTTCAGTATGTTCTCGACTTAAAGAAGAATCTAGTGTCCGTGAGATCGCTCAAACTCGAAGGCTATGAGATACCACTTCGAGATAAAGTTATGCGAGTTAATTGCAAAAGGTAGGTAATCATAAAAAATATCTGAAACAATGGATGAAATGATTAAAGGGTAATCTTGAAAGTGGAGTGACCAATGGGAGTTATGATAAAAATCCTGACTAGGATAAGAAAATCGTGTTGTCAATAGTATGCACTTAGATCTTATCTACAGTTATGTGTGAAACTGTAAAGATGGTTGAAGGTGCCAGCTGCAATAACTAGTTTGTTAGTTTGCTAAGATGCTAATTGAGGTGAAGTTTAAGTGGTAGTAACGGACCAGTACAACTTAGTTCTCTAATATTAGTTCTCCAAGGTGCTAATTGAGATGAAATTTAAGTGGTAGTGTACTATTTAGTTCTGTAAGCAATACTACACTAGCGTCCAATTTGACAGTCTTATTAAGTACTATTGAGTCCATATTGGTCACCTTTTAACGAAATTTTCTACTCACAACTCGATTACGTTCAAGGCTTCAAGCCCAGAGGTTGAGGCCTGTGCAGTGATAAATCATCCCTCTTTATCGTGTATTTGGTGGACAACAATTCAAACCGAGCTACGTAGCATCCAAAAGGTAGGAGGTTACCTTGCGAGAAACTAGACGTAAAGCTAAATTTAAGCAAATAAATATGTAATTTTCTTTCAATCGGTCAAGCATACGTTATATTTTGTTGTTCATGCTATGTTATAGAGACTAGAGAAATTGTGGGGTTACATATTTTTTCTTCTGCATTTTTGCCAACTTGCCTTTGCCCCCTTATACTTAAATCCTGACTACGCCCTTGGTTTGAACATGGACTAGAACAAGGTTAACCATTTTGTCAAAATTTCAGAAATTTCGGTGATTTTGGTCAAGACCAAAATTTGAATTCAAATTCAAATCTTGAGATGAATTTAATGAGGGAAAATTTCATCTATATTTTCATCTCTATTTTATTATATCCAGTATCTAGTTCATATCTACCGTCTTTGATAACCTTTTTCTCAAAATTCTAAAGTTTCATCAAAATTCAAATTCAAATTACCGAAATTTGAACGTAATCCAAACCAAAATTACCGAAATTTCGGTAATTTCACTACCCTTGGAAATTTTCTAGGGTGAGTAGCATTTCTATGCTTTAAAAAGCTAACTGAACTCAGAGTTGCAGACTATTTTTGTTAAATAAATCTGACGATCCAACGAATGAATGTTACTCGGTCTGTGAGTGAGAAGGTATACGTATTTGTTTTACATTTTTTTTGCTCTTTCCTTTTGTTTTTAATCATAAGTATTCTGCTGATTTCTCGCAAGGTATACTAGCCATTCCCTTCGCAACAGGTAATTGAGTGAGGATTGTGAAGTTGATCAACGAATGCAATGGTTTGTTGTAGGAGTATGTAATGACAGCAGTAATGAACTGCAATAAACACTACAAGTGGCGGTCTAGTTGAACATAAACCTCCAATGTCCTGGTGCATATTTGTATGAACTATAAACTATAAACTAACTGTTGATCTGATGATTATGGCTTGTAAGGAGCAGGGTTATAAAAATCAGTCGAAAATTAGTGAAAATTAGTCTACCGGTTAGAGTACAAATCGGTCTTAAATATTTCGTTTTATTTTGTGATACTCCGAGTTCATCCGATTTACTTCGATATTCAGATTTACATTGATTTAGACTGATTTTGGCCTTTTTATTTGAAATTTGAATTTTTATTTAAAATTTTTGGTCCAAAAACTATTGAAAATTTTCAAAAATCGGTGCTACCGGTCCAATCGGATTCTAGTAAAAATTCAAAACCGGTTTTGATAACCTCTAGCATACCTCGACCGTACTCCCGGTAATTGCTGTCCTTTCTTTCGTCTTGCAGTCACTCCAGGTAGTGGGGATGGGTATATCCGTGTAGACTCGACTACGTAATCGCTTTCCGGCGCATTTAACTGATGAGAAGACTCCGTGAATCAACGCCCCCATATTGCGGGATGAAACCTTAGCCATACTTTCATCCGTTAGTAGTAAATATAAAAACAAAATAAGGCAAGTGATATACTACTCTGTATTTCTGATGTTGATGTTACGATTGAGCTTTCCATCCTATGGTATGAGGCGAGTTACCGTGACGTACTACTTATGGCGATGAGCAATAGCGTAGTAGTACAAAAAGGAAATATGTATCTTACTTCTCTACATCCATGAGTTTCATCAATCAAGTGGAAGGATAGCAGAAGTGCATAACAACTTGACCTCCGGTATTCTAGCTTGCAAGCATGGACCTCCAGTGGTATGTAACTGAATTAGTTTCGCCAGCAACTCGTATTCCAATTCCAAATTAGGATTAGAACGGTAACTCGCTAAGGCCAAGCAACTTAATTAGTTCACCAGCATCGATCGACGTGAAGGGCACTCCTATGGTGGTGATCGGTTCGGCTGAAAGCCTCATGGCTTATGGCTGAAAACACTGTAGCTGGCTGAAAAAAGCACTGTAGCTGACAGAGACTTATTTACCATAATTAAATTTAAAAAAAATTAAAAATAGAAAAAACATATTAACCCATCACGTATAATGTAAACAAATACGAGGAAAAAAAGAACCGGTAAAAAAACTCAAAAAAAAAGCTAAAAGTTCAAAAAAAGACGAAATTTATGAATAGTGCAAAAATAAGCTGAAGCCATATTGATCAGGGCCATATATCTTTCCCGGTAGATAATTACTGAACTTGTCAAAAAATTGCATTGGCGAAAAAAATCGTTGACTGGCACTGGAAATGTGGCAATTCACAAGTCTACCGTGATAGAATTTCTCGTGGGGCAGTCGCTGTCAAAGGTGGCCTGGAGAACATGGAAGTTATTGGCAGACCCAGTCATCATTACCATTAAGAACAGCATGCAAGGTTGCAGACTCTTCACTCAACAGCAACCAGTGACAGCGGGTTAGGCCCAGGCGACGAACGTAACACATCTGATGGGACTAGTAGTGCCCCTGAACTTCCTTTGCTTCGATTAATACAATGGCAGTACTGACTTGCAGTATGCTAGCCAAGTATTGTTGGAGAGTCTTCGAATCTTCGTGTCAGTATATATATCACGAAGCCATGCTGCCTCTGAATATCTATCGACCCCATAACAACTGAATCCCATCACAACCACAAAACACCTGAATCCCATCACCAACGACAAAAACACACAACCTGACCGGTACAGAGATGGTCTCTACTGGAGTAATAGTTAGCATGTGTTCTGTGCTCATGTGCTTGGTAGCTGAGCTGCGAGCATCGCCCGTGATCTCTAGAGATGCCGGAGGGAATGGGCTCTTGCACATCCCTTCCAATGACTCCCTGGCTCACTGCCCCTCCAGCTGCGGGGACGTCGACATCTCCTATCCGTTTGGGATAGGGCCTGGCTGCTTCCGGCAAGGCTTTGAGCTCACCTGCAACCATTCTGCTCAGCCTCCCAAGCTCTTTCTGGGCAACAGCACCACCCAGATCAACGACCTAGCTTACCAGTACATCATCGCAGCTTCGGTCCCCATGTTCTTCAACATTACGATGAGACCAGGTACGAATACCTACAACATGTCCTGGGTGTCCCCTGCTAAAGGTATTACTATATCTGATGATAACACTTTCTACGTTACCGGCTGTGATTTTGATGTCACCTTGTTCGATAATGGTACGGGAGACCCTCTTGGTTCTTGCATGAGTAGATGCCACGGTGAGAAGGTACCGAATGAAGGGCCTTGTAATGGGACGGGCTGCTGCTACATCCCGTTACCAAGGGACCTGCCGGGCTTTTGGTCTGTAGTTGTCCGCACTAATGCTACGATAGCACAGTCAGATCCGCTGCACCCTGGCATCATGGCTTTCATGGTGAAATATAATGATTACACGTATAATGCGACCGATCTTTTTTCAAGTTGGACAAATGCAAGCAATATTAATGACGCGGAACTTCAGTTTGCCATCATGGACCAACCAAGCTGCCAAAGTGCACGAATGAATAATGCAAGCTATGCTTGTAACGATAAAAGCGAATGCTGGAATATATCAGCTGGAGGCTACTCGTGTTGGTGCCCCAGTTACACGCAAGGCAATCCTTACACTATGGATGGCTGCAATCAAGGTCTCTCTCTCTCTCTCTCTCTTGAGGAAATATTTTGTGCTAGTACCTCCTCTTACGGTGCTACCGCTGTGTTATCTATGTATAAAAACTTTTCAAAGTAAGCAAAGATGTAGGGGAGAACATATTCTATGACCATATAAAATTTTAAGGTCAAACTTCATCTCATTTTGAAAGTATGAAATTAACAAGCAGCAAAAAATGAATAGTGATGAACAATGAAAACTTATTGTTCCTGCATAATTTTTCCTTTTCATATCTATCAAATGTCATCGAATTTGATCTTGAAATTTTACATGATTGTACAATATGTCCTTCCCTACATTTCTGAACTTTTTGGGAATTTTAAAAAACTTTTATACGTAGGTAATACGGAGGTAGCACTGTAAGAAGGGGTAGGACATGATATTTCCTTACCCCCCCCCCCCCCAAATGTAGTCCTTACAACGTCATTTCCCACAAAATTCAAAGAAAAATACAATTCTCTTCCAAAGCAAGCCTTAAAATCCTAGATAAATTTAGACAACTTGAGACATGAAAATATCCTTCATTTTTTTACTTTTTTTTAAATTAACATATAGAACTAGAAAAGGTAGTACTGAAAGTAGTGAACCGTTATTAACATAGATAACTAGAAAAAGTGGTACTGAATGCGTTTCTTTTTGTAAGAAGGGAATTCCTATTAGAGTTTTCAGCATTTTCAAGTAACATGTGCATTCTCTTTTGTGTTTACTTTAATTAACAAAAAAATCACAAAACTCCAATCTATATTAATAAATCTCCATTATTTGCTTTTAGTAGTACACTCATTTTTCAATTTTCTTGCAAATCTTTCCCCCTCCGTTGATTTTATATGGAGTGCACGCATTTCAAGATGCAAACTTTGTAATTTTGGACCAACAGTTAGCCCAATAATATAAAGGTTTTGTGACACAAAGTGATACCATTGGATTCATATTTTAAAAAAAAACGCCTTATGAACAATTTATTGAAAAATAAATTAACGGTCAAAGATCAATCTTAGGGAGCACACTAAGTAATAAGATATACGCATGAATATTGTAACTTCCGTGCTCCTAAATAACGGAGGGGGGCAAGATTTGCTAGAAAATTGAAAATGAGTGTGCTATCGACCTGCAGGTTACAACCCCAATCCTAAAGGAAAATGTAAGAGATCATGTGGGAACACGAGCATTCCATTCCCTTTTGGGCTCGAGGAAGGCTGCTACGCGCTTGAAAAGTTTCGACTTAACTGCACGTCAGGAAACATCACAGTCCTTGATCGATATATGGTAAAATATCCTGTGGCCGACGTTTCAGTGAACGAAGGATATCTGACTGTTGACGTGCTGAGCTCAAGATCCAACAACGAAGTGATGATCGAGGACGGTAGTTACAGGTTTAACGACTACCCTCTGTATGACCTTTTCGATTTATCTGAAGAAAACGGTATCAAGATGTGGTGGGCTATCACGAATTTAACCTGTCCGATAGCTATGAGTATGCAATACAGGGATTCGTACGCATGCCGCAGTGTGAACAGCGCTTGCCATGATGTCACCCATGGGAATGGGAATGGGACAAAGCAGGTTGGCTATCGTTGCAAGTGTTCCCAAGGCTTTGAAGGAAATCCATACATACCAGGTGGCTGTACAGGTATGCTCACTCTGCCTTTCAGTTCAAATTGCTATAAACTGTATGCTTTATTGCTTTTCCTTGTGTGGTTGACTAAAACTTGGATGGCGAAGCATCTAATGAGATTCATGTGATGCGATTCCTTAGCTATCGATATTGATCCAAAGAGCTTATTTCTTCTCTCTTTTTTATGACGGAATTGGACTTCCATTAATTAGATTATCTAGCCAAACTGCCAAATCCCTAGTCACCAAGCACGATAGGGCTGAACAGTATCAAAAAACGAGAAAATCAAATGCCTCGCCTCAGCGATAGCAGCACCATCAATTCCCGCATCAAAGATCACTTTCAAAGATCACCTTGACCAGCAGCAGTCACCTCCGCTTGGTTCGCATCTCGACATGTCGGAGAGCTGCTCCCCATCCTCCTGCCATCTGTATTGAGCATTTAATCTTCATGTTCTTGTTTAAGTATTTTATACACCCGTGCCATTCATAGCTTCTGAGGCACCAGACGATTCGTTTGTGTTCATTTATATCGAGTTAAGCTTATATAGAAACAGTATTGCACAATGAAACGTGGTTGCTTCCAAAGTTCGGAGATCATGACACAGTTGAAACCAATCTAAATTCAACATCTATTTTTTTCGACACTGCATAACCGTATGCATGTGTTTGTCACCTCTATTATAGTATATATATATAACTGTTATGATCCAAAAACTTGTTGAAAGGGGGGCCGACCACTTAACAAAAAGTTTTTCTATAAATTACTGAAATAGAAACTATATATATGTATATATATTGTTAGCAAAGTATATTTACCTATGACAAAAATGCACAAAGACTAGGGTTTGAACCCACCTTGGCCTTTGCACTTGAACCAAAATTCAATATCTACACCATGCATACCATTAATACTATACAACCTTCGTTTCTATATATGTCGTTTTAGAATACATACTCACTTCCCTACTATTTACAGATATCGATGAATGTTTACAACCAGATGTTTGCCACGGCCCATGCCAAAATTACATTGGAAGCTATAGTTGCACAGGTTGCTCTCACGGAAAAGAGTTTGATCCCAAAAAAGGGAAATGCGTGATATCACGCAATCTTCTTCTAGGTAGGTCATACTGAACTTAATCACCTCAACGGAACTACAATCTCAAAATGCATAATGCTTTCATAACTACAACTATTCGATGTATAGGTATTTCACTTGGAATTGGCTGTGGCCTTGGCCCCATAATTCTTGCATTTGGTGCAACTGTACTTTTCAAGAAGTGGAAGGGAGATATACAGAAGAGAATTCGAAGGGCATATTTCAAGAAAAATCAAGGCCTACTTTTGGAACAATTAATCTTAGATGAAACTACCACAGATAAAACAAAGATATTCTCCTTGGAGGAATTAGAGGAGGCAACCAACAACTTCGATGTTACTCGTGTTCTTGGTCGTGGAGGACATGGCACAGTTTACAAAGGGATTCTATCTGATCAATGTGTTGTGGCCATTAAAAAGTCCAAAATTGTGGAGCAAACTGAGATAGACCAGTTTATCAATGAGGTTGTCATCCTGTCGCAAATCATTCATCGAAATGTGGTGAAGCTTTTTGGTTGTTGTCTCGAAACAGAGGTGCCTTTACTGGTCTATGAGTTCATATCCAATGGCACACTATATGACCTTCTTCACACTGATGTAAGTGTGAAATGCTTGCTGTCATGGGATGATCGCATTAGGATTGCAGTAGAAGCTGCAGGTGCTCTTGCTTATCTCCACTCAGCTGCTGCAATACCAATTTTCCATAGAGATGTCAAATCTTCCAATATACTACTAGATGACAACTTTACTGCAAAGGTTTCCGACTTTGGTGCTTCAAGATCTATATCACTCGATCAGACTCATGTGGTGACAATTGTACAAGGCACATTTGGTTACTTAGACCCGGAGTACTACCACACTGGCCAACTGACTGAGAAGAGCGATGTTTATAGCTTTGGAGTGATTCTTGTGGAGCTTTTGATAAGAAAGAAGCCAATTTTTATTAATGACCTAGATACAAAACAAAACTTGTCTGATTACTTTGTGGAAGGTCTTCAGCAGGGAGATCTCATGGAAATCATGGATTCTCAAGTTGTGGATGAGGCAAACCAGGAAGAAATTGATGATATTGCCTCAATCGCAGAAGCATGCTTGAAAGCTAGAGGAGGAGAGAGGCCTACCATGAAAGAAGTAGAGATGAGGTTGCAGTTCCTTAGAACTACAAGACTACAAAAGTGCCAATATTTTCCAAGAAAGGACGGAGAGATTGAGCCTTTTCTACGCCCAAGTACCATGACCTCTCTTGCACAAAGCAATTTTATCCATACTATTGATTTAACATCTGAATGCATCTCTGGAAGTTACAGCTTGGAGCAAGAAAGTTCATCCTCAGTTAGTTTGCCACGCTAATTAACCATATATGCAGCAGCACGATCCACTGATTGCAAAGATGCATCTGAGATTATGTGTTAGCTAGTTGCCTTATATTGTGTTTGTAGAATTATGTTACGTTGTTCCCTTTAAATGAGAGTATTTCACATAGCTTGCATGCATTTCCTCTATACCTCCAAGATGTATTTGTAGACACGTCACTTTATATTTTTACTACCTATGATCAATATGCCTGTAAAATATAATAAAGATACCTAGCATTGTATGTAAGATATGGTGCTGAAAAAGTATTTGAGTAAAGTGGAACTTAGGTCCCTAAACTTGCGTAGGTGTGTTACTTTGGAACTGGTTAATTGCATGTAAGTCCCTAAACTAGTGTAATGGGATCAACAAAAACCCAAATCCTACTTTATTGTAATTATATATGACATGTCAGCTTAGCTCATTCTAAACCACAATTTAACCATGCGATTGCCATTTAAAATCATATGATCCATTGCTACATCAAACAATTCCTGGAGATTGCCAAGGCAAGCGTACCTAATACCAATTCCAATAGAGTTGGAGCCGAGTTCACAGAGACGCATCAGCATGGATCACCCTGCCCCTTCCCCTCGCTCTTTCGAGTTCCGATACTGCGGCAACCGGCTGCCGACGAAGTGCTTCGCATGGTGGGGGCTGGTAGTAGTATGGGACACATAAGGCCTAGAGGGTGCGGGCCAATGTAAAGCGGGCCAATAAGGGGTGAAGCCGAGGTTTCGCTGGGCCTGGATGCCTCGTGAGCTTTGTTAAACAGAACGAGCAAGAGAAATTCTCTCATACCTTAAAAAAAAGGAGAAATTATTTTGTGTGGTACTGGGTTAGTTGATTGATTGCCTAAAGATCATACAGTATAAAGATACACGTAAACTATGCGTGGAGGAAAAGTAGTATGAAAACGACACCCGGCCTCGTAGGAGAGCATCAAGTTATCATTGGCCCTGTTTTTTGGACTAATAGTTTTTATTTGTATTTTTCAAGACAGCGGCGAATGGTAGAGACACGAACGTGGATGGCGCAAATGGTATTAGGCTTAGAAAACTGTTTGGAGAATCTATTTTAAGAAATTCATGAGACAGTTGTAAATGACTCCTAGTTTAGAACTTGTTTTATTGAGATAGATCATAAAATTATGATTAATGATTGAAGCTTAGGAGATATTTGTGGATGGCTTTTAGTTTATAACTCATTTTGCTAAGACAAGGCCTAAATAATCTTTAAAATCTCAAAATTGGCTTTTATCTAGTAGCTGAGCATAATTGGCTAAAATTGAACTTGTAATACTTTAATTGATTCAATTTGAACTTATTAGTTCCATTTAGTCTTTTTGACACATCTTAGCTCATACTTGCATATATTTAGATGCACTTTTCATTTTTCAAGCCTTCTTTAACTTGAATAAAATTGAATGCTCTAAATTATGTTATTTTGACTAGACTAGTTATATATGCTTTATCATGATCTAGATAGTTTCATATGTATTATATGGCTTCAAGTGGTATTCTTTTAATTTGACCCCACTTCGGATTAATTTTCAAAGCATTTTTAGGTTATGCATTTTTATTCATGCATACATACTCTTTCTTTGCTCACCTAATGTTTACAAGCGGTCTCATCCATCTTTTTAGTGGAGAATGAATTTTTGTGAGCTTACTTAGCTTCTTTCCCTTTGATCACTATTTTGCTAAAAGGGGGAGAATTATTAAAATAAAATTTAGTATTAGTCTAAAATAGGTGAAAATATTGATAATGATCTTCTAAAGGGGAGAATGCACTAAAATAAGAATTGTAAGGTTGCAAAATAGCAAAATGAGCTTCTATGTGAGAAAAATGTATTTTGGACCATAAATGATCTTTTGCATTACATTTATTTATTTTTTATTTTTGCTTTGTCTTACTATGAAGATGGCCATAATGAACAATTATTTTTTATTTGGACTATAAGCAAGATTGTACCATTTGAGATGTTTTAGTTATGGATTAAAGCTTTTGTTAAAAAATTATTCTATCTTTTTCTTAGAACCATTCCCTGTCTTGCCACATCTTGCCAAGGGGTTCAATGCCGGCCAACCGCCGAAGTGCGCCACCCGCCGCAATGCACCACTGCCGCTCTTGTGACGCACACCCACGCCGTCATGACGCGTCGCCATCGTGACCCTCTGTCTGAGGGAGCCACTGCCAGCCAGAGCATCATGCGCGCCGCCTGTCGGGACACACCACCACTGCACTGTCATGGCGCACACCCACGCCACCACGGCCCTCTGTCGAGGGTCCCGCCGCCGGCCATAGCACCATGCCCACCGCCCACCATGACGCACTACCGAGGGGGTGGCCTCCGACCGGAACCATGCGCCACCTACGCAGGAACACCGCATACCAAGTTGCCTCGACAGGGTCGTGCCACCACAACCACTACGTTGCCCCAATTGACCTCGCCGACCAAGACCTCGTGCGACCCTACTTCAACCACCGAGCCATCGTAACCCCTACGTGCACCTCACCCGTAGCCACGACAAGCACCACCTCGCTAGGCAGGATTTAACAAGGAGAGGGCAGATTTGGCCTAATCTGGCAGAAGGAAGCAAAGCCAGCCTAGATCCAAACCAGGTCTGACTAGGAGGACGCAATGATGGCCCCGTGCCGTCTACCCACGACCGCATCAATGCCCCGCGCCGCGACAACCACCTCACCGACGTCGCTCACCACCATGTCCAGTCCACCGGCGCCCAACAACATACGGACCTTGAGGGAACACCCGAGATCTGCGACTACAACACCTCGATCTTGCATCGCAACCTGCACACACAATGGTCCTCATGGAGCTTCACCACCAGCACACCATCTTGGCCGCACACCACCACATGAACCCAAGCTCGACGGCCATGGCAGCAGCCTCCTCGGCCGCCAATGCGCATTACTGGGAGGAGGGATAAGTGGCTGCAGATGGAAGGTCTTGGAACTACCGCCGTGTGGTGACGACGGCAGCGAGGAGGGAAGCGCTATGGTGGCGGTCTTTGGTGGGGAAGTTGGGGTCGCCCACTGACAGTCTGCTCATTTGGGCTGAAAAATTATGGCTAAAATTGCATTGTAGCTGACTAAAATTACACTGTAGCTGATGGTGGCTTATTTAGCGTAATTAAAATTAAAAACATTTAAAAATAGAAAAAACAGGTTAGCCCATTACGGACAATGCAAACAAATACGGAAAAAAAGAACCAGCAAAAAAGCTCAAAAAAGTAAAAAAAAAGACGAAATTTAGGAATAATGAAAAATAAGTTTAAAGCCAGAAGTTGAAGCCGAAATGAGTAGGGCTGAGTCGGCCTTGGAGCGGCTCAGGAGGCCTAGAAGAGCGGTATTGGTTGTTACTAATTATGGGAACGTTACATGCATGTTACTATGAAACCGGAGAAGATTGAATATTAAGACCCGGTTTGGAATCGTGCAAATTAAGCTATTTTTATGAAATTCATGCGTTTCAAACGGGCATAATTGCCGGCTAGCATCAAGAGCTAAATAATGTGTCCCGTGTTTTATGTTTTCAGAGGACTTCTTGCTTGGCTGCGTGACATTCCCGACATGCAGGTCAGACTACATAACGAGCCTTTTGAGGTACTACCATATTTCACTTCTTGATACAACGTCTTTATTCCAATGTTTTTTTTCTTCTTGCAAATTAGAATTGGACTAAGCATTCTGTGTTATGCTTCAATAGCACGAGATGGAAATTTTCACCACTTTGATAGTCAACAAGATGAAGGAAGCAAACCTGTTCGCAGAGCAGGGAGGGTGTCAGGACCCAAGGATGAGGCTTGCCAGATTGGGAAATTTGTGGTGGGATTTGGATGTGTATGAGAGAAATTTAGGGGAAGAAAGAGGAAGAACTAAGTAGGGGAAAGAGTAAACAATCATACGGTAGTAAGTTTTCATTTTTCTGGATAGTTCGATTACAAGCAGCGACTCGGGACAACTGCCGATAACTAAAAGCGATAACTGCCGTTAGATTAGCTGCTAGATGGAACCAGGACCTTTAGATCTTCATAAATGAATGGGTATGGAATCGAATTTTGGACACAACTGGACCCCTAAACACCCCAAATTCCATTGTTGGCCCTCAAACCAAAAAAATTCCGAATCTAGAACCCCGCCCGAGCGCGCGTTCGCGTGGCGTCGCCACCTGTCCGATCGTGCGGTATGGTACCGCACGACCACACTGTTCATCTCCCGAGCGCACGACCCGCCACTCCGACCGCACGTTCCGTCTGTCCGACCGCACGACTCGTTTTTTCGCTTGAGCAACGTGCCGTGTTTTCAGGGTAGTTGTTACTAGTATTAAGGAGCAACAGGAGGATGTATAGTGAGCAACACAAAAGTAGAACAATTGATTAGTGCCTAAGACTGGATATGGCATGATTGGTATGTACCCTGCAGCAGTAATGGGGATGCAGATTACTGTCAATTGTGCAACAGTAACTGGATAGAACCATCAATGCTTCAACAAATGGAATATTTTAAAGCAACAGTAACGGGACCGCACGACTCGTTTTTTCGTTTGAGCGACTCGTTCTGTCGGACAAATGGAACGTGCGGTCGGAGCGGCGGGTCGTGCGCTCGGGCGATGAACAGTGCAGTCGTGCGGTATGGTACCGCATGACCTATGCTACAGTGCGGTCGTGCGGTACCACACCGCACGACCAGACAGGTGGCGGCGCCACGCGAACGCGCGCTCGGGTGAGGTCTAGATTTGGAATTTTTTTGATTTAGAGGACAACAATGGAATTTGGGGTGTTTAGGGGTTCAGTTGTGTCCAAAATTCTATGGAATCATCCCAGCCATCCAATCCTCTAGAGAACTCCTTTAGACTTGAATTCCCAACCCCTCCATTTCAGTGTCTGACAATACCCTCTCCTCAAAGCCCCTTGTCCTCAAGGGTAGCTTGGATCTACGAAGTATTCCTAACGTCCAAAGGCAATTTTCCCAAAGGTCTCAAACTCAAGCTTCCATGAATAAAACCATTTTCATGAATAATATCCCTTGGAGCCTGGGAAGACTGAGATGGTACAGATATCTTCAACGGAGAGGGAATTCCGTGATCATTTGCACCAGGAATATAAATCTGCAATGGTGGCACTTGCCTCAATTCCTCCAAAGGCGTCATATCTGCAGGCATATCCATTTGGCCATGGCGGTGAGACCTATGATAGTTACTCAGAGGGAGGCACTCGTTCTGCACAGCATGAGCACATGCATCAGGCGACAACTTCTTGCAGTCCATGAGGCTACAAAGTTTCTTTTTGTCATTCTTGCTCAAGCTTGTGTGCTCCTTCAGATACATGTCAATGGCGTGATATAGCCCATCATGAACTGGCCTTGAATTGCCTAAAACTGTCTCAGCTAGATTAACGAACTTCAAAATGAGTGTATTTGGGTTCTTCGCAACCTCAGCGAGATACTCATCAACAACTTTTGCCACTGTAATCATTGATGCACTAGGTGCTTGGACATGATCGTTCACTTCACCACCATTATGTTTCTGAGCATTCTTACTATCTTGCCTGACAAATTCTTCAACTATACTAAGGATCATGTCGATGTCATAAGTAGTGGTCTCCACGTCCACTGTAGGAATCAGAAGATCTGACACAGATGCTTCCTTTAGTTGTCGTCCAATACGCCTCATATGAACCCTCTGAATCTTGCAGTTAGTGAAGTAAGCCACCAATTCCTGTTGACAGTTGACATCATCTTTCAATTCCTTTCTCTTGAGTTCCATCCTCAGACCAAGAACATATTCCCTCACTATCTCGATCAACTCCTTCACTTCATCAACTTCTCTCCATGAGTCCACCACAATAACAGGGATGGTATGTAAAATGTTAAGGAACTGCCTCAGTGCTTCTGGGAACTTTCCCTCAGTTGTGGCTTTGTAGGCAGCCTTGAGTCTGTCTTCCATTTGTGAGAAGGTGAAAACAAGTGCAGAAGGCCCCTCACATTAGGACTTGTAGACTCACTCCAACCTTTCTCAACAGCTTCTGATACAACAGGAGTAGTTGCAAGTGCACGAAGATATGAATGACTGCCCATGTGCAGATCGAGAAACAAGGGCTTCAAGGGAGCAAAGTTCTTGATACCCAATTGGCGGCTAAGCAACCTTATTGCAGTGTCAAAGTTCCCTGCTGCTGCATGCTCTCCAGCAAGAGAAGACTTCTGGGTCCAAATTTGCCTGATAGACATGCTATTAGGTAATTTAGGTGCAGCTTCCCTGATTGGTGCCTGCTGCAGCGACAATTCATTTAAAGAATCCTTGCAGCCATTGACACCTTCAGAATGTTCTCACATTTCGTCGAACAAGTCAAAGGCCTGGTACAAAAAGTGATCAAGTTCCTTTTTGAGAGCTAACTTTTCCTCCATTCGATTGAGAGCTCTCCGCACTCCATCAGAGCAATCCTTCATTTTTCTTTGTCCTTCTTCCCAGGCATTTATCATGTTTCTTGCTCCTTCTACCAAGGTTTCTTTAGTCTTAGCCAACTGGATCATGAGAGGTCCCATAAACTCTTGTGTTGGTGTCTGAAGGTTGCTGGTGGCTGCAGCAAAGCGACCGGCATCGACAGCGCCCATCGGTGAAGTGCTCAGCTCCAGGGTGCACTCAGTAGGCAAGGCGAAGTAGGTGTGCTCGGTGCCATCAGCAAGGAACACGCATCGACGGTCGAGGTTGTGGAAGCCGTACGTCATTGGCATTTGATCGAACACTTGGTAGGCATAACTTCCGTAGAAATCTTCGTTGCGTTGATGCCATGGCAATCCACTAACGCCACCATGTCCTGCTACCGACGAATAACTGGCGGTGAAGTTTCCATACCCGGGCCAAGAATGCCCCATGTGCTGAACTCCCATGGGCCCGAACTCGCCATAGCCCGCAGTAGAACACACCATGAATTCGCGAAGATTCAATTGGGGATTTTACGAACGACTGAGTCGCCAACCCTCTTGAAATCACTCCCAAATCGAGCAGCTCCGAGGAACGAAGAGCTCTGATACCAATATGTCAGGACGCGAGGATGAGGCCTGCCAGATTGGGAAATCTGTGGTGGGATTTGGATGTGTATGCGAGATATTTAGGGGAAGAAAGGGGAAGAACTAAGAGCATCTCCAACAAATCTTCTAAAGTGCTTATATCCCTTATATTTTAGAAGAAAAGGTAAAAAAAAGGATTCCAACAGATCTCCTAAGTGGTACCCAAAAATATAGAGGACTCCATCCCTGATTTTTCGTCCCCTATATATGGAGGACGCACACCATCCCCTAAATCGGTTCCAACGCTCCTGCACCGTCCGATCCCCTAAATTCTTTGGTTGGTAGTTTTTGTGGACCTAGATTTTAATTTATGGGACCATATTTAGAGGACTTGTTGGAGGTTACATATTTTTAGTCTTCCAGATTCTAGATTGTGTTCTCTAAAAAGTGATTTAGGGGATGAGATTTAGAGAACATTGTTGGAGATGCTCTAAGTAGGGGAAAGGAATAAACAATCATCGGAATTGCTAATGCACAGTCGCCTGGATTTCTTTTTCTGCTTCAGTCAATTCTGAAACGGGCTCGGAACTTTATCGGATCCACGTTTCAACCCGATATGATTTGTTTTTTGTATTTTTGTATTCCTCGGTCTGCGCGCCTCTTACTTTTCCCAATAGTTTTTTCCAGTCGTGCGGAGTGTTCGAGAGACTCCTCGTCTCCACGGCGATTTGACTGGCGATTGGTGTCTCAACTCACCGGCGATTGGGTCTGCTTTGAGAAGAGGAGAACGTGAGGAGGAGCTCCCTCCAAATCGGCGGTTATCTCCGGCGAGCACCTACTCCTTCATCATATCTGACGTTGGTGTTCTCCTTGTCCTTCTCGTGTTGATTTTTGTTTAGTGATTTTAGATCTGTCGATTTCATGTTGATTTGTGCCTTTGCTCGCCCTTTCGCTCCCCATTCTGCTCGGTGTGCTCTCATTGCTTGCTGCTCGCTGATATGCTCTGCTTCGTGCGACCTGAATTTTCTTGGTGTGGTTCCTTATCCTATGATCTGTGTGGATGGTTGGTGTATAGCAGCAAGTTGATTGGTTGAGGATTGTGCTCTTTTTGACTGCATCGGGTGGGGGTATGTGTAGGGAGAGACACAACAGAAATGATTTTAGGGTAGAACAATTTTGGATCAAGTTCATTACATCCTGTTCATTTGTGGCTTTGTTGTAGCAAATTTTTCGTGATTTAGTTTCTGTCACCGTAGCCGATTTTTGTCTCCATAGGTAGTTAGTCAGAACTGAGCACACTGGTAGATCTGATCTGAAACAATGCTTGTTTGTGGTTGGAATTTTATGGCACAGAGATCTGAAAGAGGCGGCCGATAGAGGAGGTGATTTGGCGTTCCCGTTCGTGTGCAGCTTGCCGACGCTGTCTATTCTGCGAGTTGCTGGTGAGTTACTTGTACAATCCATTCAGTGGTGTGTTTTGTTGTATGATTCGAGTCTTACATTTGTAGTATGAACTTATCAGTAGTTTTTATTCGTGCACAATGCTTGATGCAACAATCTTTGCTAAGGCAAATCGTAGATCTGGTCATTGTCGGTGCTGGGGCCGCAGAGGATGTATGTGAGATATAGAGGTGTTGTTGGTATTTCCCTCCCCCCCAACCCACCATTTTTTGAGTCCGACTTATGTTGTTAGCAGCTGTTTTATGGATTCATTTTTAGCCTGAACTGAGGTCAAGGTATTTGGGGGGGGGGGGTGTGGAGGTGGGTGGTCATGCATGTATGTTGAACATCCACAGATCTGAAATATGAAACACACTGTTAGGATGCACATATAGAGTTGACTTATATTATTTCTTTGCTAATAGTACAATGTACTATAATAACTTGTAGTTTTTGTATACCTGTTGGCATAGATGCAATCGTCACATCCACAATCATCGCCTACGATTCAAAACTTGCACCATTGTTAGTTTATGTTGCAGCATCAGGTCATATGCAATTTTTTCCTTGAATGTGTGCAAGTTTTAGAATTTATCTGTGGTGTGGTATTTGAGTTACAATATGGTGCCATGTTATTCAGCATAAGTTCAATTATATCATGTGTCCACCTCGTATTCCAAGTTTGCATGTGTTTGTTGAATTTATCTGTTAGTGTCAAGTGTTTTAGAAGTTTTATAAACATAACCTTTCAGCTCCATGTAATGTGTAATTTTAGTATCCTGCATGTGCAAATTCCAGTTTGGCCATATTTAATAGGTTCTCTTTTTAATAGAAATGCAGTGTTGTCAAGTGTTAGTATATTGGAAGTTTAATTATTGTCTATTAGCTTATTTGTTGAAATGTTATTTTCAGTAAATGGAGTTGTTTTTGCTTTATTCCATCTTTTCTTGAATGTGTCCCACCGAGTTGCGTCTATTTAGATTTCATTGATATCAATGCTCTCCAATACACATCGATAGTGGAGATCTGCATTTTTTCAATAATGTGTTTGGTTGGAAACAAATTGCAGTCCACATGCATTATTATTGCAGTTTTAATTTATGTGCAATTTTATAGTACATGTAGTGGAACTTTTGTAATGTATTTTTTTAATCTATGCCAATATACATGTTCTTTAATTTGTACATTTGTGTGAAATAAATGCTCTCAAATACACATCGATAGTGGAGATCTGCATTTTTATGTGCAATTTTATAGTATATGTAGTGGAACTTCTATAATATATTTACTGGTTAGAATTTATATTATTTTTGAATAAGCATTTGTTCAATGCTTTGTATGCTGCTATGATTTGTGTCTCCATAGTTCAAATGTATGCAGTGGCTTAGTTATGGCTGCAGGTGGTAGTTAGTCAGAACTGAGCACACTGGTAGATCTGATCTGAAACAATGCTTGTTTGTGGTTGGTTAGATAATTGTAGTTAATTTTTGTGGTTTGGTTATGTCTTGAAATCATAAAGTTATTTCTCGCTGAACCGTGGATTTTGTTTTGTATGCGATCCATTTGTATCCATATCTGCCAATTACAAACAATGGAATACTGAAGACAATGCATGTGGGCTCTGGCGACCTTGATCAACAACGAAACAATTGGCTGGCTGAGGTGGTCATTGTAGTGCTAGTCTGATTTGTAGGTGGGAGGTAAGCTACCAACTCTATTCTGCCCGTCTATTATGCTATTTTTTTTAGTTTAGTCCCAAGTGCTATCCATTTATTGAAGCATAAATGTCTTTACTGATTTAGTGTTGTTGTCTTCATTTTATTTTCTGCATGTGTATCTCTTATGTCAGTTTTTTTTATTTTCTTCTATTTTTGTTCATATGGTCTCATGGTCATTTATCACTTGTCAGTTCACTATTCAATTAACATATGAACAATGATACACAGCTCAGCTATGAACAACACAGATTAGATTAAAACTTGCACACCATTTTTAACTAAACTTGCAGTCCCGTACAATATGCATTTTTAATTCTTGCGGAGTGTAATTTTTGGGCCCTTTCTTTCATTTTTATATTAAATAATGTTTTTAAATTTTTCTTTTTTATGTTAGGGTTCACATGTGTCTGAACCTTTCTGTCATTGGTAGAATAATTTCTGGTTCTTTAGTTTTTCATTTTGTTTTATGTTAGGGCTCACCTTGGTCAGGATTTTTTTGTCCTTGGTAGAATAATTATTTTCTGGGATCCTGCATGTATGTATGTTGGTCAGCGAGGATGCTAAACTCCTTTTAGAACTTATTTTTTTGCTTCAAATCGTTCCAATCCTAACAATGATTTGGTGATGTGTATTCTTCATCCTAAGGTCCAAAGGTTGTTAGAACTCTGGACCTTCTGGTGAGTTCATCATTACTTCATTCTAATATACCTTTTGCATTGTTAGTAGATGTATGTCTTCTTACGTGTATATGCTTGCTCTGTTCAGGCGAAGGCTTCGAGAGAGTGCCAGAGAGGAAAAGGCGATAGTCTCTTTGGTGTGCCTCTTCGGCTGCTCGGCGAACTCATCGGCGCTTTGTCTCTTTGGTTAGATCTAAAGGAGGCGGCGAGAGAGGAGGTGATTTGGCGTTCCCGTTTGTGTGCAGCTTGCCGGCGCTGTCTCTTCTGCGAGTTGCTGGTGAGTTACATGTGCAATCCAACAGAGCTGTGTTCTGTTGTGTGATACGAATCTTACATTTGTAGTATGAACAGATATGTAGTTTTTATTCGTGCACAATGCTTGATGCAACAATCTTTGCTAATACAAATCGGACATCTGGTTGTTGGTATTTTGCCCCAGAGAATGTATGTGAGATATAGTGGTGTTGTTGGTATTTTGCCCCCCCCCCAATCTATTTTCTAGTCTGACAAATGTTGTTAGCACCTGTTTTATGGATATAATAACTTGTAGTTTTGTATACCTGTTGGCATAGATGCAATCGTCACATCCACAATCGTTGCTTACAATTCAAAACTTGCACCATTGTTTTGTATTTGTTGCAGCATCAGGTCATATGCAATTTTTTCCTTGAATGTGTGCAATTTGTATCTCTGATTTACATGATGTGGTTTGTGCATATATTTTCTTGCTTTTTCTTTTGAAGTTTGCATTCTCACCATTCTTATTCCTCCTTTTTCACCATAGTTTGTGTTTAGCATTGTTCCTACTATTGTTTTTAATAATGTGTTTGGGTGGAAACAAATTGCAGTATAAATGTAGTAATATTGCTCTTTTAATTTATGTACAATTTTGTAGTATATGTAGTGGAATTTCTATTAAATATTTACTGCTTAGAATTTACATTATTTTTGAATAAGCATTTGTACAATGCTTTTGTATGCTGCTCTGATATGGCTCTCACATTCATGCTTTATTGTTATTTGTGTAGTTTTAGAATGGCTAAAGAAGATTCTCACAATCATTCTAGTTCTAGTGGAGATGGCGATGTTCCGGGAAATGATAGTGATTATGTTGCTTCAGATTGTGGTGGTGCTAATGAAGTCAATGCAGATTGTGAGTTTTCATTTTTTATTCTTGTTTTTTGTGTTTGTTTTTAAGCTATTTTGCACTGACTGCTGTATTTTAATTTTTAGCATCTGATGAATCTTTAGATGATGAGTTGATTTTTAACACTTTTAAGAAAATGGTATGTGTTTTTTGTCATCAGTTTAGATAATGAATTCATTTTTAAGCAGTTTAACAAAAATTTGATATCATTGCCTTGTTTAATTATTCAGGTTGTGAAAGCAGTTAAAAGAAAGTCCGCAAAAAAGGATGTTAAGAAGCAAAATTCTAAGGTTTGATGAACAATTATTATATATCCTTTTTTTGTTTTTTCTATTTTCATTAAACATATGTTATATTCTATTTTGTAGAGTCGTAAAGTTGAATCTAAGAAATATGAAACACACTGTTAGGATGCATCATATAGAGTTGACTTATATTATTTCTTTGCTAATAGTTCAATGTACTATAATAACTTGTAGTTTTTGTATACCTGTTGGCATAGATGCAATCGTCACATCCACAATCCTCGCCTACGATTCAAAACTTGCACCATTGTTAGTTTATATTGCAGCATCAGGTCATATGCAATTTTTTCCTTGAATGTGTGCAAGTTTTAGAATTTATCTGTGGTGTGGTATTCGAGTTTCAATATGGTGCCATGTTATTCAGCATGAGTTCAATTATATCATGTGTCCACCTTGTATTCCAAGTTTGCATATGTTTGTTGAATTTATCTGTTAGTGTCAAGTGTTTTAGAAGTTTTATAAACATAACCTTTCAGCTCCATGTAATGTGTAATTTTAGTATCCTGCATGTGCAAATTCCAGTTTGGCCATATTTAAAAGGTTCTCTTTTTAATAGAAATGCAGTGTTGTCAAGTGTTAGTATATTGGAAGTTTAATTATTGTCTATTAGCTTATTTGTTGAAATGTTATTTTCAGTAAATGGATTAACAATTATTATATATCCTTTTTTTGTTTTTTCTATTTTCATTAAACATATGTTATATTCTATTTTGTAGAGTCATAAAGTTGAATCTAAGAAATGTTCTAAAGATGCCAACGTCCGAAGAGCATTTAGTAGATGTAATACCTCATATTTTGCTGAAATTCTCAATGGTCTCAGTCAGTCCAAGAGAGATGCTATTGAACAGTTTGGCTTTTCTTCTCTTTTGAATTTTGAAGACTGTTCTGTTCCAAGATATTTTGCTCAATGGATAGCAGACCATGTAGATACTTCCAGCTCTGACATAGCTGTTGATGGAAAGGTTATACCTGTCAGTCCATTTTCTGTCCATATGGTGTTAGGAATACCTACTGGTGGTATTGAAATTAAAGCTGAGAGAGAGTGTGGAAAAAGCTCTTTGCTTCAATTGTTTGACCAAGCTACACTACCCTCAATTAAGTTTTTTGGTAATGAGTTGCTTAAAGAGAATCTAAGCAATGATCAAACAGTGAGATGCTTTCTGATTGTTGCTCTTTCCACATTTCTTTGTCCCAATTCTAGTACACACCCTAGCACAAAATACTTTGGTGCCTTAGTAGATGTTGATAAAATCAAAGATTTTGATTGGTCAAAGTTTGTATATGACTGGTTGATGACCTGCATTCAGAAATATCAAAAAGTCAGGGCTAGTTCTTCACACGCGTCATTAACTTTGGGAGGCTGCATATATTTCCTGGCTGTAAGTTTTTTTGTTTCCTTACTTTTTGTCATTTTGAATTATATTGTCTACTCTTTTATTGGTTAGTTGTAAACTCGTATTCATTGCGATTCATTAATTTTGTTATCAGGTATATTACCTTGATTTTCTCCAGTATGGATTTTGTTCTACTCCAAACACAATTCCCAGAATTTTGGTGTGGAGAGGTGACATGATTAAAGATTTCTCCAAATCTGACTCCACAGGTGGTTGCAATTATGGGAAGCGCCCGGTGAGTTTTATGTGTAACGTTTGCATTTCATTTGATAGTAATACATTTCTTTTGCCCTGTGAATTTCAAGTATTATCACAAAATTCCCATGCCATACCTTTGTGTCTTCAGCATTTTGGCTTCCAAGTTTATCCATCTGTTGTAGCAAACTTGTATATGTGCTGTTGCTATTCTGTGATAGATTTATCATGTTTCATTTTTTATTTTCTTATGGAGTATAAATTGCCTGACATTCATATCATTAATATATTAGTAATAGATGCGCAAGTTCATGTATATGCTATTATTTTTAATATCTTTTTTTTGTGTCTACCTGTTCTTCTGGCCTCCAATCTGGTAAACAGCTGTGTATGAATATGCATTTTGTAGGCCACATGCTTCAATATTTTATGAATCTGCATTGTGTATGGATGTGCATTTCATTTTTATGTTTTGTATTGGTTTTTGATAGTAATACTTTTGTTTTGCCCTGTGATTTTCAAGTATTATCACAAAATTCCTGTGCCATACCTTTTTGTCTTCAGCATTTTGGCTTCCAAATATATCCATATGTTGTAGCAAACTTGTATATGTGATGTTGCTATTCTGTGATAGATTTATATGTTGCAAAATGTTATATGTTATTGTTAGTTGCATCATGTTTTATTTTTTATTTTATTATTGAGTACAAATTGCTTGACATTCATATCATTAATATATTACTAATAGATGCGCAAGTTCATGTATATGCTAATATTTTTAATACCTTTTTTTGTTTACTTGTTCTTCTGGCATCCAATCTGGTAACAGTTGTGTATGAATCTGCATTTTGTTGGCCACATGCTTCAATATTTCAACTATAATTTATGTGCAATTTTATAGTATATGTAGTGCAACTTTTGTAATGTAGTTACAGTTTAAATATTTTTTCTTTGACTTTTTTTAGATCAAAGATCTCAATCAAACGTGCTATGGATTGTACTTCAGAGATAATTCTACTTTTAGAACTTCTTTGGAGAGGATTGTTGGCAATTGTTTACCAGAGAAGGTACGTTGCATTTTTTATTTGTTTTGTGTTTTTGTATGATTTAATTATTTTCATTTATTTATTGCTCTTAATTGTAGGTAAAAGATGACATAACTAATATGTTTCGAAAATTTGAGAATCTAGTTGACCCTAATGCTTCAATGAAAGCTCAAGAGCTTGTTATGGAAATTATGGAATATTTGCAAGTTTCAAGCAGTTCTATTCCTGATTGTGATGATGATAAGCCAGCTGGCAATAATACTCCAGAATTTTCTGAGGACAAAAAATCTAAGGACAACACCATTATTGATGCTTCTAAAGAAGGCGCTGGTTATGATATGGATAGTTTTGCACAGAAAAATGTTGATTCTCAATCAACATTGAAGCTCCCTTCTGATAATTCTACTCAAGGAGTTGATAATCAGCAGCATATTAATGATTCTCAGTCTACCATCAAGCTTACATCTGA
Organism: Dendrocalamus latiflorus; assembly: GCA_017311315.1. Lineage (NCBI taxonomy): Eukaryota > Viridiplantae > Streptophyta > Magnoliopsida > Poales > Poaceae > Dendrocalamus > Dendrocalamus latiflorus. The sequence goes on from CM029610.1 coordinate 36,381,858, forward strand.
TGAATCTTCTAACAAAATTCAATCCAATGATGGTAACTTTATGCATTTCTTTTTTTTTCTTTTGCCTTATGCACAATTCTTTTGTTTGTTGCTATTTTAATGTTATTTGTTCTCATTTGTTTTTCGGTGTCAGGAGCTGCTAATGTGAAGAATAGAAAGAGAAAATTATCTGCAAGCCAGGAATCTAATAATTCTATTGCTTCCCGTACAAGATCACAACGCAAGTATATTGATTCTAATCAGAACTCCCATTTGAGCCATTCTGTAAAGGTTTGTTCTTGTTATTTTTTGCCAACCAGCTAATCTATAGAATAATATGCATTTCTTGTATAAGTGTTGTCTTACATTTCAGGCATGCATAGGTGTCACTGTCCAGTCGTCCAAACAAGAAAAGCTATCAGAACTCGGAATCAAAGCAAAAACTTTGCTTCAAAAAATAACAAAATTCCGAGCAATTCACTAGTTGTATAGTTTTTTTGTGTTGAATTATCAGTCAACTGCAGTTTGATAATGTTTTCATCTATTAGGATAGCTTTTTGTAAGCCATTTTTTTATTTTCCAAGTTAAGTCTTTTTGTTCTATCTGTATTCATATAAAGTGTCCATCAGTTTGATTGTTTGTTCCTTTCATCAATATGTGGTTGTTGCTAGTTTAATGTTTCCGACAACTAAAAATTTTGGGTCAATTACCACATCTCAACTAAGCATGTGGTAATGTATGAATTCATTTAATACAAGTTTACTTACATCCTAATTAGCACTCTTTTCAGTTTTAGAACATTCTCTTTTTTTCCAGCTTCCTGTTGGTTTAAGCAGTGGACATGGAGGCTCTGATAAGAGTGCTAGTTTGGATTACATGTTGTCTTCTCCAGACATAAACAATTCAGATATTGGATCTAAAATTTCAAAGGTATTTCTTTTTTTGTTTTTTCTTCTATTTTTGTCTCTTTTATTAAATTTTTATGATCATATTTTACTTTCATTTTTGTTTGTAGATCGTTGTTGTCAATAAACATTGCCTCGAATCGAAGAAAAATGGTATGAATGAAAATTACAAAAGTGGGGTAATGTATATGCTTGTTGTGCACATCTATAAATAAGTGTTCTTACTGTTGTTTTTTGTTTCAATTTTAAAATTTATAATTAGATGATGACTTGTGCACTCCAAAAGTTGATTTCAAGCTCAGTCATGTTGATTTAACACCAAAGGCTCCAGGTTAGTATTTTAATTAGTTTAATTATTTTTTCATTTTTGATTTTTTTATATTTTGTTATCCCCTTTAGAATCTAATTGTATTCATTTTATTTTTCACAGTTAAAACTTCAAGATTGTTGAATGTAGATCATGATCCCTCGTTTACTGCTGGATTTGTAGGATGTTGTTTCTTTGTTAAGTTTATTATGTGAATTAACCTGACTTTTTTCCCCATTGAGTTGTGCTCTTATGCTTGCCTTTTGTTTTTTTAATTTAGAATTTTGAAGGCATTAGCTATGATAAAGCAACAATTAATATTACCAGTTCTAGTGTTCATTGTTCTGCACCTTATGGCCTTGGTTAGTACCCTAATTCATTTATTTACTGTGTTGTCTTGGTGTGATTTTTAGATTTTTATTTACCAACTCATGCTTAGTTCATTCTGTAGACCAATGTTTTGATGGTAAAGATCATTCCAATGATGTTGATAAAGGTACTAATGCGCAAAATACTGCTGTTATTTGTAGTCCATCTCTTCAAATGCCTGAAAATAAGGTATATCTTGTGCCACTTCATGTTGAACTTATTTTTCAATTTTAATGTAAAGATTCTATGCAATGAGTTGTATTTCTTAGTTTGATGCTTTTTTTATTTTTGTATGTACAATTTATTTTGTTCAATTGATTTTCAATGTATATCGTAATATATTTTTTCCTGCAATTAGTTGCATTCTTTTTATATTACAAGTTTCATAACTTATTGTTTAAAAACTTGCAGTGCCAAGTATTCTGCAATTTAGGTTCATGCTTACTGCAATTTTGCATTGTTCCAATTTTTTAAAAATCTTTTTGGAGTATTTGCAAAATTTTCGAGTTAATCTTTTTTTTACCTGTGTTGTATTTCTTTTTTTGATCAGATGATCGAAAGTATCCCCTGCCAGATTGGATCCCCTTGTTCTAAAAGTCAGTACCACACATTTAATGAGGTAGTTTTTATATGCTTTCTCCATTTTCAATTCATTATGCAATTTTAGGTTTACTTTTCATTACAACTGTATTTTTTCATCTGTATAAAAAATATTTTTTATTTTATTTTGCAATGTTTTATAGTTCAATATTTTTTTACGTTTTTATGTGTCTATTTTTCTTTTGAGCAGGTGAACAAGAGTATTCCCTCCCAGTTTGAATCATCCTATGAGGTAATTTTCATATGTAATTTCAATTTTTGTTTTATGTTTTTTTGTTGTAAAATATCGTGTTTGTTGCTTTTTTTCCTTTTCGTTAAAATCATTAGTATTACTTTACAATGTAAGACTGCATTTAATTTGTTTAAACTTCAGCATTGATGAGGACCAAGTTAATTGCATGCAGATGCGAAATAAGCACTTGGATGAGCAAGAAGATCCGTTGCCCATTGCAGCTGTTACTTCAGATGGCAAGGTGGTTGTGCTTGTAAGTATCTGTATTTCACGTGTCATTTTTTTCTTACGGGAAGGTCATACATATGCCAGTATTTGGTTTCTGGAGATGATACAAGTTGCAGTTCGAATTTATATGTGGTTTTACTTTTCCTCTCAATAGTGTCTTGAAGTTGTTGAAAATCGCTAGCTACGTTTCGTTGATATGTGGATCACCTCCTGTAGTAACTAGGTTACCTAGGTTACAATTTTTCTTTCATTATATAGAATAGTTGATCTATAAGGGTTGAGTTAGGACATGATTTTTTTTAAGGCATTGTGTGTTCTGTTGTGGTTTATAGATTGCACTGCTTGTTTGCAGAGTTCCCAAGAATCTCAAGAGGTTGTTTTTTGTGGAGAGAAAGAATTTAGGACAAAGTTCAACAATTTGTGTGATGAGTCTGATCAATTATACAACCAGTGGATATCCTCAAATCAATCTGTGGAGAGAAGGGATTCAGTTGACGTTTCTAGTTCTTATGAACAGCCTAGACATTATGTCCCTTCAAGATTTGTTCAGCCTAGTAGATACAAGTCTTCACCATATGGCGATAACAGAATTAGAACTTCTGTTTCCGCTTTGGAGATGATGCATTTTGATGCTATTGTTCGGATTTCTGATATCGAAAATCTCAAATAGTAAGTGATCCATGTTTATAGCGCTTGAAATTTTATATGTCGGTTATATTTTTGATAGTTTTTCGATATTTTTATTTTTGCAGTCGGTTTGCTATTGACTATGGTGGTGTTAAGGTTACCTTCTGGTCCCTTGGGCAATGTTTGAAGAGAAAATCAAGACTTGATAACTATGTTGTCAACGCATTCTGCTACAAGCTTTTCAAAGATCTCAAACCGAGTGAATCAAAGAAACATTTCTTTTTCCACAACATGAGTGTGAGTTATCATTTCTTTTTTGTTAGCTCTTTTTTATTCATTTCTTCTTTTGATTTTTTGCCAGTTCACTTTTATTGTGATGTTTCTTGTCTTTTGTATTGTTTGTTTAGGAATTTTTCTTACAAAAGTGGGATAATCAAAAGAGAAAGGAAAATATGATAAAAGTTGTGCAAAATTCATTTAAGCGTGCTAACAAGTTTATTTCGCACTGTGATCTGGTAAGTTAAATATTCATATTCATTTATTTCTTGCTTTGATCTAGTTTTTTATCCACCATCATTAAATTATCTATGTTGTTGTTTTTGTAGTTATTTTTCCCTTCTCTTTTCCAAGAACACTGGTTTGTTTTTGTGGTTGATTTGAAGGATTCAATGTTTGTATTTCTGGATTCCTTTTATAATATAGACTCTGCTTATCACAAACGTGTCAAGTCAATACTTGTAAGTAACATTACCGTTTTCTGTATTGCCTAAAAAAATTCTTTTTTCCTTTTCATTACTAATCACTTTTATCACTAACATATATTAGTTTTGTATGATTAGATTCCAAATTTTGTGAAGGCATGGACTCAGTATGTCCCAAAACAGATGAACTTTTCAGATTTTGATACTGTTCATGCTACTGTTCCACATCAAGACAATATGTATTTTTCTCATTTTTCCTGCTAATTCTTTTTTGTTTTCTTAGAATAATCCATTTTTGAATTGTATAAGTAGTTATGGGTAGATATTGAAATAAGTTTGTAGTGCATACGTACTAATGTTACAGCTGTGATTGATGTGCAATTTTTATAATATTTGAAGTGCAAGTTTTTTTTACATAACTGATGATTTAGATGTTATTATGTTTCCATTCATGTGAAACTTGGTCTATGTGTTCCATTTATGCAAAACTTGGTCAGTTTCTAAGTTATTTAACATGCATAGATGGTCTGGTTTCGGAAATTTAATACTAAATTGATGCTTATCTTCTAGTTTGTGCAATAATGAATGATTGTAGAGTTCATGGATAGTTCTGGAATTTAGGTAGATATTTAAAGAAATTTAATTTTTCAAGTTGTTCTAGTGTTGCTGTCCTTTTTTGTAATGCATTTTAGGTAAACTGTTGTGAATTTCATGTTGTACTAGTCTTGTGTTATTTTCATTTTGTATTTTCTTGTGTGCAAACACAAAAAATGACAGTTTTGTTTCTTTTTGTTTGGTCAGTTCTGATTGTGGAGTATTCATCCTAAAGTTTATGGAGCTTTGGAGTCCTCGAGTGCAGCTTAGGGATAAGTTCTCCCATGTGGACATTGCTAATATCAGGGCCAAATTGCTAATGAAATGCTTTTTAGCACACATAACCAGTTGGAGGATGCCAAAAGTTTAGTGAGAGATTTTGAACCTCAGGTAATTACTTGAGAAGTATATTCTGTTTTTAAATTTTCTTCATAATTTTTGCTTTTTTGTACTGCTGACAGTGTTTTTTTACACGCGTCATGTGTTTCTATTTGTAGGTGCAAGGCAAATACACTGGACAGATGTGATTTTTTCCAAAGATTATCTGCATGTGATTTTGTATGTTAATGTGCTCCGTAGTTAATGTTGCTAGTATTCACAGATATGCTTTTACTACTGTTTTGCAATGCTGAAGTGTAAATACTAGTAGGTTATATATAGGAATACTTAGTGATGACAAGTATACTGGGGAGATGTTACTTGTGTGTTGTTTGTTTTCTGTTGCGACTAAAGGTGCATGTGGTGTCGAATGTTCAAATGTTCATTGGTTGAATGGGAAGTATACTGGATAGTTGATGTATGTGTGCTGTTGTATGTTCGTTTCTACATTAATGTGTTTTTTTTCCATTTTTGTTTTATTTGTAATGTTTTGTTTATTCGTGTGCTCCACAAGGTATATAATTTTTCGAAGCTGCCTCAAATAAGTCTTTGAATGGTAGATTATGTTAACAGTACAAATACTAAACGATAACAATCAAGTGCGAAATGAAAAGTACAAGTCATAATTCATAAATTGTTGCTTTCAATAAATATAATTCTGTTTTTTTCATAGCATTAATAATTAGCTCTTCATGCTTATTTGCATTGCATCATACATCAATAGTCTTCTGTCGGTAAGGTGTTTTCTGTAGTCGCCCCTTTGTTCTTGTGTTTCTTGTTTGGTACTCCTCCGGTTTGTCCTGCATATAAAAAACGATAAATAGTATGTTAAGTCTTATTTACTGTCATGGGAACCTGCATATCAAAAAGTAACTTGTTTTATTGCCAATGAATTACCTGTTACTTTACGGTTTGAATTTTTCTTTTTTCTTGTGCTGCTCATGTCTTCGTGCATCTTAGGGCAAGTTTGCACATTGTGGTCATGTGATCCACAATGGCTACATGTGATGATATGCTTCAATTGTTCAGCAAGTGGTTTCAATCTTCCTTTTTGTTTATGTGGATTACCCTTTGGGTTTGAATTTAGCGGGTCATTGAGCTTAATAGTTGTACTTCCCTCTGCTAGATCAGTCGATGAGATTTGATGATACATGTTGCTTTTGTCGTGTGAAGATCTATCTGTTGTTGCTTCTGTTGATGGGATGCTTTCAAGTTCTTGTTCAATCCTATCAATTTCCTTCAATATGTAAGCATATTTCTCTGCTGTCTTGGATCCTTGAGATGCCAAATCTACCATCTTCCTAGACAAAATATTGAATCTTAGTTGACTATTTTCACCACCTAGGTCTTTTGGAATGTTGTGATCATGAGCTCTAATATTCTTCTTTTCTTTTGGTCGCCATCTGTCAAGGAAGTATCTTTCTGGGAGCTCAGTGATGTTCATCTGAATTAGAACTTTGAGTACGTGCATACACAGAATGCCATCTTTTTGAAACTTTGCACAAATGCAGCTGTATTATTTATTTTGTTTGTCAATCTTCACTATAAATCTTCTTGGTCTGAATTCCCTCACAGCATGAGTTTTTGATTTGAAAACTTCATATGTTTTATTCAGTTCTTTTTCCTCTGTGTTTAGCTTTGTTGTTCCTTTCAATTCTTGCTGGAACCTGTAGAATATAGCTCTGTTGTACAATCTTGCAGCTTGTCTTTCAAAGTAATATTCAGACCAGTATGATGGTTTTGTCCCTCTTGTGACTGAGTCCTGTTGTTTCTGCTTTTCTTCAATTGTGTCAACTATTCTCTGATACTCTCCAAGGAAACTTATTATGCTGTACGTTGATGCAACATTGTCTTTGAAGACCGAGTTAGTGCCTTCACTTCTTGCAGTCGTCTGGATGAAAGGGTAGAACTGTTGCTTGAAATAAACAGGTACAAACCTCTTCCTTGTATTCCACATATCTTGAAAGTACTTGATGTTCTGAATTTGATATTTTGTAATCATTTCCACCCATAGATTCTCAAATTCCATTTCTGTAAGAGAGTTGTTTAGTACATCCATGAATTCATCATGCAAACCTGGGATTCTTCTAAAACACATTGCTGCTTTCTCTTGTGCCTTCTTCTGAATGTGAAACAAGCAATTTCTGTGGTTTGTTTCTGGAAAAACTTTGCCTATTGCTGTTCTCATGGCAATGTCTTGGTCAGTGATAACAGTAATTGGTGCTTTGCCTCCCATGCAAGTTAGGAATGTTCTGAATAGCCATGTGAATGTTTCTATTGTTTCATCCTTTAGAAATGCACACCCAAACAAGCAATTATCACCATGTCCACTAATGCCAACAAATGGTGCAAAAGGTAAGTTGTATTTGTTAGTCCTGTATGTTGTGTCAAAGCTCACACAGTCTCCATATTGGTAATAACAGCTCCTGCAATTCGCATCTGACCAGAAGATGTTTTTCACTGTGTTATTTTCATCTGCTTGGAATGTATAGAAGAATCTAGGATCCTCCGATTGCTTCTGTGAGAAGAATGCAAGCACTTGCATCATATCATTCTGATTCAATTCTTTTCTCATTGATGTTCTCAAGTTGCTCACGTGCTTTTTGGTGAATGGCACAACTGACAGGCCGCCTCTCAGAAACGACAATATGGCCATTATCTTTCTGTTTGGTATTTGCACTGAGTTGAGTGTCCTTATTAGTTTCTTTTCTGCATCTGACATATTTTTGTGTGACCGCAAGAACCTTGACTCTCCTGGGGGACTGAGCTCATGATTGTGTTCGAAATTGAGTCGTATAACTTGCCATGCAGTGTCTTTCAGCTTTATAACCATTGCTGCAGGGCATCCGGTTAATATTACTGTGTTGCTTTTTCGCTTTCCTATTGCTGGTTCTGTTGAGGTCCCTTCTTTGGATTTTCTATTCCTTTTCTTTGATGGTTCTGCAGACTTGTCCTCCTTTCTTTTGGCTAGCTGATCGCCTTCTTTTGGCTTTCCAGACTTATTGCATCTGAATGTTACCCTGGTGACAGCATTGTTAGCTTCTTTCTTTCTAGACAGATAAGTTCCAGCTTTGACCACAGAGAAACCAGCTATGAATGCATAGCTGTTGTAGAACTTTTGTGCTTCGTCTTCGGTTTGAAAAGTCATGTCTAAGTGTGGAACATGATGAGTTTCTATCTGCATATCCCCTTTCTGTGCTGCCTTGATACTTTCATTTTCTAGGAATATCTCAATGTCCTCTTCTGTTATGTTTTCAAAATTTTTTGTTGTCTGAATCTCATTTGCATTGTTTTCTGAATTGATCTTGCCAACTATTGATGTCTGAACGTGTTCATCTTCTGCAATAGCCTGATTTTCATCAACTTCAACATGTTCTGCATTGACTTGATCGGGTATGTCTGTAGAAAGCAGGTATAATTTTCTTTTATGCATGACATTATAAAAAAATTGCGGGAAAGAATATGTACAAATTTGCAAACAATTTAATACTGAAAATTAACTTACCATTCATGTGAGTCTCCACATCATAGCTTTCATTTTCAGCATTGTCTGCATTTTCATCAATCATATTGGTGGTCATATACAGGTGGTTCTGTGATCAAAGGCAATCATATTGTCAATTTACAATTTACAATGAGTACATTTGTAAATTGTTCAGCCTTACCTCAAATGCATATGGAGCCGTCAGGAGGTATGTGAAACTTCCTTGTGGGGCCTGATTGTCATAGAAATTCTTATTATTTTGTGTAATGACAATATAATTTGATTTTCAAGTATTATCACAAATAAATATTGTAGTGACATACCTTTAAATCATCAGCATTTTGGCTTCCAAGTATATCCATCTGTTGTAGCAAACTTGTGTATGTGTTGTTGCTATCCTGTGATAGATTTATCTGTTGCAAAATGTTATATGTTAATGTTAGTTGCATCATGTTTTTTGTTTTTTTATGGAGAATAAATTGCCTGACATTCATATCATTAATATATTACTAATAGATGCGCAAGTTCATGTATATGAATCTGCATTTTGTTGTGCTGATTTGTACTAGATGCTACTGGTTATCAAAATGACTGGAAATTGTTGTGCTGATTTGTTTCGGATCAACCATTACTATTCGGAAAGAATTATAGTTGACAGAAGAAAACAAAATGACAGCAAGTTGGGAGGTGAATCAGAGTACACATGCAGCAAACGGGAAGAACTAGGAAAAAAGAAACCTGGGGATTCTGCAGTCTCGGATCCATTAGCACAGGCCAGTTCGTCATTCTCTTTTTTTCTTCTGCTGCCTCCCTGCAATCCTCCTCTTCTGCGTTTTGTTTTTCTTGGATTTTGCTTCCGCCTCTCTGCAATCTCCTATCTGATTTTCTTCTGTCGCCTCTCTGCAATCCCTCTCTTCTGTTTTTGGTTTTTGTGTTTGGTTTTTGTTTTTCTTGGATTTGCTGTAGCCGCCTCTTTTGCAGTCCTCTTCTGTGCTTTATGTTTAGGTTTTCTTGGAGAGGAGAAGAAACCGTGTCGGATCCATTTACACTTTTTTACGGTTATTTTTTGGGCTAACAAATTTAGATGGGCCAGCACCGTGGAATATTTGCCACGACACAGAGTTTGAACAGTGTAATATTCCATCCAGTTTGAACAGCAAAGCCCAACTGAAAAATAGTTGACACGACACAGAGTTTTTGACATGTTAGCGGGTCTACCCATCTAAAACTTGCGGGCCCAATAAGGAACAAGTCAGCCCAAAATAACTCAACACAGTAACAGAAATAGAAACAACAGAGAACCGTTGGATGGTGATCAAATGGACAAAAAAATCGACTGAGATTTTAAAAAATTTCAGGCGACTGAGGAATAGACACCCCCAACAATCATACGGTAAGGCAAGGAAAGTAATATGCTAATGAACATAAGAACAGTGGATAGCTCACGGTTCGCTGGGTAGCAGCGATGGAGACGAAGAACAGTGGATTCTAAAAGCGATAACTGCCGTTAGATTAGCTGCTAGATGGAACCATGACCTTTAGATCTTCATAACTGAATAGGTATGGAATCATCTCAGCCGTCCAATCCTCTAGAGAACTCCTTCAGACCTGAATTCCCAGCCCCTCCATTTCCGTCTGACAGAGGGCCGTCATTTCCATCTTAAACCATTCTTTAAACTGACCTCTGCAGATCGAGAACGAGTACGGAAACATCCAAGCTGGTTTGCTTGATAAGGGAGTCTGCCCCGACATGGCCAACAAGCAGAACGTCGGTGTCCCGTGGATCATGTGCCAGCAAAAGGATGTTGTGCCACCCAATGTGGTAAGCTTCTCTCCAATTTCAATCAACATTAATGCAATTGATCAACGATAGTGTTGTGCTGCTCAACAGTTGTTTACTATATAGCGTTTCCAATTATCAGATCAACACCTGCAATGGATTTTACTGCCATGACTTCTACCTGAACGGAACCAATATGCCCAAGATATGGACGGAGAATTGGATTGGATGGTAAAGTTTTTCCCCCTCATCTACTGCAAGGCTTTTTGCTTGGTTTGCTTGGATGAGTACGCTAATATAATGTCATTAGGTTCAAAGCTTGGGACAAGCCGGATTACCATAGGCCTGCCGAGGATGTTGCTTATGCAGTTGCCATGTTCTTCCAAAACCGTGTATCAGTCCAGAATTACTACATGGTATGTTTGTAGACCAAGGATTCATTAATGCATGATCTTTTCAAGCCATCCATGTTCCATGACATCTGAGCTAATTTTCAATCGTCATGCTCATCAATTATTAGTACCATGGTGGAACGAACTTTGGCCGTACTTCTGGGGTCCATACATTACAACCACCTATGACCACTACTACAGGAAGCCTAATACTAGACGCCACAACACAGACGATTTTGTCAAACTATTTGTACGGTTTTAATTTGGACACCGTCTGTATTGATGGCGTCGGAGAAAAAGAGTATCACAGACGGTTCTTACCGATAAACCGTCTGTGATACTGGAATATCATAGACGGTTTTTATTTAAAACCATCTGTGATAATCTCAGGATTAACATAGATGGTTTTTTATTAAAAACCGTCTGTGATAATCCTGCTACATATTTATTGCGCCGCTCAGAACCGCATCTGTCTTCATTTCGATCCAGATCTAGCCGGTGCTGCACTCTTTCGCTCAGGAGGCAAGTTAGGCGATTTCAGGCCAATTCATTTGGTGGGAGGAGGCTGAGATTGAGTTTTGAAGATTCATACGTTCCTGGTTGCTCTAGATATGGTTAGTAATAAAATTTATTTTTCTTTACATTACAATTTAGATCTAAGTCTTGGTGAGTGTTATTGAAGATGGTTTGCATTTACTTGACCATACATGATCAGTTCCCGTCATGTGGGAGGCCAAATTTGTCAAAATTGTTGGTTATATACCTTCAACGATCGCTGGGGAAATAGCTGTTGTGTTTATAACATAAATTAAGCTAGTAAACCCTCAATGCATGTGGTATATATGTAGTAATAATTAATTAATTTAATTTTTAATACTAAGTTGTTATATATATACATAATGTAGGACCGAAGCTGGATGTATGCCGCGAACCGTGTGAGTGAAGAGTACATTAATGGCGTGTCTGCTTTTACAAAAGCTACCGAGGAGGATATGTTGAATAAGTGGATGGAATATATGTACTGTCCATGAACTGACTGCGAGAATTTAAAGATGTTTAAGAATCAAGAGCAAATTGTAGCGCACTTGATTCGGAGGGGTTTCAAAAAGGGTTATACGTGTTGGACCAGTCATGGCAAAGTCAATGATTATATGCCGCTGGATGACATCGCCGGTGAAGTGAATGATATGCCGCCGGATGACATCGCCGGTGAAGTGAATGACATATCGCCGGATGATGTCGATTGTTATTCGGATTCGGATAGATTGCACGATGTCAATCTGGATCAGATGCTTTGCGATGTAGAAGAGAACTATGATGAGAAAGAGTATGTTAAATTCTGAGACTTGATGGAAGACTCGGAGAAACCTTTGTTCACGTACTGCAGGTCAAAGTACACGAGGTTGTCGGCCATGCTTGAACTGTTGAAATTGAAGGCAGGCAATGGTTGGTCTGACAAGAGTTTCACGGAGCTGCTAGGTCTTTTAGTGGACATGCTTCCGGAAGGAAATGAGTTGGCTAAAACCACGTATAAAGCCAAGAAGGTTCTTTGTCCATTGGGAATGGAAGTAGAAAGAATACATGCATGTCCGAACGATTATATCCTCTACCGTAAAGAGTATGCAAACATGCATATATGTCCGGTGTGCAACGCATCCTGATACAAACGTAACAATTAATCAGATGACGGCGAGGGAACAAAGGTGAAAAAAAGACCTCCTGCTAAGGTGGCATGATATTTTTCTATAATTCCCTATTTGAAAAGGTTTTTTGCAAATCCAAAGGAGGCAAAACTGCTGCGTTGGCACTCGGAGGAGCGCAAGAAGGATGGAATGCTAAGACACCTTGCTGATTCCGCCCAGTGGAGAAACATCGATAGGAGTTTTGCAGACTTCGGTGCAGAACCAAGGAATATAAGGTTTGGACTGAGTACAGATGGAATGAATCCTTTCAGTAGCATGAGCAGCCGACATAGCACATGGCCCGTGACTCTCTGCATTTATAACATTCCTTCTTGGTTGTGTATGAAGCGAAAGTATATTTTGTTGTCGATACTTATCCAAGGGCCAAAGCAACCTGGGAATGATATTGATGTGTATCTAGCACCGTTGGTGGAAAATCTAAAAGTACTGTGGAACGAAGGGGTACAGGTATGGGATGCATACAAATGAGAGAACTTCACTTTGTGCTCCTTATTGTTCTGCACCATAAATGATTATCATACCCTTGCTAACCCGTCGGACCAGAGTACAAAAGGTGCCAAAGCTTGTACTCACTGTTTAGATGGTACCGAGAGTGTGTGGCTGAAACACTCATGCAAAACCGTCTACATGCGTCACCGCCGGTTCCTTCGGAGGGCTCACCCATACCGCAAGATGAAGAAACAATTTGACGGAGAGAAGGAAGACGGTTCAGCTCCAAGGCATTTAAGGGGAAAAGAGGTTTATAATATGGTTAAGGATTTAGATGTTGTCCTCGGAAAGGGACGTAAATTGAGAGCTTATGAAAAGAACACCTGGAAGAAGAGATCAATATTTTGGAACTTACCTTATTGGGAGTATCTAAATGTTCGACACTGCATCGATGTCATGCACGTTGAAAAGAATGTATGTGACAGCTTGATTGGTCTTATTACAGTGCCTGTTGGTTGGTGTAGAGTTGTTCATTGCGCTTGTAAAGAAATACTGATAATTGGTCTTATTACAGTGCCTGCTGGTTGGTGTAGGTAATAACTCTGGCCAGTGAGTGGCAGGAAAGGGCTTAATACAGACGGTTCTAGTTTAGAACCGTCTGTGATAACTATATCACAGACGGTTCTAAACTAGAACCGTCTGTAACAAGCCCTCCTATATATACTCAAGCTAGGTAACATTAGGCAACCCAAATATGGTCACTTGAAGGAGCTTCATGCTCTATTGAATTCCATGGAGAAGCACCTTGTAAATGGACATCACAATGAAACCAACTTTGATGACAAAGTAAAGGTATGATTTATAATCATCTTACAGTCATCTCTCTCTACCATCAACATGATTGAATTATGGAGAGACGTACACCACGATTCCATCTATGTTCATATTTCAGTTCTTATGCCTCTACTAGTGTGACACGTGAAAAGATGACTAAGCATGGGACTTTCTTTGGTGAAGGAGATATTTAATATTGCGTCAATGTCGAATACAACACTTGAGATGTATCAAAACTCATGTGAAGATAAGAGCTACATAGCCAAATTGAGTGAGAGTATTAAAAAGAGTGAGTTGTGTAATTTTATCATATGTGAGTTTGAGAGCATCTAAATTTAGAGTGTGAGAGATACACCAAAAGAAAAGAGGGAATTAGAAGATAGACAAAGTAAGGATGATTCTGAAACCAAAACATTAATATCTAATTTTAATGTTGTTTCTCACATTGTGCAAGTTGACACTGAAGTTAAGAAGTTGAATGTTTAACAACCTGCACCGTTGGAAGCAAAAGATAAAGAGATACCCACGGTGGGGGTGAAGTGCTTGCTACCCTATTGTTTTATCATGAAGATATAATACATATAGCACATACATCAACTGAAGAGGATGATAAAGGTAATAATATTTGTGTTAAATTTAATTGTGAAAAGATGAGTAATTGTAAGAACTCATGTGTTCAAATGAAAATTCTATGTTCTAAATTTTATAAGCTCAATTTACATAATATGGAATTGATTATTCATAAGGAAGTTTTTACTAGAATATCTCTAGATGATTCTTATACTATATCATGTTCAATGATTCTAGAGATATCTAGTGTGCTTGAGAATGTTGCTGAGATTTCATGTTTAAAATCACTAGTTAGTACTTATGCCTATACATATAAGTTCAATTTGATTGGAGATTATGATATAGATGACAAGTTCTATGTTTATCGAATATGTATTACATGTGATGAGCTTGTTAAATTAAAATGCATGTTTTGGATAAACAATATTTTGTGCCATGCAATTATCACAATGAGATGAGTTTCAACAATAGTGCTTGTTGTTTAGAAAAATTTTGTAAGCATACTTATTCATTCTTTGATGTACAATTATGTACAAGTAATCATGTACGTTGACAGGAGTTCCGTATGTTCCCGACTTAAAGAAGAATCTAGTGTCCGTGATATCGCTCAAACTCGAAGGTTATGAGGTATCACTTCGAGATAAAGTTATGCGAGTTAATTGCAAAAGGTAGGTGATTATAAAAAGTATCTGAAGCAAATGAATGATACGCTTAAAGGGTAATCTTGAAGGTGGAGCAACTAATGGGAGGTATGATAAAAATCCTAGCTAGGATGAGAAAATCATGTTATCAACGGTAGATATTTATATCTCAACTATAGTTATGTGTGAAGCTGTAAAGATGGATGAAGGTGCGAGCTGCACTAACTAGTTTGTTAGTTTACTAAGAGGCTAATTGAGGTGAAGTTTGTGGTAGTAAGTAGTAACGGACCAGTACAACTTAGTTCTCTAATACTAGTTCTCCTAGGTGCTAATTGAGATGAAATTTAAGTGGTGGTGTACTATTTAGTTCTGTAAGTAATACTACCCTAGCGCCCAATTTGACAGTCTTATTAAGTACTATTGAGCCCATATTGGTCACCTTTCAACGAAATTTTCTACTCAACTCGAATACGCTCGAGGCTTGAAGCCCATTAATTAGAGGTTGAGGCCTGTGCAGTGATAAATCAACCCCCTTTATCGTGTCTTTGGTGGACAACAATTCAAACCGAGCTACGTAGCATCCAAAAGATAGGAAGTGTCAGGCCATGATCAATACCTTGGCGAGAAACTAGACGTAGAGCTTAATTTACGCAAATAAATATGTAAGTTTCTTTCAATCGGCCAAGAATACGTTATATTTTCTTATGCTATGTTAGAGACTAGAGAAATTGTGGTGTCATATTTTTTTTTTCTGCATTGTTGCCTACGCCCCCCCCCCCCCCCCCCCCTCTTTATGCCTAACTCCTGGCTCCACCCTTGGTTTCAACATGGACTAGAATAGGCTTAACCATTTTGTTGAAATTTCAGTCCCCTCCAAAATTATTTTGTAAGACCGAAATTTGAATTCAAATTCAAATCTTGAGATGAATTTAAATGAGAGAAAATTTCATCTATATTTTCATCTCTATTTTATTTATATCCAATATCTAGTTCATCTCTACCGTCTTTGATAACCTTTTTCTCAAAATTCTAAAGTTTCATCAAAATTCAAATTACTCACATTTGACTGAAATCCAAACCAAAATCACCAAAACTTCGGTAATTTCATTACCCTTGGAATTTTTTTCCCAAACGAAATTGTTAACCCTGGTAGAGAACATTTCTTGGGTGAGTAGCATTTATATGCTTTTAAAAGCTAACTAAACTCAGAGCTGCAGACTATTTTCGTTAAACAAATCTGACGATCCATCGAATGAATGCTACTCGGTCTGTGAGTGAGAAGGTATATGTAATATCATGTGGCTAGGTCTAGGATTTTTATAATGATGAATAATTGACAATATTGCTTAATATTGTTATTTGAGACGTGTAGCGTGTGTGCGTAGATTAATATTGGTCAAGTTGGAAAGAACTTGTGCCGGAAAAACGTTATTTGGTCTTTGCATATGCAGGTTGGGCGTGGAGACGGTCATGGTCGGTGACGAGTAAGACCGGGACTAGGAGGGGGAAATTTGAGGTTCAGGCGGTCGAGGATGTCACGAGGTGGTCGGGCTCACGCTGGAGCACATGGAGATCAAAGGTGGATGGTGCGTAGAGAAGCTACGGGAGGTGCGGTCTTGTAGGCTTTGATACATGATGAGTTGAAAAGTCGGAAGTGTGAAAAATCCGTGTTAGGAAGGGTTTCGGGTCCCTTAAAAATTAGTGGGTTAAAAGTCTAGTTGAGGTAAAAAGGTTCAGATCTAGTTGGAGTTGGATTAGGATTTTGAGTAGAGATTGAATAGGAGAGAATCAATTGTATAAAAGAAAATACGCTAGTGTGGTGGGTTGTATCGAGTGAAAGAAAAAAAAGTTTTGGCCGTGCGCTGCTTTTGGAGAGCGGCTGCGGTTTTGGAGCCGTGATCGAGCAAACCAAAACAAACAAGCGGCGGCTGGACGCTTTGATGGAAGTTTTTGGCATGCATGGCTACTGCTACATCTGCATGCATGAGTACATGAGGTGTTGATGGTTGTTTGTCCTCATGCATGGAGTTGATCGAGAAAAGGTTGTGCGGCGGCATGTTCTGATCTGTTCATCCGGAAGTCCAAATCGGCGACATCTCGATCTCTCGTTTAGCTGTTTTCTAGTGCGCGGGCATCGCTAGAAAAAGCGATCGTTTTGTGCACGTGAGTTTCCATCTGCATGCTGGTATGATCTTTATTTCTCTCGTGATTGCATTGGAGGCTTGCCATTAATTAGCGGCCGGCCGAACGGACGGAGATCATTAGAGCAAGTATAATAAGAGGCTGTTAGTAGGCTGTATGCTGAGGTGAAGGAGAGAGAGGAGGAGAGAGAAGAGAGGTGGGCTGTAAGTTTACAGTCAGCTGAAGCACAAGAACCAAGAAATTTTGTAAGAGAAAGGAGTGGGTCATACAGCCTTCAGCTGGCTGTAAACTACTATATGAATAGGCTGATAAGTGGGCTGTAAGTGTTCATACAGCCAGCTGAAGGCTATATTATTAACCTTGCTCTTAGAGCATCTTCAATAGTGACTTATGAGCTAGCTCTAAGCATATTATTTCATATTTTAATAGAAGAGAGAGAAAAGCTAGCTCTTGATCAAGAGCTAGTCTCATACACACATTCCAAGATTATGTGAGAATGTCATGTGAGGCTATTTATGTTATGAGCTATGTGCTAAAAGTTAGTACTATTGGAGAAGTTGTTTTAGAGCTAGTAACTAGCTCATACTGTTGGAGATGCTCTTAGAGGGAAGTAATTAGGGGTACTAATTAGTGCGGATGGCTGTATGCATGGTGCATTGTGGACGTGGCTTTTGAGATTAAAAAGTGACTAGTTCCTGTAAGTTGTGGCAGCTTGTTTTTAGAGAGAACAAGTGCTGCATGCATGCATAATTTTTTTTGGCTGTGCTGATTGATCTCACGACTAGGTTTATCAAGGTTTCAATTTTTTTGGTTGCTACAGTAGCTCCAAAAATATATCTATATATATTGTTGTTTTCGTGTGTGAGCTTGCTGCAGTGTAACAGGTAAAAAAAATCTATTGTGCACTGTAATCATTCACCCCCGTCTAATTGCTGTCGACGATCCTACTGTATACGTATTTGTTTTACATTTTTTTGTCTTTGTTTTTGTTTTTAATCACAAGTATTCTGCTGATTTCTCACAAAATATACCAGCCATTCCCTTCGCAGCAGGAAATTGAGAAGCGTAAAGTTCAGTGCCACCTTGCTAGTTCCTCTGTTTTACAAGTAATTGAGTGAGGGAAGTTGATCAACGAAGGCAATGGTTTGGTGTAGGAATATGTAATGACAGTAATTTACTGTAATAAACACTAAAAGTGGCGGTCTAGTTGAACATAAGCCTCCAATGTCCTGGTGCATATTTGTATAAACTATAAACTAACCGTTGTTCTGATGATTATGGCATGTGAGGGGGCAGGGCAATGAAAATCAACCAAAAATCGGTGAAAATCAGTTTTACCAGACATCCCTGTTAGAATACAAACCGGTATCAAATATTTTGTCTATGGTATATCCGTGTAGACACGACTAAGTAATCGCTTTCCGGCGCATTTAACTGATGAGAAGACTCCGTGAATCAACGACCCCACATTGCGGGATGAAATCGCTTTCATCAGTTAGTAGTAAATATATAAAAAAAATGCGGCAAGTGATATACTACTCTGTATTTCTGATGTTGATGTTACGATTGAGCTTACCATCCTATGGTATGAGGTGAGTTACCATGACGTACAACTTGTGGTGATGAGCAACAGCGTAGTAGCACAAAAAGGAAATATGTATCTTACTTCTCTACATCCATAAGTTTCATCGATCAAATGGAAGGATAGCAAGTGCATAACGACTTGACCTGATACTTTTAATTCTAGCTTGCAAGCATGGACCTCCAGTAGTATGTAACTGAATTAGTTTCGCCAGCAACTCGTATTCCAATTCCAAATTAGGATTAGAACGGTAACTCACTAAGGCCAAGCAACTTAATTAGTTCCGCATCGATCGACATGAAGGGCACTCCTTCATGTCAATTACTGAACTTGTCAAAAAAATTGCATTGGCGAAAAAATCGTTGACTGGCGACTAGAAATATGGCAATTCATAAGTCTACCCTGATAGAATTTCTAGTGGCACTCTCGCCGTCAAACGTGGCCTGGAGAACATGGAAGTTATTGGCAGTCCCAGACTAGTCAGCATTACATGGAAGGTCGCAGACTCTGCACTCAACACCAATCAGTGACAGCGGGTTGGGCGAGTCGTGAATAGTGATGGCCCAGGCGACGACCGTAACACATCTAATGGGACTAGTAGTGCCCTGAACTTCCTGTGCTTCGATTAAGCTCCCACTCATCTGGTTTCTGGTTTATTTTTCACTATTTATAAATTTCGTCTTTTTATGAACTTTTGGCTTTTTTAGCTTTTTTATCGGTTCTTTTTTCCTGTATTCGTTTGCGTTGTCCGTGATGAGCTACCATATTTTTTATTTTCAAATTTTTAAAAATTTAATTACGCTAAATAAGTCACCTTTAGCTACAGTGTAATTTCAGCCAGCTACAACATAATTTTAGTCATAAGCCACTATTTTTCAGTCCAACCGAGCGAGGCCTAATACAATGATAGGGGCATATATATATATATAGTATAAATAACAGGGGCATCATGGTGCCCAGGCTCCATGATTAAGACTTTCCATCCTGATATTATATATTATTGCATAAAGGCAATCCTATATATATATATATATATATATATATATATATATATATATATATATATATATATATATATATCGCTTTAACGCGCGTTAGCAAGAAGTGCAGCACCGGCGGAGGCGACCAGCGGCGGCACGCCCAGCAGTAGCCTCGTGCGCGCTTCCTCGACCGTGTGCAGGCTTCGGCCATGGCGGCAGCGTTGCAGGGTGGTGGCC
This sequence comes from Dendrocalamus latiflorus, assembly GCA_017311315.1. Classification (NCBI taxonomy): domain Eukaryota; kingdom Viridiplantae; phylum Streptophyta; class Magnoliopsida; order Poales; family Poaceae; genus Dendrocalamus; species Dendrocalamus latiflorus. The sequence continues at coordinate 36,401,552 of CM029610.1, forward strand.
GTGTCCGGCGGCGGCCTGGCGATGGCGGCGGGAGAGGCCCTTGCAGCCGCACGGGCGCATGCACGCCGAGCGCACGCGCGCGTGTCTTTGTGTGGTGGCAGTGGCGTCGGGCGCGGAGGTGGTGGTCGTCCCGGTGAACGGCGGCGGCGGCGGAGTCGACTCGCATGGTAGCGGCCACACGCGCCTGTGCCCGCACACACGGCCGTCTGCGCACGCACACGCCCACACGTACGGCTTCGTTGGTGGCCGGTGGCAGACGTGGCCAAACGCGTGTTCGTGCGGCCGAACGTCGATTCGCTCGGCTGAACACGCGTTCGCGCGACCGAACGGCAGTTCGTGCGACCGAACGGCAGTTCGTGCGACCAAATATCGTTTTTCCCGGCCAAACGACCATTCTCGTGGCCGAACACGTTTTCATGTGGCCAAATGGTCGTTCGGTCGGCCGAATGGTCATTCGCTCGGCCGAACGGCTATTTTCCTTCTAGTCAATTTATCACCTGTCGTTTCTTTATTAAATTATCATATTTGATCGGTTATCCTCCGTATCATCTTGTAGGTACTCACACAACTGTTGAAGGAGCAGTGGGGCAGTTGCGTTTCTCGGATCCATCGTGCTGCGTGTCCGTCGAGCGTGCTCAAGGCAAGTACCTCGCGGCTGTAACCTTTCTGTTTCATATGTCACCTATCCTGGATTGGCTATTATCGTTGTCCTAAACCATAATTATTACATTGCAATGATTGCCTGGTCGCATGCTATTAGATATTTCCATATTGCAATGCTTGATGTTAATTAATGCCTTAGACTCTTAGATGTATTAGAATGCTAGGGTTAATATCTAAGTTGCAAGCTCTAATTAGTAATTATAATTGATGTTTAAATTGTGGTTGGGGTAGTATAGGAGTGACATCAACATAAGGTTAACCACTAGTAATCTTTAGCTTCGGAATGATATATTTAATTACCGGTTCCCTGATTCATTACTTGTATGTTATTGCTTGATTGGTTTCGATGGGATTATGTATGATATTGTTAACCCGACTAATAACAACTTATCAAGTAATAAAATCTAGTTGTTTGACAACCCCTTGGTGTGAGTTAAGTTGTAAGGCTGGGTGAGAATCATTCATGGATCCCTACCACCGTCGTATTATCCTTCTTCATCTCCCATCTGATTTTACCTCCTATCCTCAACCTCAGCAATCCTTTTCACTCCCTGTAATCGTGCATGAACTTATCTCCAATTATTTTAATTCCACATTTCACATCTTTCAAGATTACTCGTTAACATGGTCATTAAGTACAATTTTCATATCAATGAATTACCTGGTTACTATCATATCACTGAATTTACCTGGGTAATATCCTGTCACCAAAGTTACCCGGTTATTATCATCTCTCTAGTACTTGCCTGGTTGTTATAATATTATTCATGCTTACCTAGTTATGATCATATTGTTAATGCTTGTCTAGTTCTTATCATATTGTTAATGCTTGCCTGGTTATTGTTAATGCTTGCTGGTTATATACCCTTAATATTGTATTCCTGCTATGATGTTCTAGATTATCTTATTTCACATGCCTTTATGTTATTATAATACTCTGTTAATAATATTATAAGATTCATGCTTTTAAGTAATGTTTAGAGTTCATGCTTAAACCGTTAATGGGGGTAGCGGGTGATCATGTTGTAGACTTAGGTTAAAATCATTAGCAGTCCTTTAAGTATCACGCTTCTGTGTTTAATCCTCTGGATATCATGATGTATTGCCGGTATAGTTCCTTATGTGAGTCATGACTGTTATACCTTAATAAATTTTAATTTGACTAATAATCACTTATCACATAATAAAACCTAATTGGTTGATAAACTTGTGTGAGCTACATTATAATACCTCTTTAGGTTGATTACTATAACACTATCATCTTATCTTTATTACTATAACACTATCATCTTATCTTTATTCCACATCGCCCTCTTATCAGAAACTATGTCTTTCCATTTTCAACTCTAGCACATCTTTTCACTTCGCATAACTTTATTATAGCCTTATCCTCACCATCTCTTAGTTACCTTAATTTTGTTCTATATAATTTGTCCATGATGTATCGGTTACTTTATCACCTAATGTCACCAATCCTGTCTCTTCGATCTCATTGTATTAAATCGTTACCCTCGTAACTTTACATTAAATCACTCATGTCTCTAATTATACCACGGATAATTCGCTAAATAAAGAACTAAGGGTTATCACGCCGGAACTACCCACATATAGGGGTCATTTCCACCCAACCTGGTAACGTACGGGGGGCCGTACATTCTCGTTACACAGGATATTACACCCCATCTGCGGTTATACAATCGAGGACAAGGTTGTGCCTGGCTATTCTCATATAACCGGGTATGTGGGATGAGGTCGTCGGCACCCTTGCTATAATTTGCTATAACTTGTCACATAACAACTATCTTTAATACACAGTACTCATAATATCCGTCTCCCATTTATGACAGTATTTCCGATATCAGTTGCTCATTGTTTGTCTTATGTCCATTGCTTACTTGTCATGCTTGCCCTTTATTTCATGTGGTTGCATTACCTGTCTTTACTCACTGTGTTGCGACTGTTGTTGAGTACTTGCTGAGATTTCCAAATCTCACGCTTGCTCTTTTCAGTCTCAGGTAAAAGGCCAGTGGAGTGATAGGATCATGTATGGGTGGGAGCACTCGAGTTTTCAGCATCGTGGTTTGCCACCGTTTTGTTATTTTATTCATTCTTTATTTGGTTAGAAGTGGATCAGTCCCATGTTTTAAATATTTATTCCAGCTTCCGTTGGTTCTCTATCAAAGTGTTAATAAAGTTCTAATCTTTTTGTGATTTCTTTTGTTGTTCTTATTTATTCTTCACTTTGGCGATGACGTTCCATAGTGGTATCCCATATGGTTATGTGAGGTGCTACAGTTGGGGGCACGTTTATATATAGTTTACAAATTTACAAAGCCATGCTGCCTCTGAATATATATATCGATGACGTAACACCGAACCCAAACACAACACCACACAGACAAGCTGCTCAGCACTATAACGTCCCCATTTACAAGGCGCCGTGAATCACTCATAATTATTTAGAACTATTCAATTGCGAGTTATATCAATTAAGTATACAATATTGTCAACACATGTTTAAGAACAAAATCTAACTTTATTACAAAATTTAGGTTTAACAACAAAGTTTTACACAGCGGGGCGTGCAACCCAAAGTTATAATACAATACAAAAGAAACTACATAGGCATGCCTGAGTGTAAAATAAACCCTAATACCAGGCGTTGTCTACATCGTAGTGCTCCTCAGAGTTATCTTTGTAGAATTCTTCATTTTCTCAGCAAGCATTTTCTGTTTATGATTTTAGCAAGCATGAGTACAACCAACTGTACTCAACAAGTCAAACGGGGAAATACTATATAACTGCTTGCCAGGATTTTCAAAAGATGGGCGTATAGTGGTTTTGTTAAAGTACTTGTGGATGCAATTTTATTTGTAAACATTTTTGTTTTTAAACACAAGATAATAAATTATGAACTTCTTAAGGAATTTGGGGTTTCAAAACTTGATTGCCAGACTTCAACATTTTCAAATCTACTTATGTTTCGCTGTTGGAATCACTCATTAAACACAGCTTCATTTATCAAAAGCACGGCGTATTCGAATACCATTTATAAATGACTCGGCAGAGTTGCCCAACTTTACCCACAAGATTTCTTAACTCTCGCGTCCGGGTTCAAGAAAACTAGGTTGTTTCACTGCTCATCTCTTTATGTAGCCTCTACCTGATAGACTAGGTGCCCCTTATCACAGAATATAGTGGCCTGACAGGGCGAAGCCTATCGTTGTGAAAGTATGATTTTACCATTTTCATACCACATTCTTACGCCAGCTGTTCCCTCCTCTGGAATAGTATATCAAATCCTTATAGTAGATATTCAATCGATTTGAGCAGCTACTAAATCAGGTTTGATAAGTCAACGCTTGTGGTTGAGTGGTTACTATGTTCTTTACTTAGCATAAGGGTTTAGTCCTTAGTTTTCTTTGAGGCAACTTTCACCCACAAACCCATATTTTAGTGCCCACTGCACTGCCACCTTTCCGGTCCAAGCCTCCAACCTAGGATAAGGTCATGGATCCCGGCCAACTTATGGCTTCCCGTGATACCTCCTTATCCTAGAACTACTTTTAAAATTCTATTAGCAAAATGCCAAGTCTCTTAGTAGTGGAAAATTTGTTGAGGTTTCTAAACTATCATGATTACATTATTAATACATTTAATATTACTAAGTCTTGTTAAGGTAAATATGGCCATCAAATTAAACATGGCTTTTTTGTGGTAGGACATTAACTAATATCATGCATTCTAAACATTTAGTGTACAAGAAGTAATAGTGCGTAAATAACATAACAAAAATACTGATAAATAAAAATTAACGAAATGTGGGTTCAATATGATCAAAGACATGTGATTTACCTTGCAAATTAATGTATTATACAATTTTGTATTCTTCTAATTCTTATGCTTGATCTTGAGCTTCTCCTTCTTGAATTGGTTGACCTTCGCTGTTGTGTGCTAGCGTAAAGCAAAGGAAAATAATTTAAGTCCATGCTCGAAGGGTTGAGTTAGGAATAAAGAAATTAAATAAACAAAGAAGATCCAAGAAATCTGAATAAAAAGGGTTTTTGGGTTTATAGGGGTCCGAATAGGTAAAACGGAGTTGGGGAATGGATCGGCGGGCTCGAAACGGTCGAAATTGGTATATATATATATATATATATATATATGTGTGTGTGTGTGTGTGTGTGTGTGTGTGTGTGTGTGTGTGTGTGTGTGTGTGTGTGTGTATTTTCAGGTTTGGGTGAACAGTAACAGGTCTGGGAACTATTCATTGCGGGTCTACTATTCGTACTCGTAGAGTTCTATGAGTACTTAGGTTATCGGCAGTGTCGGTGAGGCTAAAAGGCATGGTCGTAGCCGGGTTATGGCTGCGGGAATTAAGCACCCTATGTGGTCGTAAACCACACTGTAGTCGTAAACTGCATCGTGGTCGTAAACCATAGCGTGGTCAAAAACCACACTGTGGTTGTAAACCACCATGTGGTCGTAACGACTACATGGTCATAACGACTATCGAGTAATTGAGTGCAAAGCCAACAGAGATCGAACGGTGCATGAGTTGCTACTCAGATCGAACGGAGTCCGAGTAGTTGCGGGGTTTAGATGGGGTCTGGGTGACTTAAGGGCATCGAACGGCGTACGAGTGGCTTAGAAGCATCAGATGGCGTTTGAGTGGGGTTGTGCAGGACTTGTATCGGCGTGGTCGAAGTCTCTCCTGAGTACAAGATGGTCGAATACTTCAAGCGGTGATCGGAGCTGAAGCATGGGAGCGGCTAGAAATGTCGGACGATGGGGCAATCGGGGCTAGGGTGTTTTGCGATAGCTTCTGGGGCTATGGTCAGGTTCCTGGTGATGTGGGGAGTCTATTTTTGGGATCGGTGGTCATAGGGGAGTCGGCGTTCACCAGCGGCGAGGTCTTCCTCCCGCAAGATGTTTGAAAGGCACCAGGGTAAACGAAGGGTTAAACGGACGGTAGCATTTGTGTTTGAGCATATTTGGGGTTAGGGTAAGCTCAGGGAAGTGGTGGTTTGGGCAGTGGTGGCCGGAGTTGGGCTGTCCACAGCGAGGTGCTTTGGCCATGCGGCAATTCTTGGTGGCAAGGAAGAGGGGAGCTCAGGAAGCTAAGGCAATGGCTCAGGGGTGTTCTTGGCGGCATGAGGAGACTACAGAAGAAGGTAATTAGAAAATGATTGATCAGAGGGGCAGAATTGAGTTAGGGCTTGCCTTGGGGAATTTCGGTGATTACCGAAAATGGGGAAAGCTATCGGAGCTTTAGGGGTGTTTGGCTGACCTTAGGCTTCAATGCCTTCGATGGAGGGGCTCGGGGGCTTTTATAGAGCGGCAGAGGCGGTTCGACACAGTATCTTGGCAATGGTGGTGGTCGGTGCTTGACATGGTTGGGAAGGGTCGGGGAGGCGTGGTGCGGCTGGCAGAGGGGACGCATTGGCTACCTCGGGTGAAGGAATGCAGCGGTCAAAAGTTGTCAGAGGAAGTCAGGTCAGCAACGAGCGATGAGAGAGCAGAGAGTGGGAAAGGTCGGTCCGGCGGTGGTAGCCGTGGCCAGCGGCTCTGACACGGGGTTAGGGCATTGAAGAGAGGGTGTACGTTCTCTGACAAGTGGTGCAGGTGTGGCAGAAGTGAGACAGCACGAGAAGGTACGAGAGCAGGTGGGAGTTGTCAAACGGCAGCAAAACCAGGACGGCTGTGAATGGTTTTTGGGTGATGAACAATGTCGGTGCTAATATCTACCATTGAAGCAATGCCGGTGAGGATTGACTGCTTGGAGGGTTGAGATTTGTGCTGAGTTGGGCTAGGGATCAAAGGAAATCAAATCCAAATGAGAATTCAAAATTCTTTTGAAATTACAGTTTCGTTTCATCGACCAGAGTAGTAGTTAGCTTTATGTTTTTTCTGCTGATGTTCTCGGCAGCTGTGCCACGAGCATCGACAGCAGTACAAGCTGGAGTTGTCGGAGGGAATGGGCTCTTGCACATCCCTTCTAATGACACCCTGGCTCACTGCCTCTCCAGCTGCGGGGACATTGACATCTCCTATCCATTTGGGAAGGGATAGACTATTGCACAAGCGACTGAAATTTTTTTATCTTCTAGTCACCTAAAGTTGCACTTTGAATCACCTGAAGTTGCACATGTTTTTTTGGAGGGGGCTGCAATTTTAGTTGATTGAGAGTGCAATTTCAGGTCATCTGAAGTTGCACTCTGAATCACCTAAAGTTGCAGCTGTTTTTTTATAGGGGAGCTGCAATTTTAGTTCATTGGGAGTGCAATTTCAGGTGACTGAAACATAAAAAAATTTCAGTCGCCTGTGCAATAGCAAAACAGATTTGGGAAAGGGCCCAGCTGTTTCCAGCAAGGCTTCGAGATCACCTGCCGTCAGTCCACTCAGCTTTTTTTGGGCAATAGCGTTATCCAGATCACTAACCTGTCCCCATATATGTACGGCCCCAGCACTGTTGTCCGTGTGTTCTTCAACATTACCATTAGACCAGGTATGAATACCTACAACATGTCCTGGGTGTCCCCCGCTAAAGGTATTACTATCTCTGATGATAATACTTTCTACATTATCGGCTGTGATTTCGATATCACCTTATTTGATTATGGTACAAGAGACCCCATTGGTTCTTGCATGAGTAGATGCCACGGTGAGAAGGCACCGAATAGAGGGGCCTTGTAATGGGATGGGCTGCTGCTACATCCCGTTACCAAGGGACCTGTCGGGTTTTTGGTCAGCACTTGTCCACACTGATGCTACCGAAGCACAGTTAGATCCGCAGCACCCTAGCATCGATCATGGCTTTCATGTCGTATAGCAGTCGTTACATGCATAATGCGACCGATCTATTTTCAAGTTGGACAAATGCAAGCAATATTTATGGCACGGAACTTCAGTTTGCCATTATGACCAACCAAGCTACAAAAGTGCACGAATGAATAATGCAAGCTATGCTTGTAACGATAAAAGCGACCGTTGGAATTATATCATCTGGAGGAGGCTAGTTGTGTTGGTGCCCCAGTTACACGCAAGGCAATCCTTACACTACGGATGGCTACAATCCAGGTCTCTCTCTGAGGAAATATCCTGTGATACATGCCTCCTCTTAGGTGCTACCCCTGTATTATCTACGTATAAAAACTTTTCAAAGCGGAGATGTAGGGAAGAACATATTTTATGGCCACATAAAATTTCAAGATCAAACTCTATCGCATCTTAAAAATATGAAATTAACAAGGTTCAAAAATAAGTAGTGATGAACAATGAAAAATTACTGTTCCTGCATAATTTTTCCTTTTCATATCTATCAAATGCCATCGAATTTGATCTTGAAAATTTACATGGTTGTACAATATGTCCTTCCCTACATCTCTGGACTTTTTGAGAATTTTGAAAACTTTTGTACATAGGTAATACAGAGGTAGCATTGTAAGAAGGGGTAGCACATGATATTTCCTTACCCCTCCCTCCCTCTCTCTCTCTCTCTCAAATGTAGTCCTTACAACGTCATTTACCACAAAATTCAAAGAAAAATATAATTCTATTTCAAAGCAAGGCTTCAAATCCTAGATAAATTGAGACAACTTGAAACATGAAAATATCCAATTTTGTTCAATTTTACTTATTGAAATCACATTGCCAACTTTATTTTATTTTTATTCTGAATTTCAATTATTTTTGGATTGTATTTGACATGGAATCTTTTTTTATTTGGACTATGTAATTTGGACCCATTTTGTTCTAGGATTCTTTTTTGTGGGCCATTTGTGGCATGCTAGAAGAGCCCGAGCTGTTGTAGCAGGCTTTGAAAAGGGAATCGATCGTGATTTGGATCCTATTCTTTACATGAATCCTCTTAACTACGATTTCTTATTTATACATGTTCTATTGTTTATTGCTGTTCTGGCTCGGTTATTCCATCTAACTGAGCCATTCATTCCTTTTTATGAAAGAAAGATAAGGGGACAGAATAAAGAAAAACAAAGAAAGAAACAAACATATTCAATAAGTAAAAGGAGAGAGAGAGGGATTCGAACCCTCAATAGTTCCTAGAACTATACCGGTTTTCAAGACCGGAGCTATCAACCACTCAGCCATTTCTCCATAGCCTAATCCCTATTTTATTCCTACAAATAGAACATAGCCATATGAAATGACCTACTAACCTCTAGAAACATCTCAGATGCAAGTCCCCTTTCGATATATCTCTGAATACTATATACATAGATACAGGATCCGCTATATCCGCTTGTGAAATAAAGACTCAACCTACCAATCTGTTGATGTAACGATTGAGCCTAGCATCCTATGGTATGAGCTATGTAGCACGTACACGTGTCTAAACTGCCGTATCCGTGTCCGACACCGTGTCTGACACGGATACGACACGGACACGGCTCGGACACGTGTCGGTGACGTATCGAGCAATTTTAGAATTAATTTTAATTGCTAAAATTCACGACACGCGTCGGACACGGTAAATACAAGCATCGGACACGGCCCAGGACACATCCCGGCCTAATCCGGCCCACCCGTGCGCCATCTAACCCTAACCCTACCCGAGAGCACACGTGATGCGGCTCACCTCGGCCATTCCCCACGCGCCTCGCCGCCAGATGCGGTCTTCTTCCTCGCGTCGCTCCCCCGGGCCGCCGTCGCTCCCCCGCGCCGCCTTCGCTCCCCCGCGCCGCCTACGCATCCCCGCGCCGCCGACGCTCCCCCGGGCTGCCGTCGCTCCCCCGCGCCGCCGTCGGCCTCCACACCGCGCAGGTATGCGGTCGGTTTAGATGAAGTAGGGTTAGAATGCAGTCGGCGCAGTAGGTTTAGATGCAGTCGGCGCAGGATTTTTTATATGCCCATGCCATAGAGTTTAGTTTAGATGCAGTACACAATTAACATTTATTATTGATTGCTTGTTTAGATTGCTTGTTTAGATGGAAGCCTCTAATTCTAATGCTAGAGAGGAGGAAAATACAAGCAACAATAGGACAAAGCTTCCCTTGTGGAATCATGTTGATATTCTAGATAGAGGTGGTCAAGGGGGAGGGAATGTGAAATGGAGATGCAAGTATTGCAAATATGTTGGCACTAGTAGCTACTCTAGAGTCAAAGCACACCTGCTGAAAATTACTAATGGTGGATGCAAGATATGTCCTAGGGTGACAGTACCAATTCTTGCTCAGCTTAAAAATGAAGTTGCAAAGGCTGAGGAAGAACAAGCAAAAACAAAACCAAGAAATGTGCCCTTGCCACCATCAACTATGGGTAGCGTTGCTAGTGCTAGTGCTAGTGTTTCGTCCTCAAGCATGGACTCGGCTATGTTGGGAATTAAGAAGCGGAGAGGACCTCCTTCAGCATTAGAGAAAGCTTGGGCTAAGGATTTGCGCAATCAATTGGATGAACAAATTGCAAGGATGTTTTATTCTGGAGGTATGCAATCAACTTTCAATCATTGTTTCAATTTTATCCAACTTACAATTTGCATTCAACTAATTTTGGTTATGTGAAATTGACAGGATTGTCTTTCAATCTAGCAAGAAATCCACATTTTCAACAATCTTATAACTTTGCTGCAAACAATAATCTTTCTAGTTATGTCCCACCTGGGTACAACAAGTTGAGGACTACACTTCTTCAACAAGAAAGGACTCACATTGAGACCTTATTGGAGCATACGCGGAGCACATGGCCTGAAAAGGGTGTTACCATTTGTTCAGATGGATGGTCAGATGCACAGAGAAGACCTCTCATTAACTTTCTTGCTATTTCTGAGGGTGCACCGATGTTCTTGCGAGCTATCAATGCAGAAGGCGAGGTAAAGACAAAGGAGTACATTTCTGAGAAGTTGATTGCTGTTATAGAAGAAGTGGGTGCAAGAAGTGCTGTCCAAGTCATCACTGACAATGCTACAAATTGCAAAGGTGCGGGTTTGATTGTTGAACAAAAGTACACTCATATTTTTTTGGACTCCATGTGTTGTTCATACGCTCAATCTTGCTCTCAAGTGTATTTGTGCTGCTAAAATGCCAAGAACTGATGAGGAAGAAGTAATCTTTGGTGAGTGCCATTGGATAACTGAGATTGTTGCAGATGCTAATATGATCAAGAATTTTATAATGAACCATGGCATGAAGCTATCAATGTTCAATGAGTTTAGCAAACTAAAGTTACTTGCTATTGCTGAAACGAGGTTTGCTTCAGTTGTAGTTACCGTATGAGGTGAGTTACCATGACGTAACTCATGGTGACGAGCAAGAGCGTAGTAGCACAAAAAGGAAATATGTATCTTACTTCTCTACATCCATGAGTTTCATCGATCAAGGGGAAGGATAACAGAAGTGCATAACGACTTGACCTGATACTTTTAATTCTACCTTTGCGAGCATGGACCTCCAGTAGTATGTAACTGAATTAGTTTCGCCAGCAACTCGTATTCCAATTCCAAATTAGGATTAGAACGGTAACTCGATAAGGCCAAGCAACTTAATTAGCTCATCAGCATCGATCGACGTGAAGGGCACTCCTATATCGTTGACTGGCGACTAGAAATGTGGCAATTCACAAGTCTACCCCTGATGGAAGTAAGATACATATTTCCTACACTCGACAGCAACCAGTGACAGCGGGTTGGGCGAGTCGTGAATCGTGATGGCAAAGGCGACGACCGTAGCACATCTGATGGGACTAGTAGTACCCCTGAACTTCCTATGCTTTTCGATTAATACAATGGCAGTGCTGACTTATTGCAGTATGCTAGCCAAGCAATGTTGGAGGGAGTCTTCGAATCTTCGTATATATATACAGTGTGCAATGCAATGTTGGAGGGAGTCTTCGAATCTTCGTATATATACAGAGATGAGCTCTACTGGAGTAATAGTTAGCATGTGTTCGGTGCTCATGTGCTTGGCAGCTGAGCTGCGAGCATCGCCCGTTGTCTCTAGAGATGCCGGAGGGAGTGGGCTCTTGCACATTTGCACATCCCTTCCAATGACTCCTTGGCTCACTGCCCCTCCAGCTGCGGGGACGTCGACATCTCCTATCCGTTTGGGATAGGGCCTCGCTGCTTCCGGCAAGGCTTCGAGCTCACCTGCAACTATTCCACTCAGCCTCCCAAGCTCTATCTAGGCAACAGCAATACCCAGATCACTGACCTAGATTACAATGCAGCTTTGGTCCCCATGTTCTTCAACATTACGATGAAACCAGGTACAAATACCTACAATATGTCCTGGGTGCCCCCCGCTAAAGGTATTACTATCTCTGATAGTAACACTTTCTATGTTATCGGTTGTGATTTCAATGTCACCTTGTTCGATTATGGTACGGGAGATCCCCTTGATTCTTGCATGAGTAGATGCCACGGTGAGAAGGTACCGAGTGGAGGACCTTGTAATGGGATAGGCTGCTGCTACATCTCGTTACCAAGGGACCTGTCAGGCTTTCGGTCAACACTTGTCCGCACTGATGGTATCGTTGCAGCACAGTCAGATCCGCTGCAGCCTGGCATCATGGCTTTCATGTCATATGACAATCGTTACGTGAATAATGCGACCAACCTTTTTTCAAGTTGGACAAATGCAAGCAATATTGATGACGCGGAAATTCAGTTTGCCATCATGGACCGACCAAGCTGCCAAAGTGCACGAATGAATAATGCAAACTATGCTTGTAACGATAAAAGTGAATGCTGGAATATGTCAGCTGGAGGCTACTCGTGTTCGTGCCCCAGGCAAGGCAATCCTTACATTACGGATGGCTGCAATCCAGGTCTCTCTCTCTCTCTCAGGAAATATCTTGTGCTAGAACCTCCTCTTACGGTGCTACCTCTGTGTTATCTACGTATAAAAACCTTTCAAAGTAAGCAAAAATGTAGGAGTGAACACATCCTATGACCGTGTAAAATTTTAAAATCAAACTTTATCGTATTTTAAAAATATGAAATTAACAAGTAGCAAAAATGGATAGTGACGAACATAAAAAATTATTGTTCATCCACAATTTTTCCTTTTTATATCTATCAAATATCATCGAATTTAATCTTGAAAGTTTACATGGTTGTACAATATGGGTGTGTTTGGTTCGTGGATGGAGGTTGTATCGTATATCCTGACTGAGTGGATGCAGGCTGAGTGGAATCGTATTTCAGAAAAAGAAGATGTTTGGTGAGGTTGCATGAGCGGATGGCAAAAAACTGAGATGCTGTTTGGTTGCCTGTATGAGCGGATGCAGTCTACCAAACCTGAGAGGCTGACACGTGGGACCGCATAAGATACACTGCATCAACCCATCCAGGATGGCCAGTGAAGCTCATTTTGAGCGTATCCACCCATTCAGGATGAGGGCGTATTTTTGCATCCGCTCATGCAGGCTGCATCTACTCATACAGGCAACCAAACAGGCTCTTTCTCAGATTATACGGATCCACCCAGCCAGGACGAAGAAGATTCAGGCAACCAAACACACCCTATGTCCTTCCCTACATCTCCGAACTTTTTGGGAATTTTCAAAAACTATTATACATAGGTAATATAGAGGTAGCACTGTAAGAAGGGGTAGCAAGGCTTCAAATCCTAGATAAATTGAGACAACTTAAGACATGAAAATATCCTACATTTTTTCTATTTCTTTAAATTAACATAGATAACTAGAAAAGTAGTACTAAAAGTAGTGAACCATTAACCTGTTCTTTTTGGTTTTGGGTTATGACTTTTAACTACGGCTTATAACTTTTGAGCTGTCTGTGTGAGAGAGTACGAAGTAACGGAAACTCATGTACAGTTTTGGTCAATTTAAATGAAGTCGCTACAGTGTGTACTACAATCTACTTGTAGATCCCATCTTGAAAAGACTCTATTTAAAAGTTAGTTACTATAGAAAAATTAAAAAATAATTTTTTAGAAGCTGGAAAGAAAAGGTCTACAGGTATGGATCTTTTCTCCTAATTGGAATGAGTTTCTTTTCGCAAAAAGGAAATTCGTATTAGAGTTTTCAGCATTTTCAGGTAACATGGTCATTCTCTTTTGAGTTTACTTTAATTAATAAAAAAATTCACAAAATCCCAAGTTGCGTTACAAAATCTCCATTATTTGCTTTTAGTACTACACTCATTTTCAATTTCTCTTGCAAATCTTTCTCCCTCCGTTGATTTTGTACGGAGCGCATGCATTTCAAGATGCAAACTTTGTAATTTCGAACCAACAATTAGCCCAATAATGTATAGACTTCACAAAAGTGATACCATTGGATTCATATTTTTAAAACCTGCCTTATGAACAATCTATTGAAAAAAAATTAATGGTCAAAGATCAATCTTAGGGATCACACTAAGTTAAATCACACCTTATAAAATACACCGGAGGGAGTATTTCTCTAGTAATAAAATATACGCATGAATATTGTAACTCCATTCCAATTCTAGACAGCACTCCCATTTTTAACTTCCGTGCCTCTAAATAACGGAGGGGGCAAGATTTGCTAGAAAATTGAAAATGAGTGTACTATCGACCAGCAGAAGCAGATTACAACCCAAATCCTAAAGGAAAATGTACGAGATCATGCGGGAACACGAGCATTCCATTCCCTTTTGGGCTCGAAGAAGGCTGCTACGGGCTGAAAAAGTTTCGACTTAACTGCACGTCAGAAAACATCACAGTCCTTGATCGACATCCGGTAAAATATCTGATTGTTGACGTGCTGAGCAGTTCTTCCAACAACGAAGTGAGAATAACTGCTCCATCCGAGGACGGTAGTTACATGTATGAAGACAGCCCTCTGTATGACCTTTTCGATTTATCCGAAGATGTGGTGGGCTATCACGAATTTAACCTGTTGGATGGCTAAGAGCATGCAAAACAGGGATTCGTACGCATGCCGCAGTGTCAACAGCACTTGCCATGATGTTCCCAAGGCTTTGAAGGAAATCCATACATACCAGATGGCTGTATAGGTATGCTCACTCTGCCTTTCAGTTCAAATTGCTATAAACTGCATGCTTTTCCTATTATGGTTGACTAAAACATGGATGGCGAAGCTTCTAATGAGATTCATGTGACGCAATTCCTTGGCTATCGACATTGATCCAAAGAGCTTATTTCTTCTCTCTTTTTTTTATGACGGAATTGGACTTCCATTAATTAGATTATCTAGCCAAATTGCCAAATCCCTAGTTTTTTATAAATTACTGAAATAGAAACTATATATTTTGTTAGCAAAGAAAATTTACCTACGACAAAAACGCACAAAGAATAGGGTTTGAACCCACCTTGGCCTTTGCCACTTGAACCAAAATTCAATATCTACACCATGCATATCATTAATTTTATACAACCTTCGTTTTTATATATGTCGTTTTAGAATACATGCTCACTTTCCTACTATTTACAGATATCGATGAATGTTTACAGCCAAATGTCTGCAACGGCACATGCCAAAATTACAATGGAAGCTATATTTGCAAAGATTGTTCTCATGGAAAAGAGTTTGATCCCAAAAAAAAGGAAATGCGTGATGTCAGCTAAGAGACGCAATCTTCTTCTAGGTAGGTCATACAGAACTTAATCACCTCAACGCAATTACAATATCAAAATGCATAATGCTTTCATAACTACAACTATTCGATGTATAGGTATTACGGTTGGAATTGGTTGTGGCCTTGGCGCCATAATTCTTGCATTTGGTGCAACTGCACTTTTCAACAAGTGGAAGGGAGGTATACAGAAGAGAATCCGAAGGGCACACTTCAAGAAAAATCAAGGCATACTCTTGGAACAACTAATCTTAGATGAAAACGCCACAGATAATACAAAGATATTCTTCTTAGAGGAATTAGAGGAGGCAACCAATAACTTCGATGTTACTCGTGTTCTTGGTCGTGGAGGACATGGCACAGTTTACAAAGGGATTCTATCTGATCAACGCGTGGTGGCCATTAAAAAGTCCAAAATTGTGGAGCAATATGAGATAGACCAGTTTATCAATGAGGTTGTCATCTTGTCGCAAATCATTCATCGAAATGTGGTGAAGCTTTTTGGTTGTTGTCTTGAAACAGAGGTGCCCTTGCTGGTCTATGAGTTCATATCCAATGGCACACTATATGACCTTCTTCACACTGATGTAAGTGCAAAATGCTTGCTGTCATGGGATGATCGCATTAGGATGCAGTAGAAGTTGCCGGTGCTCTTGCTTATCTCCACTCAGCTGCCTCAATACCAATTTTCCATAGAGATGTCAAATCTTCCAATATACTACTAGATGACAACTTTACTGCAAAAGTTTCCGACTTTGGCGCTTCAAGATCTGTATCACTTGAACAGATTCATGTGGTGACAATTGTACAAGGCACATTTGGTTACTTAGACCCGGAGTACTACCACACTGGCCAACTGACTGAGAAGAGTAATGTTTATAGCTTTGGAGTGATACTTGTGGAGCTTCTGATAAGAAAGAAGCCAATTTTTATTAATGACCTAGATACAAAACAAAGCTTGTCTCATTACTTTGTGGAAGGGCTTCAGCAGGGAGATATCATGGAAATCATTGATTCTCAAGTTGTGGAAGAGGCAAACCAGGAAGAAATTGATGATATTGCCTCAATTGCAGAAGCATGCTTGAAAACCAGAGGAGGAGAGAGGCCTACCATGAAAGAAGTAGAGATGAGGTTGCAGTTCCTTCGAACTACAAGACTACAAAAGTGCCAACATTTTCCAAGAAAGGACGGAGAGATTGAGCCTTTTCTACGCCCAAAGACCAGGACCCCTCTTGCACAAAGCAATTTTATCCATACTATTGATTTAACATCTGAATGCATCTCTGGAAGTTACAGCTTGGAGCAAGAATATTCATCGTCAGTTAGTTTGCCACGCTAATTAAACATATATGCAGCAGCACGATCCACTGATTGCAAAGATGCATATGAGATTATGTGTTAGCTAGTTGCCTTATATTGTGTTTGTAGAATTATGTTACGTTGTTCCCTTTAAATGAGAGTATTTCACATGGCTTGCATGCATTTCCTCTATACCTCCAAGATGTATTTGTAGACCACGTCACTTTATAATTTTACTACCTATGATCAATATGCCTGTAAAGCATAATAAAGATACCTAGCATTGTATGTAAGATATGGTGCTGAAAAAGTATTTGAGTAAAGTGGAACATAGGTCCCTAAACGTGCGTAGGTGTGTTACTTTGGAACTGGTTAATTGCATGTAAGTCCCTAAACTAGTGTAATGGGATCAACAAAAACCCAAATCCTACTTTATTGTAATTATATATGACATGTCACCTTAGCTCATTATAAACCACAATTTGACCATGCGATTGCCATTTAAAACCATATGATCCATTACTACATCAAACAATTCCTGGAGATTGCCAAGGCAAGCGTACCTAATACAAATTCCAACAGACAGCTGGTGCCGAACTCACTGAGACGCATCAGCACGAATCACCCTGCCCCTTCCCCTCGCTCTCTTGAGCTCCGATATTGCGGCAACCGGCTGCCGGCGAAGTGCTTCACATGGTGGTGACGACTGAGGACGCGCAGCGCAAGGTTGGCTCCTGTGAAACTGGAACATTATTCGTTGGAGGGAATGAGAATTTGGGGAATTTGAGCTATAACTCCGATCCCACCATTGTAAACACATGAATGGGGTGGGAATCGACAGGAAATTGCTCTGTATTAAAAGAGGAATACGTCTCAGCCCTTCGCCGCGACGTATATTAGGATGCTTAGCATGTTACAAATTAATTTCCCATGACGTCACATCTCGCTTACCAAACATGGGAACGGGACTAAAAACAAACTGCCTCGTCTGAATTCCCATACCCTTTCGCAATTGTTGCCTACGAAGCCTTGAGTACTGGGCTTGTGCGTTGTGGGGAATGGGCTGGTGGTAGTATGGGACGCATAAGGCCTAGAGGGTGCGGGCCAATGTATAGCGGGCCAATAAGGGGTGAAGCCGAGGTTTCCCCGGGCCTAGATGACTCATGAGCTTTGTTTTGTAAACAGAACGAGCAAGAGAAATTCTCTCGTTCCTTAAAAAAAGGAGAAATTATCTTTTGTGGTACTGGGTTAGTTGATTGATCGCCTAAATATCATACAGTATAAAGATACACGTAAACTATGAGTGGAGGAAAAGTAGTATGAAAACGACACCCGGCCTCGTAGGAGAGCATCAAGTTATCATTGGCCCTGTTACTTTTGGACTATGTCTGATAGTTTTTATTTGTATTTTTCAAGACAGCGGTGATTGGTAGAGACACAAACGTGGAGGGCGCAAATGGTATTAGGCTCAGAAAACCGTTTGAAGAATCTATTTTAAGAAACTCAGGAAATAGTTGTAAATGACTCCTAGTTTAGAACTTGTTTTATTGAGATAGATCATAAAATTATGATTAATGATTGAAGCTTAGGAGATATTTGTGGATGGCTCTTAGTTTAGGATTTATTTTGCTAAGATAAGGCCTAAATAATCTTTAAAATCTCAACATTGGCTTTTATCTAGTAGTTGAGCATAATTGGCTAAAATTGAACTTCTAATACTTTAATTGATTCAATTTGAAATTATTAGTTCCATTTAGTCTTTTTGACACATCTTAGCTCATACTTGCATATATTTAGATGAAATTTTCATTTTTCAAGCCTTATTTAACTTGAAATCAAATTAAATGCTCTAAATTATGCTATTTTGACTAGACTGGTTATACATGCTTTATTATGATCTAAATAGTTTTATATGTATTCTATGGTTTCAAGTGGTATTCTTTTAATTTGACCCCACTTCGGATTAATTTTCAAAGCATTTTTAGGTTATGCATTTTTATTCATGCATACATACTCTTTCTTTGCTCACCTAATGTTTACAAGCGGTTTCATCCATCATTTTAGGGGAGAATGAATTTTTGTGAGCTTACTTAGCTTCTTGCCCTTTGATCACTATTTTGCTAAAAGGAGGAGAATTATGAAAATAAAATTTATTATTAGTCTAAAATAGGTGAAAATATTGATAATGATCTTCTGAAGGGGAGATTCACTATTGATAATGATCTTCTGAAGGGGAGAATGCACTAAAATAAGAATTGTAAGGTTGCAAAAGAGCAAAATGAGCTTCTATGTGAGAAAAATGTATTTTGGACCATAAATAATCTTTTGCATTACTTTTATTTATTTTTTATTTTTACTTTGTCTTACTATGAAAATGGCCATAATGAACAATTACTTTTTATTTGGACTATAAGCAAGATTGTACCATTTGAGAAGTTTTAGTTATGGATTAAAGCTTTTGTTAACAATTTATTCTACCTTTTTTCTCAGAACCATTCCCCGTCTTGCCACATCTTGCCAAGGGGTTCGACGCCGGCCAACCGCCAAAGTGCGCCACCCGCCGCAATGCACCACTACCGCACTTGTGACGCACACCCACGCCGTCATGACGCGTCGCCGTCGTGACCCTCTGTCTGAGGGAGCCACTGCCAGCTAGAGCATCATGCGCGCGGCCTGTCAGGACACACCACCACTACATTGTCGTGGTGCACACCCACGCCACCACAACCCTCTATCGAGGGTCCCGCCGCCGCCCATAGCACCACGCCCGCTGCCCACCATGACGCACTATCGAGGGGGCGGCCTCCGACCGGAACCATGCGCCACCTGCGCAGGAACACCGCATACCACGTTGCCTCGACAGGGTCGTGCCACCACAACCACTACATTGCCCCAATTGACCTCGCCGACCAAGACCTCGTGCGGGCCTACTTCAACCACCAAGCCACCGTAACCTCTACGTGCACCTCACCTGTAGCCACAACAAGCACCACCTCGCTAGGCAGGATTTGACAAGGAGAGGGAAGATCTGGCCTAA
Source organism: Dendrocalamus latiflorus (assembly GCA_017311315.1). Taxonomy (NCBI): domain Eukaryota; kingdom Viridiplantae; phylum Streptophyta; class Magnoliopsida; order Poales; family Poaceae; genus Dendrocalamus; species Dendrocalamus latiflorus. The sequence goes on from CM029610.1 coordinate 36,421,090, forward strand.
TCTGGCAGAAGGAAGCAGAGCCAGCCTAGATCCCAAACCAGATCTGACCAGTAGGACGCAACAATGGCCCCGTGCCATCTACCCACGACCACATCAATGCCCCGCGCCGCGACAACCAACTTACCGACGTCGATCTCAGCGAGGTGGAGGGATGGAGTGACGACGACGGGACGGGTGACCAAGACCCCAAGAGCGGCGACGACTTCTCCGGCATGTGCTTCATGGCCCTCGAGGGCGAACTGAGCGACAGCGAGCTGTACTCCGATTCGGACAAGGTATGCCCCACCTACGACCAGCTCAATCAAGCTTTTCTTAAGCTAGGTGGTTTTCATGCTAGAGCTAGGGCTAGGTGTACTGAGTTAGAAAATGAAGTAGATAGATTGTCACTAGAGATTATTGCTCTTACATCTGGTCCCTCCAGTGATGATTGTGATACATGCTCTGCTTTGCTGGCTGATTGGAGAAACTAAGGACCTCGCATGATAGTCTGTCCTCTAAGCTTGATAATGTTAAGGTGGAGAATGTTAGTCTTCTTGCTGAGTTAGAGTTGAGTAGGATGACTGTTACCCTACTTACTACTGATGAGACTACTTCTCCCACCTCTTGTGAGGTTAAGGACATTGCTGCTAGAGGACCTTATGCCATGCTTCTTGATCTGCCTGAGTCTTGTGAAAATTGCAATAACTTGAAGATGAACTTAAAACGGGCAGATCATAAAATTGCTGAACTACAAGCTTCTTTACTTGAGCCGATTGATTCATGCTTGAACTGTCCTAAGTTAACTGCTGAACTTGAAGCTGACTCCAAACAGTTTCAAGATATGATTGATCATGATAGGAAGCTGGCTCAGTTTGCTTCTAAGGACCCTGTTAGCTCACCATGCATTAATTGTAACAAACTAAAATCTGACTTAATTGCATTAGATGAGAAATGTGTGAAGCTAACTAAGGACCTTCTAGAGAAGCCACATTGTGCTTGTAATGTGATTGTGGAGAAGGGGGAGAAGCCCCAGGGTAAGGTTGAGACGCTTAGCGACGTGAACCAACTGGCTAGCAGTAGGACTGTCCCTTCAGAGTCGGCTGTGCATGCACAAGCCATTCTTCCCTCTGCTGTTGGTTCTTCTTCAGCTCCCTTACCTTCTGCTGTCTCTTCTTCCCCCTGTTCTTCTTGCACCTCTCTCTTTCGGGAGTGTCAGTACCTTATGAACACTCTCGAGAGATTTGTAGGAGGCAAGAAGAAGCTCAATTTTATTCTAGACCAATCTAAGATCTGCAGATTTAATCAAGGTCTAGGATATGATTTTTATGAGGACATGAGGAAGCATCCACCTGCCGTGCTCAGACCCATAGCACCAGGTGTGATCGAGACTAAGCCCAGGACCGAGAAAGTCCAATTTAAGTCAGCGGGCTATGTCCAGGGGATTTCTGACAGTAAGGTGATTCCACCTACTGCGTCAGCCGCTCAGAAGGTGAAGCCTCTCCGTGCTGCTTCTACCTCTCAGAAGGTGAAATATCACTGCACCTTCTGTCAGAAGGATGGACACACAATCGATCGATGCTTCAGGCGCGCCAAGATCGCGCGTAGAGACCGTGTTGAGTCTCTTGGGTGTATTCAGGGTCGGCCCCAGACCTTGAGTGCACCTAAGACCAATACGAGGTCTAGGACTGTTGAGTCTGTGTTTGGGCAGTATCGAGGACTCGGTTTTACTGTGTTTTCTGGTTTTCATCCTCGATATGCTCCTGGTCGTGACCTCTGCCGTCCTGAGGGTAGATCTCGTTTTTCCCATCGAGATAGCTACCCACGGCGTGTTCAGCATGTTGCAGATGCTCCAACTCTCTCCCTCGTAGCAGTTGGACCTAGCAACAGCTTCAGGTCTGCTCATAGACCTTCTGCTTTGAGTGACAGAGAGCGTAGGGTAGATAGAGGTCAGTCGTGCTTGACTACTTCATCTGCTCGATGTGTTACTCAGTATTGGGTGCCAAAATCACTGTTGATTTACCCCAGTACTAAGACCTTACTCTCTTGTTGACTCAGGTTCACCGGGCAGGGAAGGGAAAGGTTTGGCTCATCGACTCCGGGTGTTCACGACACATGACCGGAGATTCTTGTTGGTTTTCTTCCCTAGCCCGTGCTCCAGGTGATGAGACGATCACCTTCGGAGATGCTTCATCTGGGCGCGTCAACGCCAAAGGTACAGTGCGCGTAAATGACTCTTTTATTTTGAGAGATGTTGCCTTGGTTAGTAAGCTGCAGTATAATTTACTTTCAGTCTCTCAGCTTACCGATGACGGTTACGAGGTGAGCTTTAAGAAAAACGCTTGTAAAATTCTTGATTCTTCAGGTGGTCTGGTTTGCGGGATTTCTAGTTTTGGGAGGATCTTTCGTGCTGATTTTTCTGAGTCTTCTGGTGATCCTCTCAGGTGTTTAGTTGCTTCTGAGTCCCGCAACCTTTCTTTCTGGCATAGGAGACTTGGTCATATTGGATTTGATCACTTGACCCGAGTTAGCGGCCACGACCTCATTCGTGGTCTGCCGAAACTCAAGATGGTCAAAGATCTTGTTTGCGCTCCATGCCGGCACGACAAGATGGTTGCCGCTTCTCATCCTCCGGTCACAGTTACTATGACCGATGCACCGGGACAGCTGCTCCACATGGACACAGTTGGACCAGCTCGTGTGCAGTCAGCAGGAGGGAACTGGTATGTTCTTGTTGTGGTCGATGACTTCTCGAGGTATTCTTGGGTGTTTTTCTTAGCCTCGAAGGATGAGACGTTTTCACATTTTCGAGGTCTTTTTAGTAGGCTTTCTGTTGAGCTTCCAGGTGCCTTACGAGCGATCCGCAGTGACAATGGCACGGTGTTCAAGAATTCCTACTTTGAGAGTTTCTGTGGTGAGACAGGTGTAGAGCACCAGTTCTCTTCTCCATACGTCCCTCAGCAGAATGGCGTTGTGGAGAGGAAGAACCGTACCTTGGTCGAGATGGCCAGGACGATGCTTGATGAGTACTCTACACCGAGGAAGTTTTGGGCTGAAGCCATTGCGACCGCGTGCCATGTTTCGAATCGAGTTTTTCTTCGGGCACAGTTGCATCGCACTTCTTATGAGCTGAGATACGGGCGAAAGCCCAGCGTTTCTCATTTTCGTGTGTTTGGTTGCAAGTGCTTTATTCTAAAGTCTGGGAACCTAGACAAGTTCGAGTCACGTTCCTGTGACGGTATCTTTCTAGGCTACTCGACTTCTTTGCGGGCTTATAGGGTCTGGAACTGCGAGTCTAGCAAGTTAGTAGAGACCTGCGAGGTGACCTTTGACGAGGCCAGTCCAGGGACTAGGCCAGATATCTCAGGTTCTTTAGAGTAGTCCGAGATCATCTTTGTGGATGATGAGGACGATGGAGACGATGGTGTTTACTTGATCCAGCTCCTCATCCTCCCCTTGAGATGCCTTCTTCCACGGCACCTCGAGGTGATCAGCCCTTGCCTACTGCTTCCTCCGGAGCTAGTGGCTCTGTCCCTGCCTCGTCTGCACACGAGGTAGAGGCCACTTCTTCTCCTCATCCAGGACCTCCCCGACATATCCAGAAAAGGCATCCTTCAGAGCAGATTATTGGAGACCTCTTCGAGCGTGTCACACGCTCTAAGTTTGGTTTTTCTCAATTCTGTCTCCATTCTGCCTTTGTTGCCTCCTTTGAGCCCAAGGACGTTTGTCACGCCCTTTCTGATGAGTCTTGGGTCAATGCCATGCATGAGGAGCTAGAAAATTTTGAGAGGAACAAGGTCTGGTCGCTTGTCGAGCCCCCGCGAGGTCACAATATTTTGGGACTAAGTGGGTGTTCAAGAACAAGCAGAGCGAGGATGGAGTGGTGTTGGACCGAAATGGCGACAGAGGGGGGGTGAATGTCGATCTTTAAAAATCGCCCCCAACAAGTATCCTCACTTAAGCTTCTTCTCCAATAGCTATGGGAGCTATGAAGATAGAAAATAAGCCCTCACTGGAAATCACAGAGACAAGGATAAACCAGATCCAGAAAGAAGCAATCAAGAAAAGTAAATTCAACACAAATCTGACTGCAAGCGGTAGTACCGCTGGGACGAGCGGTAGTACCGCTATGCCGAGCGGTAGTACCTCTTGCCGAAGACGTTCGGACCGTCCGAACGTTTCATCGCTGCCGATCGGACTGGTCCGAACATGGGCGGTAGTACCGCTGAGCCGAGCGGTAGTACCTCTGAGCGGTAGTACCTCTCCAGGGGCGGTAGTACCGCACGAAGAATTTCAGCAAACAGGATTTTCAGAAATCTGAGAAATTCACATGGATTCTTGGCTTGGGAAGCTTTGAGGATACCTAGGGAACACTCCCAGAAGAATAAGCCAAGAGCCAAAAACAATAATCCACTAGAAAATCAAAAGGATTTCAGATTCATGCCCAAAACCGAAAATATTCCGAGAGCTGCGCAAAAACTCAAATTCCCGTTTCATCTTTGATCATTTGGCTATGAAACTTTGAGGATAGGTTAGCAATAGCCTCTGGACCTCTCATGTCAGGTTTCATGCCATCTCGTGAAGGGAAACGAGATTTGATCAAAACCCTAGAAACTGAAAACTAAGAACAGAGAAGCTCAAGAATGAAAAACTGAAATCAAAAGTGGTTTGCTCTTAGGATTGACTAGCCAAATGGCTTTTGAGCATCTTCCATGTCATAGCAACCCATTTTGGGCCTTCCCAGCAAGCAAGAACTTCAAAACACAAAAAGAGGAAAATCACCCAAAAGAGAAAACGAAGGAAGAACAGAGAGCACGGGAGAAAACTTCAGATTTCCATTCATTGAAGCAAAAGGATTACAGAGGAGTCCTGATACGCATGGACATTAGAAGACTCTCAATCCATCTCCTCACTCTCCCTCTCCATCCTCAAGATCACCAAGAGCTTCACATGCTTCTTGGGAGGAACACACACAGAGAGGTCTCACACCGAGGACATCGAAGGAGACACAGAAGGAACACAACTCTGCCTCCACCAACAACTCTCAACCACTAAAGCCTAAAGCCAAAACAAACTCTAAAGCCTATTTTGACTAAAGGAAAACCTAAAATCCCTTCAAGTGTTCAAGTGGGCATGCAGCCCCTCCAACCTATTTATAGCCCACGGCTAACGGGTCTCCACCCCGTTACGCCCGCTAAATCCAACGAAGCCCGCTCCCGCTTGTGAAGCCTTGCGAAATTCCCGTTTCGCCCCTCCTGCACCTTCCGGGAATCTTCCGCGCTCCTTGTCTCGCACGCCTCGCAACCACCTCGAGTCCACGTCGTCTTCGACACATCCCGACCGTTCTGACCTCAGCGCCACCTGCGCCTAGTCCGGTCCACCGTGTCTCGCCACGACTCCGCCCGATGTCCTGCAGCCATACAGACAAGAAAACACATCAAATAGCACCGCTCGATACATGAAAGCGTAAATAGCATCAGAACATCACACTTACCATGATGAAGTCCAAACCTGTCAAAATATCAGAATATGCAACCTAAACCCTTTGACCAGGAATGACCAAGTCTGACCGAGTCCATTGCACCACGCAACGACATGGTCCGAACAGCCCAAACCAAACTCGACTAACCTACACCAATGTCAATTACTCATCATACACATGTGGTCACCTCCACATGGTTCATCAAGTGGTTATTCGAAACAAGGCTAGACTGGTAGCTCAGGGGTTCTCCCAGGTTGAGGGTCTAGATTTCGAGGAGACCTTTGCCCCTGTAGCTAGACTTGAAGCCATTAGAATCCTGCTTGCCTTTGCAGCTTCTAAGGGTTTCAAGCTTTACCAGATGGACGTCAAGAGTGCCTTTCTCAATGGCTTTATTGAGGAAGAGGTCTACGTCCGACAGCCTCCTGGTTTCGAAAACCCCAAATACCCAAACCATGTCTTCAGGCTTTCCAAAGCTTTGTATGGACTTAAGCAAACCCCTAGAGCTTGGTATGAGAGGCTTAAGTCCTACTTGTTAAGTCATGGTTTTGAGATGGGTAAAGTTGACAAGACCTTGTTCATCCGCCGGCATGGCATTGATCTCCTGCTCGTCCAGATTTATGTGGATGACATCATCTTTGGCGGCTCTTCCCATACTCTGGTTTCACAGTTCTCGGATGTCATGAGCACCGAGTTTGAGATGAGTATGATAGGGGAGTTGACCTTTTTCCTTGGCTTCCAAATCAAGCAGACTCGGGAGGGTACATTTCTTCATCAAGGAAAGTACACTCGTGACCTTCTGAGACGATTCGACATGAGTGATGGTAAGCCTGTGTCGACTCCCATGGCTTCTACAGCCTATCTTGACCCAGATGAGGATGGCGAGTCCGTTGATCAGAAGGAGTATCGCAGCATGATTGGCTCCCTCTTGTACCTCACTGCCTCGAGACCGGACATACACTTCTCCGTGTATCTGTGTGCTCGCTTTCAGGCTTCTCCTAACATATCTCACCGCCAGGCGGTGAAATGTATTTTTCGGTACTTTCGAGCTACCATTGATTATGGTATTTGGTACTCTTCCTCCTCCTGTCTTTCCTTGAGAGCCTTCTCGGATGCAGACTTCGCTGGCTGTAGGATAGATAGGAAGAGCACTTCGGGCACCTGCAAGTTCATTGGCACTTCTCTCATTTCCTGGTCTTCGAGGAAGCAGTCCGGTGTTGCACAGTCCACCGCAGAAGCCGAGTACGTTGCTGCAGCCAGTTGCTGTAGCCAGGTACTTTGGATGGTCTCGACCCTGCGGGACTTTGGGTTAGTTATCAATAGTGTTCCACTCTTCTGTGATAACACTTATGCGATTAACATTGCTAAGAACCCAGTGCAGCACTCTCGGACCAAACATATTGATATCCGATATCACTTCCTTAGAGACCATGTAGAGAAGGGTGACATTGTGCTCCAGTTTGTGGAGAGTGACCACCAGTTGGCTGATGTCTTTACCAAGCCATTGGATAGTTCTAGGTTTTCAGCTCTGCGGGGAGAGCTTGGGGTGGTTTGTCCTTACGGACTGTTGTGAGGGGGAGCTTTATGCTTTACTGCTTTACTATATTGTTTATGCTCTTACTCATTTCTGTTGCATTGCATTCGGGTGCTTTGGGTTTAGTCCTTCTAGCATAGGTTAGAGTGGTCTTCCTGTCTAGCTGTTTAGATTTCCTGCTCTTATCTTGTGTTTCTAGGATGCTGCTTATTAGCTGTTCTCTTCTTACTAGGTTGAGATTACTCACTGCTTTTAGGTTCTAGCGAGGGTCGGGCCACCCTCGGGTAGACAGGGTATGTGTTTGCTCCTTAGTCTGTTAGATGACCAGTTGATAGTCCTAGAATCGTATGAGGTAGATGAGAGTCAGTCTGAGCCATAGTTGTTTCTCTATCTTATCTATGCTTTAAGGACTGCCTGTTTGCTGTTTTCTTTCTCAGCTTCTCGTTTTATTGCTGTGGTTAAGGGGGAGTTCACTTGGGTGCTTCTGAAGCTCAATATTGACTTAACTCAACTTGAACTAAAAGTTGCATCACATGTTGAGGGGGAGCTGGATTTTCTGCATTTTCAGCATATAGCATTGTAAGATAACTACATTGAGCCTTGATTATTATCCTGTTATGACATGTTTACGATGCTTTACACCTTGCCATGATTTGTGCTTAGTTGCTAGATTTATCATGACTTCATATGTGTAGACTAGCTTTTGCCATGATAAGTTAATTAAACTTGCTCAACTTACATTAAAACTTGTCATGATAGCAATTGAGTTTAGTCTTTCTTGAGCTATCCCTTTATGATTCATGCCATGTCAACTAGGTTGAGTTGAGCGTTGAATCTCTATTGAGCCTTAGATTGAGCTTTGTTAGTCTCTTGATGCAACATGAGTGAGTATAACTATTTAAAAAGCAAAATGATCTCTTTTGTGCGAAAAAACTGATCTCACCAATTTTTCTCATGAGAGGGCTTGCCATTGCACTAGGCATGAACTCAGGGGGAGTTTTGGATGACATAGACTATCTTCTTAAGCTTCTTACTTGGAGTAGTCGCATAAGGCTTGAGATCTAGCACATAACAAAATTTGGGTTGGAAACGACCATGAGTTTTAAAAAGACTATGTTTTATGTGCTCAATTTGCTTAAACTACAAAAAGAATCAAGTACTTGTATCAATGTTTCATTCTTGAGTATAGCACTCTATTTGGTCTCAATTGTAGCTTCTTGGTTCTGCTTAGCTTATTGACATGGCCTGCATCATCCTTGGATATCTTTAGCTAGACTTTGCTCATTGATGACTTGACATGCTCTCAAATTGCCTTATATTTCAGATTGTCACTCATTGGATCTAGCTAGCTTATACATATTTTGTCATGATCTAGATAGCGTTTTATTGAGTTATGGCTTGATGTACCTTGTTATGGTCATTATGGATAATTCTCATGGCTCTAAATGCTAAAATAAACAAACTTCAGCCATATTCATCCTTTGACATGTTATTTTCTCTCCTTTGTGTTCTTGATGTGTTATTGCCAAAAGGGGGAGAATAGTGGTAGAAAAAGCCACTTTTGGAGCCTTGAGGAAAACTTGTTCTTTCTTTTGCTCCTTGTGTCGACATGGTCATTAGCTTCTTTTTTTCCTTCTTTGGACCATGTCAGCCTTAGAGCGGCTCAGGAGGCCTTGAAGAGCGCTATTGGTTGTTACTAATTATGGGAACGTTACATGCATGTTACTATGAAACCGGAGAAGATTGAATATTAAGACCCGGTTTGGAATCGTGCAAATTAAATTATTTTTTATGAAATTCATGCGTTTCAAACGGGCATAATTGCCGGCTAGAATCAAGAGCTAAATAATGTGTCCCCTGTTTTATGTTTTCAGAGGACTTCTTGCTTGGCTGCGTGACATTCCCGACATGCAGGTCAGACTTCATAACAAGCCTTGTGAGGTACTACCATATTTCACTTCTTGATACAACGTCTTTATTCCAATGTTTTTTTCTTCTTGCAAATTAGAATTGGACTAAACATTCTGTGTTATGCTTCAATAGCACGAGATGGAAATTTTCACCACTTTGATAGTCAACAAGATGAAGGAAGCAAACCTGTTCGCAGAGCAGGGAGGGTGTCAGGACGCGAGGATGAGGCATGCCAGATTGGGAAATTTGTGGTGGGATTTGGATGTGTATGAGATAAATTTAGGGGAAGAAAGGGGAAGAACTAAGAAGGGAAGGCAAGGAAAGTAATATGCTAATGAACATAAGAACTAAGTTTTCATTTTTCTGCATAGTTCGATTACAAGCAGCAACTCGAACATATAGCTCACGGTTCGCTGGGTAGCAGGCTAGCAGCAATGGAGACGAAGAACAGTTGATTCTAAAAGCGATAACTGTCGTTAGATTAGCTGCTAGATGGAACGAGGACCTTTAGATCTTCATAAATGAATAGGTATGGAATCATCTCAGCCGTCCAATCCTCTAGAGATCTCCTTCAGACTTGAATTCCCAACCCCTCCATTTCAGAGTCTGACAATACCCTCCCCTCAAAAGACCCTTGTCCTCAAGGGTAGCTTGGATCTACGAAATATTCCTAACGTCCAAAGGCAATTTTCCCAAAGGTCTCAAACTCAAGCTTCCATGAATAAAACCATTTTCATGAATAATATCCCTTGGAGCCTGGGAAGACTGAGATGGTACAGATATCTTCAACGGAGAGGGAATTCCGTGATCATTTGCACCAGGAATATAAATCTGCAATGGTGGCACTTGCCTCAATTCCTCCAAAGGCGTCATATCTGCAGGCATATCCATTTGGCCATAGCGGTGAGACCTATGATAGTTACTCAGAGGGAGGCACTCGTTCTGCACAGCATGATAGTTATTCAGAGGGAGCCACTCGTTCTGCACAGCATGAGCACATGCATCAGGCGACAACTTCTTGCAGTCCATGAGGCTACAAAGTTTCTTTTTGTCATTCTTGCTTAAGCTTGTGTGCTTCTTCTGATACATGTCAATGGCGTGATATAGCCCATCATGAACTAGCCTTGAATTGCCTAAAATTGTCTCAGCTAGATTAACGAACTTCAAAATGAGTGTATTTGGGTTCTTCGCAACCTCGGCGAGATACTCATCAGCAACTTTTGCCACTGTAATCATTGATGCACTAGATGCTTGGACATGATCGTTCACTTCACCAACATTATGTTTCTGAGTATTCTTACTATCTTGCCTGACAAATTCTTCAACTATACTAAGGATCATGTCGATGTCATATGATGGACCATGTGGAGGTGACCACATGTGGGTGATGAGTAATTGACATTGGATTATGTTAAGTCGAGTTTGGTTTGAGTGGTTCGGACCTTGATGTTGCATGGTGCAATCGTGCTCGGTCGGATTTGGTCAAACCTAGTCAAGGTACTTAGGACGAATATTATACTAATTTGACATGTTTGGACTTCATCTGTGGTAAGTATGCTGTTATTTACGCTTTCATGTATCGAGCGGTGCTATTTGACGTGTTTCCTGTCTGTGTGACTGCAGGACGTTGAGGCGGAGTCGTGGTGAGACACGAGGTGACCGGACTAGACACAGGCGGTGTCGAGGTCAGAACGGTCGGATGTGTCGAAGACGGCGGAGATTCGACGTGGTTGCGAGTCATGGACGACAAGGAGCGTGGAAGCTTCCCGGAAGGTGCAGGAGGGGCGAATCGGGAATTTCGCAAGGCTGCACAAGCGGGAGCGGGCTCCGTTGGATCCAGTAGGCGTAACGGGGTGGAGACCCGTTAGCCAAGGCTATATAAAGGATTGGAGGGGCTGCATGCCTCCTAAAGCATTTGAATGGGCTTGGTGGAGAGTTAGGGTTGCTTGAGTCAAAAGAGGCTTTGTAAGTTTGTTTTGGCTTTAGGCTTTAGTGGTTGAGAGTGGGTAGGAGAGACAGAGATTCTGTTGGAGAGTGTTTCCTTCGTAGCTCTCCTCCCTGGTTGTTTTTCATGTGTTCTTGAGAGAAGGATGTAGCTTGTGCTCTCAATCCAAGCATGTATGGGGTTGTAGGGATGGTATGAGCTGATACTCTGTGTAATCATGTATCTCTCTTCCTCATTATCAATCCAAGATGATTTTATTTGAGTTAGATTGAGTCTTCAGTTCTCTGTTGCATGTTTTCCTTGGATGCCCCTTTTTCTTGATTCTTGGCTTTTTGAGTTTTGGCTCGATTCTTGTTGGGAAGGCCCAAAATGGGTTGCTCAGTGATGGGAGAGTGTCTCAAGATCATTTGATCAAGTTTCCCAAGAGCAAACTTCGCTTTAATTTCAGATTTCCTTTTTGGCCTCCCCTGTTCTTGTTTTTACATTTCTAGGGTTTAGGTGCAAAGCTCTTTCTTCTTTGAGAGATGGGTTGATTCTGGTCTGGGAATCCCTCTGGCTATTGCTCACATAACTGCAAAATCTCAGAAGCCAAGGACTTAAGACCACTGAGTAATTTGGATTTTATTTGCCCTCTCTGTAGTTTTCAGTTATTGCTAGGGTTTTTGGTCCAAATCTGATTTTCCATTTTGAGATGGCATGAAACTTGACCCATAAAGTTCAAAGGCTATTATCTAGCTATACTCAAAGTTTCAAAGCCAAAGGATCAATGGTTAAGGAGTAAATTGGATTTTGGTTCAGCCTGTGCAAAATTTCAAGTTTCAGCCCAAATCTGAATTATTTGGCCTTGGGTTGATTTCTTTAGTCTCCTGGAACTCTCTGGCTATTGTGGCCATGTCCTAGCCGGTCTGGACCAAAAGAATCAAGAAGGGACCGTAAATTTCTCTTGCTTTCAAAGTCTGCAAGTTCTGTAATTTTTGTTGTCAAAAATTCCCTGTTGTATACTCTGAATTTCGTGGGGCTGGCCTGAGGGTTTTTGGCAGCAGTCTTTCATGTTTGATTGGTCTTGATGAAAGTATTATTTGCTTCCCTTGATAGAATTTGTGCCTTTTCTTCAGAGAACTTGATTTCCCAGTAAGCCAAGTCTCTTCTTCATAGCTCCACATAGCTATTGGAGAGGATTTTCTTTTAAATACTTGAGGGGTAGGTTTTTAATTGAGCGATATTCACCCCCTCTGTCGCCATTTCGGTCCAACATCATAAGCAGTGGTCTCCACGTCCACTGTAGGAATCAGAAGATCTGATACAGATGCTTCCTTTAGTTGTCATCCAATACGCTTCATAAGCTCTTTCCTGCACATCTCTCCGCATTTCAGCAAATTTGTTGCCCTCAGAAGCTTTAATTGGAAGTTGCATGAAACTGAACCTTTCTCAGATGGCAACAGGCATGTGTTAGTGACCAGCATTGCTTGAAATTTTGCATCACCATGGATCATTAAGACCTTAGTTAACAATGGAAGCTTCTTGCGGTTGTATGTATATAACCAGTCAACCTTGGAAGTGTCAGTATTTTCATCACCAGTAGTTGGGATCAACTTCTAAAAGCGAGCACACTTGGATAGAAGTGGAAAGTTGTGAAGGTAAAACTTTGTGGTCCCTATTCGAACAGTGACCTCGCTCAATAATTCAGTTGCCACAATACTTGCTAGGAAAGGGATTGAACCAGACTTCCCTGATAGTTGTATTTGTGCCGAGCGACCCAAGTCCAATAGAAATCTCCGCATCATGTGAACTCGTGCTGGCTCATCACTCCCTCTGAACTCCTCACACCTTGCGAATAGCCAACCATACAATTTCAGATATTTCTGTTGCATCTGCTCTGGTTTGATTATCAGTTATAAGGAGGGGTTGCTACTGTATATATTGGTTCTCACTATCCTCTTGTTCCCTGCTACATGCCCATGATCTCCTGGATCCCATGGCAAGGTGGGCCTTGCATTACTTGTACATTCTAGTAATGGGGGTGACAAGCCCCATGATTGTGATGGATTTGGTAACATAGCCAAGCAGCAGCACGCAAGAATAACATAACAATGCACTGGCTGAACCATCTCTACAATGTAAGCATACAAACTAAGATGCACCCAAGAATACTGAGCACCAGTTTTCAAAATGTTCATATGTTCAATAGTCCCCAAAAATTTGACATCGAGCTTCTTTCCTTCAGATCGATCATCGTCAGTGTCATCATGCTCCAGAACTCTTCCAAGGAGCTTCAGCATGTCATTGCAGTAGATAACAGGGTGCAGTTGGTGAGTGTACCACATAAGGTCCACATCGTAGGTTGGTACATGAAAGAACTTCATTCCATTCTCCTGATTTGTCTGGTAGCAGGAAGAAGCCTACCTCTTAACAGCTGAGACCAAATCATAGGAAATGTCCCCTGAAGCTCCAGTGTTCGCGTAAATGGAATTGTCAGAAGGTGTTGTATGCTCAAACTCAAAAGGCTCCCTAGGATACAATTCAGTCCAAACTTTCTCAGCCTGATGCTTGGGGTTTGTTCCAATGGAAGACATGACATTGTTGTTGTCTAGTATTCTACCATATAATTCCTCGTAGTCCTTTTTGTATTGAATCGGGTTGAGCCGATGGAAGTGCCATATCCATCCGCAATCAAGAGAGACAACCAAAGGCCCATCTACAACAGCAGCCTGAGTGTGTTTGGCTAGAAGGGGAAGCCAACAAGCTTTGTACCTGTGTATAGCCCTCTCGAGCAGCGGTGTCAGGTGATAGTTGTTTGTTTGCTACCCACAGTCCCCTGGACTGAAGCCTCCTTGCCTCCATGGTGGCAATTTGTTGAACAATAAACAAAAACAACCTACTCCCAATTTTACACCCGCAGCAACCAGTTCACACTGCCACAATGCATAGTACCCACCATGGCGATTAGAGATGAAGGAAACCTCATGATAATGCTTGAATTGCCAAGTGTAGGTATCGATGGCAATGGGATGGAAGTCATACAAGTCAGTATCATTCACTGCTTGCTCCTTACCATCCTTCATGATTGTTTCATAAAACATTTGATCTGCAGTAGCAAAATTCTTCTGCTTGTAACATAGAGCCATAGCATTTGCAAGCACAAGCCTCATATGAACCCTCTGAAGCTTGCAGTAATTCCTGTTGATGGTTGACATCATCTTTCAATTCCTTTCTCTTGAGTTCCATCCTCAGACCAAGAACATATTACCTCACTATCTCGATCAACTCCTTCACTTCATCAACTTCTCTCCGTGAGTCCACCACAATAACAGGGATGGTATGTAAGATGTTAAGGAACTGCAACCTTTCTCAACCTTTCTCAACAGCAACCGATACAACAGGAGTAGTTGCAAGTGCACGAAGATATGAATGACTGCCCATGTGCAGATCGAGAAACATGGGCTTCAAGGGAGCAAAGTTCTTGATACCCAATTGGCGGCTAAGCAACCTCATTGCAGTGTCAAAAGTTCCCTGCTGCTGATTACGAAGGACTGAGTCGCCAACCCTCTTGAAATCACTCCGAGGAACGAAGAGCTCTGATACTGTAGGACCGAAATGGCGACAGAGGGGGGTGAATGTCGTTTCTTTTAAATCACCCCTCGCAAGTATCCACTAAGGAGTACTCTCTCCGATAGCTACAGAAAGCTATGAAGAAGAAGACGTTTGATCGAAATAACTATCCTGGAGAACCAAGAAAAATAGACCAAAAGCTTCAACTGAAAAAGGAGAAAAGAAGAGATAAAGCACAGGAAATGAGAAAAAATCAAGTGCTAACGGTTCATAATCAAAAGGAACTGGTCGTTGTAATGCTTTCCGCTAGCACCCAGAACAACAAATAAAGCATAGGACATGCAGTTTTTGCCTTGGCCGAAGCTTTTAAAAAAAAACTGCACTGCCACAAGCTGCCGAGAGACAAGAAATGGCAGTAACTAGCACCCGCAAAACAAAGGAAATGGAAGCAAAGCAAAGGGTTGACAGCCAATCCGAGAGAAACACCCAAATGCAAAAAGAGACATTCTTATTCCCATCCGAGAACTATCAAGGCAGCCAAAACCAATGATTAAAAGAAGACCTTGCTGGAAACTTGAGAATAAAGAAGGCATTAAATGATGCTCCTTTGCCGCAAGGACCAAAGAAAAGCAAAGTTCTTTAATTGATTGCCAGCAAGAAAAGCTACTGCACTGCATGCACATTGGAAATGGATGCTTCCAGCCGAACACAGTACAGAACAAGCAGAGAGACAAAGATCAACCAAAAAACTGCATGCACATTTCTTGCATTGGCCGAAAGGAAAAACTAACGGGGAAAAACTTCTTAAGAACACAGGGAGAAGCATAGACTCAAAACACAGAGAGATAGATCAACACAAACATTGTCATATTGAAATAGAGAAAGAGAGATGAATGATTATATATATGTGTTCTTACAACTCTCTCAATTTCACCACACAACGACATGGTCCGAACCACTCAAACCAAACTCACTCAAACCAAACCACGAATCAATTACTCACCACCAACATGAGATTAAGACCACATGGTCTCTCAGATACCAATTTGTCACGACGCGAGGATGAGGCTCTGATACCAAATCTGATTCAAATGGATAGTTTTTTTTTTTTTTGAAACTATTCAAATGGATAGTTCGATTACAAGCAGCGACTCGAACATATAGCTCACGGCTCGCTAGCAGCAATGGAGACGAACAACAGTGGATTCTAAAAGCGATAACTGCCGTTAGATTAGCTGCTAGATGGAACCAGGACCTTTAGATCTTCATAAATGAATAGGTATGGAATCATCTCAGCCGTCCAATCCTCTAGAGAACTCCTTCAGGCCTGAATTCCCAGCCCCTCCATTTCAGTCTGACAGGGCCTGTCATTCTCGCTCAGGTAAATACTACTACCATCTTAAACCTTTCTTTAATCTGACCTCTAACATGCTAATATTCATGTTGCACACTTGCGCCTTCGCAGATCGAGAACGAGTATGGAAACATTCAAGCTGGTTTGCTTGATAAGGGAGTCTGCCCCCGAAATAAATCCACTGGTGCGCAGACATGGCCAACGAGCAGAACGTCGGTGTCCCGTGGATCAGTTGCCAGCAAAAGGATCAACGGTAGTGTTGTGCTGCTCAACAGTTGTTTACTATATAATGTTTCCAATTATCAGATCAACACCTGCAATGGATTTTACTGCCATGACTTCTGCCTGAACGGAACCAATATGCCCAAGATATGGACGGAGAACTGGATAGGCCGATAGTAAAAAAATTTCCCCTCATCTACTGCAAGGCATTTTGCTTGGTTTGCTTGGATGGGTACGCTAATATAATTTCACTAGGTTCAAAGCTTGGGACAAGTCGGATTACCATAGGCCTGCCGAGGATGTTGCTTATTGTAACATCCTAAAATTTGGATATTCGAAAATATGGAATTTTTAAAATTTTTCTTACATTTTGCTGGCATTCAAATTTCTTCGGATATTTATTTGAAATCTTTTGAGTTTTATGACATGCAAATAAATTTATTGAGAAATAATATCCAAGTAAATAACCGGGAATAATTCCAAAATGCAAGTAATGAGCCTAACAATAAAAGATATGGGAATAATTTAATACAAAGAATTACAAATTCTAAACTAATTTTAAATTGCACTTAAATCCAAACCAAAATGTAGAATTTTAAATCCAAACCGAGAATCAAACACTCGCATCTAAATAATTGAACTAAAAATTCAATTTTTGAATTTTAAAACCCTGCAAAACTGGAAATCAGTAATCTTACTATAAATTAGAAATTCAAATTAAAAATTCAAAAATCAAGATTTGCTTAAACTTTTCATCTTCCTCTCATTCTTTTCCCTCTTTCTTATTTCTCTTCCATGTGGGCCCTCCCTCTTTTTTTCCCTCTCTCTCTCCTTCTCTCTTTTTCCCTCCCGATCCTTCTCTGCCACCGGCCCCCTCCTTTTCTCTTTCTTCTTCCCTTCTTCCCATTCTTTTCTTTCTATTCCTTCGTCATCGACGCGCTTTCTTCTTTCTCCCTCCCGTATCTCCTCTTCGTCTTCGTCGCCCGACCGGCCGGCCCCGCCTCCACTATGCGCGTGTCACCCTGCGCCTCCCATCGCATTGCCATCCCCTCACCATGCCCTGCTCTGTCGGACCTCGGGTTAGCAAACCCAGATCCTCTGTGATTCCACCGTACTATTCCCTGGATCAGTAGATAGTGCTCACAAATACATTACTGTATATCAAAAACATATCATGCGGAAGCGTAAATAATACAGTAATACTTACTCATGGGCCGGTTAAGCCGAAAACGATAAAATGCAGCAGCGGAAACTTCACACAGGTGGGACCCACAGGACTTGCCCACAGGCAGCCAACTGGGGTTCGCGACCTAGTCCATGGCCTCTCCGTCTTCCAGCTCTGTCGACCCTTTTTAGGCATCGCAGGGCTTGACTTTATTTCCTTTCTAACTGAATGATGGTAATTAAGCAACAGTGAGTACGACGGTACTCAGCAAGCCACCACACAGGATGCAATAATAATAGATGCAAGGCTGTCAAAGGAGGCTTGAGGTTCTTTTATTTGCTTAATGCGACATTTGCAATAATCAAAATTAAAATTCCTATGACTTGGCATTTTATAAACATGCTTTAAAGAGTTTGAAATTGTGCGATAAATATAGCGGTGTCGGTTCCATCAACCTATGCTAGCTTTTGATCACTATGCCACTTTCATAACATCAATCACGCTGGAGTACGTCCCTCTAGGAAAAATTCCAAATCAGAGTACATCCCTCTGATAAGTTTCTGTCCCGCCCACAAAGGTTTTTGAAATAGAACTAACTCGAGGAGAATCCCATGTCCGCCCTTGACCGTGGGCACGGCTATTCGAATAGTTTTGACTCTGCAGTGTTTGTACACTTTCACCACAAGAGACGATCCGCTCGTTGCTCCACACGATTCCTTAGTCATGCAATTGAGTAGATCATCACAATAACTGTTCAAAATATCGAGCCCCTTTTGTCATCTCACTTTATGGGCTGCTCCCACTTGCGGTGGGTCCCATACTTTGCACGGGATGTAACCACGGAAACTAGCGCATTCGGACTGCAACTCTCCACAACACTAGCACGGCTGGAAACTTCACCCTGCACTCGGTGTCCCTTTAGGCCTTCTCTTGCCCTTGTAGCATCCTCCTTTCCCCTACCAGTGAGATGAGTTTCGGGGGTTCGATAGATTTACTTAGCCAAGTTGCAGTTTGCAAACTTGTGGTTGTACTGTTTTACACAGAGAAGTCATCACAGGATTAAGTCCTTAATGCGTCCGGGCGGTTCAGTCCACAAACCACACGTGCTACTTCCGCACCAACCACTCTTACCACCCGCCCAGACAGGTATAGCAGGTTTTGAGGGTTTTGAGAAGCATAAAATAAGTAGTCATAAAGTATTCAGTCACGTACATCCCGTGACTGCCCCAAAACAAGTTCTTATGTTTTTGAAGATTGATGATCAGGGCAACTAGCGCCCTGGACTTGACAAGACTAGCATGGCAGTTTAATTCGACTTATAGCTAGTAAGATTATCATTAATACCTATGGTGACAAGGGTCAGGTGATTCAAGTATCAAGGGATGGCATAATAAATTTAATATAACATCAAGTGGGCATATATTTGCATAACAAAGCAGGCATGCAGGTTGATAGTTTAAAAGAACATAGTTTTGCATAAAATGTAGGATCAATATGATCAAAGTGATGACTTGCCTTGCTCGGTTTACCATGGCCTTGATCCAACTCAAAGCCTGCTCAGTCAGCAATCTCTACTCCCTAGTCATCGCTTTTACCCGAGTCTTGATCTCGTTCGAATCTGTCGCTTCGTCGAGTCTTCAGATTCTAATACGCGGCAAGGAAAAGAAAGACCAAATAAATCCAAATACTTTAGGTGCCCGATTTAACTTTAAATTATAAATTTATTACAATTTGAGAATAGAAAGATGATTCGGGTTAGTGTGCTGTAAGCACAGCGGTAGATGAACTGGGCGAAGGAATGAGGTGGCTGAGTAGCTTTATCGTGAGGGAAAATTAGGATAAGAAGGGATCCCAGGTGAAGGAGTATTTTACAGGAATTACCTGCTTTGGAAAAAGAAAGTGGCCAAACACAGCCGATTGGGGAAGGGTGAGGCTCGATCTTTTATTTGGTGACTTTCTCTTTATTAATTTATATTTATCTAGGAAGTCCCGTGAGTCAGGCAAGACTTACGGGCAGATAAAAGGGGTTGGCAAAGATAGTAAAGAGGAATAGAACTTGTAATTTTTGGATGCGGAAGTTTTACAGGAGATGAGTATAATTTTAAATACTTGGTGTAACTTTGATATTTCATGTGACAGTATTTTTCTGAGACTGCAACTGCACGATCTAAAGTTAGTTATTCTGCTTGATTAATAACTTTATTCAATAGGATCAACGGTTGTGATTTGTCAGAAGGGAGAGCTAGGATTCTTACAAGGATCTTCTTAGTAAAGCTATTTCTTTTATTATTGTTTATTTTCGATCATTAAAGTTAAATCCCGGGATAATGATTGGGGATTTGGGTGCGAGACAAAGACTAAGGATTGCTCTTTCTTGTTTAAGACTTTCTTAATCGTATTTTATTTGTCATCTTAAATCTCGGTATTTTAAGATAATGTTATAGTCTTTTCTACAAATATTTTAAGCACTTTGGGAAGACAACTCTCATGATATTAGAGATGAGTAAATCACACCCGATATTTTATGTGGCACCCTAATGATTTCTGAGAGATAATTTAATGAGCAGGGTAATTTGAGTCTTCACTAGTTGAAGCGTGAAAATTGATATTTCATTTATTCAAGTTATCATAATAATTATTTATGTTATCATTTTCTTAGCTGTCATAGACTTGGACAAGATTATATGGGTATGAATGTTTTATCAAGTTTCAAAACTAAATCATTTGGCTATGATGTTGTTATCATTATTATTGCTAGTATCATTTTATTAACTTAAGGTTATTTCTTGGTAATAGTTTACGCCATAAGCTTACTTTAATTAACCTTGTACATAAGGATTAACTTTTTAAATCTTGATTGGCATATAACTAACCAATGTTAAGTTTTTTTTACTTTGGTTGCATAAATCTTTTCATTACAAATTTATAAATACAATCTTATTCTTATTATCATTCACAGATTACCTTAATGTATGCATGCATATTTCTTACACATGAAATTGTCATTGAGCCAAAGGATGGGGAGTTAAGCAGCTAGCTAGCAGGGCCTACTTGTCATATAAGGAGACAACTAGAGAGAGAGGGCAGCTTCGGCTGAAAACAGAGAAGAGCAGGGCAGAAGTGGCAGTAACAGAGGAGGGAGGGCGGCACCAGGGCCGGATGGTGTCACCGGCGGGGAACGACCGGGGAGGCGGCGGCGAACAGTGAAACGGAATGCCCAGGCGATGAGGAGGCCCACAGTGGCAGTAGCTCCGGCCGGGGTGGTGTCCAGGCAGGCTGGCGGCGGCCTTAGGTGGTCGGCGGTGAGGGAGAAACGAGGCGCCGGCGACCGGGAAGAAGAGGGGAGAAATGGGCGCACGCAGAAGCATGAGCGGGAGTACAGGAGCTCACCTGGGTGACTGATGCGACCGGAGGGAGATGGAGGCGAGCCGGCGACATGCACGAGCGGCGGCGCAGGGAGGCGACCATGGCGGGAGGGCTCGGGTGGCGGAGAGTGCCGGCCGACGGTTGGAGGAGCTTCGGGTGGCGGAGGTGCGGCTCTCATCGCGATGAATTGGTCGGGGACCGACTGAGGGGGAGGCGGCGGCGAAAACGATGGTGACCGGCCGGAGGCGGAGAAGAAGCGGATGCGGCGTGCTCGGGTGGCGAGGGGAGGCAGTGGGCGGAAGGGGGTACACCGCGACGGGGTCGGCTTGTGGAGGGGAGGGCCAGAGCGGCGGGACGGCACAAAGTGGCGGCGGCCGGCGCGAGCATATACTGCCCGAGCTAGCTGAGATGGATGGAGGAGGAGTGGGAAGGAGGCAAGCTCGGGGCTCTATTATAGCCCAGGGGAGTACCGCCGGCATGGGCGAAGGCATGGCAAGGGGTACCCCGGGCATGGCGGTGCGTACGGCGACATGGGCAGCGGCATGGCGCAGCGACGTAGGGGAGTGGCGTGGGGCTAGGCCGGTGGTAAAGTGCTAGCGCGGATGTGACCGAGGGGCAACCGGGGGCGGCGCAAAACCGGGGCGGGGCGAGTGACGCGAGCTGGGCCGACGAGCGCCAGGAGCTGCAGGCGGAGGAGGGAGAAACGGGGGAGGAGGAGGAAGAAGAACGTGGTTTGGGCCGAAGCCAGGAGAATGAGCGGGCCGGGGAAAAGAAAAGGATACGGCCCAGGGAAAAGAAGAAAGATGATGCGGGCCGAGAAAAGAAAAGAAAAGAAATATTTTGGTGATTTTAATAAATTTCTGAATTTGAATTTGCAATTAGATTTTCAATTTAAAAGCTTGATTCAAATTTTGGATTCGACCATTAGATTTTAAGATTGGCGAGTTTCGGAGAATGATTCTTTTAAATTCTTAGAATTTGAATTTCCAAATATGTAAATTGGAGGGAAGGATTTATCTTGGTGTCAAATTTCTATCCTTGGTTTCGAAGATCTGGATTTCAATTTAAATTTGCAATTAAGACTCCCAGGTAAATTTGGATCTTCTAAATTTTTAAATTTTGATATCTTGATTCCAAGGTTTTGATTCTTATTAACTGGGCTTCTGGCAAGAAATCAAACTCGAGCAATTCGAATAACACCAAGAATTTTTTGAGAACACGGGAAGAACAACAGAAATATTTTATAATTTTTGCAATTACAGTAGTTTCCCTTTTTGGGATGTTACAACCGACCCCCTGAGTAAGCTCCCCGTGGCTTCCTCTTGCTTATGCTCACCCTAACCCGCTCTCCCCTCCCTCCAGCCGTCGGCACCCCCTCCTCACCTCGCCACCGACCACTCAAGCAGCCTCCCGAGTCGCCCTGCTCCTCCTCGGCTTACACCGCTGCCCCCCTTGGCATACCCAACTCCCTAGCAACCCATTTGGCTAGCCTCCACCTTTCCTTTGGCCACCGCTTGCTGACGGCGCTGCCGTTTGCCCAGTGCCAGCTGCCTCCCCTGTTTCTAGCCGCCTGCTCCTCTGCTCTTCTATTTTTCTCCCTTCAGTATGTCACCAAAATCCCGCCGCCTAGTTGGTCAGCCGAGCAACTCCCAAACGCGTGAACGCCCCAGGTGCCTGATTCGAACCCCATCCTTGCATTTTTTTTTTCTTTTCTTTTTGTTTTTTCTTTGATCCATTTCAATTCAAGAAAACTAGAAAATAATCTATTGAAGCTAATAAATTTGATTACGATGTAAACAAGATTATTTAAGATTTAATATTGGATTAATTATCATATATGACAAATTAATGTGGCTTGAATATTTAAAGTTTAATTAGTAATAAAGGGGCATTAATAAAAGATGGTTTTGGTATAAATGTCCAAGCATCATAAGAACATTAATTAAGATAGCAATTAAGTTCAGATCAAGGTAATTAGCCAACATGTTTATGTAAGTCAAATTAAAGTACAAAGTTTAAAATTT
This sequence comes from Dendrocalamus latiflorus, assembly GCA_017311315.1. NCBI lineage: Eukaryota > Viridiplantae > Streptophyta > Magnoliopsida > Poales > Poaceae > Dendrocalamus > Dendrocalamus latiflorus. The sequence continues at coordinate 36,443,615 of CM029610.1, forward strand.
GTGGGGATGGTAAAAATGTACACTTGTGGATATAAATAATAATCAAAGGTTCCTAATGTGAATAATATCCAATCAAGGAGCACGAATTAAACAAAATATTAAAAGTATTTGAAATAGAGTGTCCATCTAAATTAGAGACTTTTCTATATATAATAATAATAAATAGTTAAAAAATACGGATGATATGTATGCAGCCCACTAGTAAATATCTTAGTAAATTTTTTGTACTCACCGTAGACCCTATTAAAAATATAGACACTATCATTAACGTACTGTCGATCATGAACTCTTAAACGGTAGCTTTAAATTAGTAACAATAACAAAATATAATCATGTGTAGCAGGCTTGATCAGTCATAAATAAATTAAGATTAAATTGTGTCAGATGCTAAGTAAAGGGATAAAATATCAATATCAGTTGATTTCCAAAGCACCTCCAAATTAAAAGGTCATATTAATATATAGGTACTAAAATATAATAGCCCTAGGTCATTAGGCATTGAAATAATCTCACCAATATATAAATATTCTGAAGTAAACATGTAACCAATTATACGATTAATTGATAATTAGGACTGCATAAAATGCTACATATCAAATTACTAGCAATATGAATTAATTTGATAAGCTAAAAGATGTATACATCGTCTATGGAACCCCTGTCTTAAATTCATAAATGGCAACACTCAACCTATACAATACTTAATGCCCAACTAAATTCTTACACCTATACATATGTCCAGCTCGACTCATGGAACTTCCTTAATAAATATAAAAATACCCAAAAGAAGTTGCTAAATTAAAAGATCTAGATATGGTATTCTATCATTGGCTATGCCAAGCCATCACCGAATTCTAAGCAAGATATTCTCATGAATATTCCTTTATCATGAACCTTCCTTAACATCCATCTCGGTGAATTCCCCTCAGCCATTCATCACTTCGCTCCAACCCTATTTGACTCCGTCAGTACTCCGTGCCTAATCAACCCAACCTCAGATCACCCATTTAATCATAATAAAAATTAATCAAGTTCAATTGGATTTATTTGGATCTTTTGAGTTATTTGTATTTATTTGGATTCAGTTGTTTATCGCGTAACTAGAAATTGGAGTCCTAGAGATTCAATGGATGAAGCGAGATCAAGATCCAAATAAAAATGAAGACCAGAAGCTCAAGACCCTCAAATGAGAAAGCTTTGAGTGAGCTCAAGACCGCGGTAAACCATGCAAGGCGAGTCAATACTTTGATCATGTTGAACCTATATTTTCTGCAAATTACTTTTGTTTAATTTATCAAATTGCATACTGTTATTTCTTGTGCAAATATATGTTTGTTTTAAGAATTTAGTTATATCCCCATTATTTAATTTGTTAGTATTACACCTCCCTTAGAACACTTGAATATTTGAACCTTGTCACCTTTGGAAAATTATAATGGTAAACTTTCAAAAATATGTCTACCGTTATGTGCCATGTTTAGTACTGCTTAGATACTCGGGGAAACCAAAATGCTCCAAGTATCACTTTCAATCATGAAAAACCTGGTTTGGGAAGTCATGGTGGAAATGACTGGTATATTTTGGTATGATTATTTTATGCTCCAAAAAACCTCAAATTGCTTATCTATCTAGGCGGATGGTTCGGGGGTGGTGCAGTGGTGCACAAGAGTACGGTTAGTGGTAGAACCGCCCAGATAACCCTAAGAACTGAATTTTGTCATGACCTCCTATATAAGACAAGTACAACCATAAATCTGTAAAGTACAACTTAGCTTAGTAGATTTACTGAACCCTGAAAATCATCTCATCGGTGGGGGAGTGAGGTAGTGCAAGTGGCTATCTGTGTGATGACTTGAATGGAACACTCGTTGAGGGTGAAATTTACCATGGCGGCTAGTTAGTGTGGGTAGTCCAGCTGCTAGTCGATAGGGGTAGAATATCTCGTACAACTTATGGGACTTGCTGCAAGTGGGAGAAGCCCATATGGGTGAGATGATGAAAGGGGCGAGGTATTTTGAAAAGTGTGCTTGAGAATGTTGTTGAAATTTCATATTTAAAATCACTAGTTAGTACTTATGCCTACATATATAAGTTCAATTTGATTGGAGATTATGGTATAGATGACAAGTTCTATATTTATCGAATATGTATTACATGTGATAAGTTTGTTAAATTGAAATTGTATGTTTTGGATAAATAATCTTTTGTGTCATGTCATGATCACAATAAGATGAATTTCAACAATAGTGCTTGTTATTTAGAAAGATTTTGTAAGCGTACTTGTTCATTCTTTGATGTACAATTATGTACAATTAATCATGTATGTTGACGGGAGTTCTGTATGTTCCCGACTTAAAGAAGAATCTAGTGTCCGTGAGATGGCTCAAACTCAAAGGCTATAAGGTATCACTTCGAGATAAATTTATGCGAGTTAATTGCAAAAGGTAGGTGATCATAAAAGTATCTGAAGCAAATGAATGATACAATTAAAGCGTAATCTTGAAGGTGGAGCAACCAATGGGAGGCATGATAAAAACCTAGCTAGGATAAGAAAATCGTATTATCAATGGTAGATATTTGTATCTCAGTTATAGTTATGTGTGAAATTGTAAAGATGGTTGAAGGTGTGAGCTGCACTAACTAGTTTGTTAGTTTACTAAGAGGCTAATTGAGGTGAAGTTTGTGGTAGTAAGTAGTAACGGACCAGTACGACTTAGTTCTCTAATACTAGTTCTCCAAGGTGCTAATTGAGATGAAATTTAAGTGGTAGTGTACTATTTAGTTCTGTAAGTAATACAACACTAGCGCCCAATTTGACAGTCTTATTAAGTACTACCGAGTCCATATTGGTCACCTTTTAACGAAATGTTCTACTCAACTCGAATACGTTCGAGGCAGCCCATTAATTAGAGGTTGAGGCCTGTGTAAGGCTAATAATACAGCTTTCAGCTGGCTGTATGGACACTTACAGCCCACTTATCAGCCCATTCATATAGTAGTTTACAGCCAGCTGAAGGCTGTATGACCCACCTTTTTCTCTCACAAAGTTTCTTGGTTCTTGTGCTTTAGCTGGCTGTAAACTTACAGCCCACCTCTCTTCTCTCTCCTCCTCTCTCTCCTCCACCTCAGCATACAGCCTACTAACAGCCTCTTATTATACTTGCTCTTATCGTGTCTTTGGTGGACAACAACTCAAACCGAGGTACGTAGCATCCAAAAGGTAGGAAATGTTGATCGATACCTTGGCGAGAAACTAGACGTAGAGCTTAAGCTTAATTTACGCAAATAAATATGTAATTTTCTTTCAATCGGCCAAGAATACGTTATATTTTCTTGTTCATGCTATGTTAGAGACTAGAGAAATTGTGTTGTTATATATTTTTTTTCATTTTGTCGAAATTTCAGAAATTTCGGTCCCCTCCGAAATTATTTTGTAAGACCAAAATTTGAATTCAAATTCAAATCTTGAGATGAATTTAAATGAGAGAAAATTTCATCTATATTTTCATCTCTATTTTATTTATATCCAATATCTAGTTTATCTCTAACGTCTTTAATAACCTTTTTCTCAAAATTCTAAAGTTTCATCAAAATTCAAATTACTGACATTTGACCGAAATCCAAACCAAAATTACCAAATTTCGGTAATTTCATTACCCTTGGAAATTTTTCCCAAACGAAATTGTTAACCCTGGGCTAGAACATTTCTAGGGTGAGTAGCATTTATATGCTTTTAAAAGCTAACTAAACTCAGAGAAATTGTTAACCCTGGGCTATTTTTGTTAAACAAATCTGACGATCCATCGAATGAATGCTACTCGGTCTGTGAGTGAGAAGGTATACGTATTTGTTTTACATTTTTTGGGTCTTTCTTTTTTGTTTTTAATCACAAGTATTCTGCTGATTTCTCACAAAATATACCAGCCATTCCCTTCGCAGCAGGAAATTGAGAAGCGTAAAGTTCAGTGCCACCTTGCTAGTTCCTCTGTTTTACAAGTAATTGAGTGAGGAGTGTGAGGTTGGTCAACAAAGGCAATGGTTTGTTGTAGGAATATGTAGTGACAGTAATGTACTGCAATAAACACTACAAGTGGCGCTCTAGTTGAACATAAGCCTCCAATGTCCTGGTGCATATTTGTATGAACTATAAACTATAAACTAACTGTTGATCTGATGATTATGGCTTGTGAGGAGCAGGGTTATAAAAATCGGCCAAAAATTAGTAAAAATTAATCTACCGGTTAGACTACAATAAACATTAGAAGTGGCGGTCTAGTTGAACATAAGCCTCCGATGCCCTGGTGCATATTTGTATAAAATATAAACCAACAGTTCATCTGATGATTATGGCTTGCAAGGAGCAGAGTTGTAAAAATCGGTTGAAAATCACTGAAAATCGATCCTTCCGGACACCCCTAGTTAGAGTCCAAACCGGTCTTAAATATTTTGTTTTACTCTATGATACTCCAAGTTCTTCCGATCTACTCCGATGTTTCTACCATTTACACCGATTTAAACTGATTTCGATCATTTTTTATTTGAAATTTAGATTTTCATTTGAAATTTTCGGTCCAAAAATTATCATTTTTTCGAAAATCGGTGCTGCCGATCCTACCAGACACCTGGATAAAAATTCAAAATCAGTTTTGATATCCCTCATGGGGTGCTCTAGCATACCTCGACCGTACGCCCGGTAATTGCTGTCCTTTCTTTCGTCTTGCAGTCACTCCAGGTAGTGGGGATGGGTATATCCGTGTAGACTCGACTAGGTAATCGCTTTCCGGCGCATTTAACTGATGAGAAGACTCCGTGAATCAACGCCCCCACATTGCGGGATGAAACCTTAGCCATACTTTCATCAGTTAGTAGTAAATAAAAAAAAATGCGGCAAGTGATATACTATTATGTATTTCGGATGTTGATGTTACGATTGAGCTACCATGGAGTACAACACATGGTGATGAGCAAGAGAGTAGTAGTACAAAAAGGAAATATCAAATATGTATCTTCTCTACATCCATGAGTTTCATCGATCAAGTGGAAGGATAGCAGAAGTGCATAAGGACTTGACCTGATACTTTTAATTCTAGCTTGCAAGCATGGACCTCCAGTAGTATGTAACTGAATTAGTCTCGCCAGCAACTCGTATTCCAATTCCAAATTAGGATTAGAACGGTATCTCGCTAAGGCCATGCAACTTAATTAGTTCACCAGAATCGATCGACGTGAAGGGCACTCCTATATCTTTCCGGGTAGATAATTACTGAACTTGTCGAAAAAATGCATTGGCGAAAAAATCGTTGACTGGCGACTAGAAATTGTAAATGTATGAGATAATCCTAATGCAATTTTATTTTTTTGTTATAGTTGATGTAATAATTGTAACGGACTGTGTATCTATTAACTGCAGTATATGACTTCACTTGTACAGTTGTACTTGTTTTCTTTGTTGTACGCTATTCAGTTGAAACTTCCTTGCATTGTTTTGGATTTTTGAGCTTATTAATTCATAACAGTGATTAGACGATTTAATTTCTGTTGTTAAGCCTAAGTTTGCGGATTAACTAAGTTAGAAAAACGCAGGGCGTTACATTTTCCTCCCCTTAGAAAAGATTTCATCGAAATCGAGATTTTACTGTAGGATATTTGGATAGTTTACGCGTAGGTCCTCCTCTTTCTCCATGTTGCTTCTCGTATGGAGTGGTTCCTCCACTGAACCTTACAAAAGTAAATCGTCTGATTTCTTAACTTGCGGTCCTCAATCTCTAGTATCCTCAATTGACGTTCTTCAAGGTTAGATCTGCTTGCAATGGGATATTCAACTTGATCACTTGTTCTGAAGGTTGGCTAAGACATTTTCTGAGTTGGGATATATGGAATATGTCGTGAACTATAGACATTTGTTTAGGTAGCTCTAGTTGATAAGCAGAACTACCCCTTAGTTCTAGAATTTTAAATGGTCCAACATATCTAGGGCTTAGCTTCCCTTTCAATCCAAATCAATGGATTCCTCGCTTCGGTGATACTTTCAGATATATATAGTCGCTAGGTAAAAAGGCAAGATCCTGTCTACATTGGTCGGCATAGTTCTTTTATCAGCTTTAAGCAATTTGAAGCTATTCTCTAATCACTTGGATTTTCTCATCATTCTCTCATATCATGCCAGGGCCTAACAGAGGTCATTCTCTGACTTCATACCAGCAAATGGGCGCTTGACACTTTCTGCCATACAAAGCTTCGAAAGGTGCCATTTGGATGCTCGCCTTATAACTGTTATTATAGGCGAACTCCGCTAGTAGCAGATGTTTGTCCCATGACTCTCAAAAGTTTAATACACATGCTCTCAACATGTCTTCAAGAATTTGGTTGGTCCGTTTAGTTTGGCCATCGATATGTAGATGATAGGCTATGTTGAAGTTCAGTTTAGTCCCTAGAGCAGTTTGGAGACTTTTCCATAAACTAGAAGTGAATATCGACCCTCGGTCTGAAGTGATTGTTTTAGGAATACCATGCAAGGTCATTATCCTTTCTAGATACAGCACTGATAACTTGTCAAAATGGGCTAACTTGGTGAGTCGATCTACTACTACCCAAATAGAATTTGGAGTAATAGAGGATACGATTAATGGGTATTCTTGAAGGTGGAGCAACCATTGGGAGGTATGATAAGAATCCTAGTTAGGATAAGGAAACCATGTAGTCAACAGTAAATACTTGGATCTTATCTGCAATTATGTGTGAAACTACAAAGATGATGGAAGGTGCGAGCTATACAATAACTAGGTTGTTAGTTTACCAAGAGGCTAATTGAGGTGAAGTTTAGGTGGTAGTAATTTGTACCGGACCAATACAACTTAGCTCTCTAATACTAGTTCTCCAAGGTGCTAATTGAGATGAAATTTTGGTAGTAGTGTGCTATTTAGTTCCGTAAGTAATACTAGACTAGTGCACAATTTGACAGTCTTATTAAGTACTATTGAGTCCATTTCAGGGTTAAAAAATTTCGGTGAAAATTTGTTTTTTTTCATCCATTTGGTACCCTCCAAAATAAAAACCAATCCAGTCAAATAAATTCATTTTCATTTGAATGTGGACCTGGCTACAAATTTTGGCAAAGAATTCAAACATGTTTGAATATTTTATCTGAATTTTGGAACGAAATAACGAAATTTCACCCCATTCAATGCCAGACGAAATTATTTTGAAAAATAAAGAGTTTTCCCTGATCCATATTGGTCACCTTTTAACGAAATTTTCTACTCACAACTCGAATACGTTCAAGGCTTCAGGCCCATTAACTAGAGGTTGACGCCTGTGCAGTGATAAATTATTCCACTTTATCGTGTCTTTCGTGGACAACAATTCAAACCGAGCTACCTAGCATCCAAAAGGTAGGAATTGTCAGGCCATGATCAATACCTGTAATACCCCAAATTTGCAAAAGGAAAACATTAGAGGTAAATAGGGGTTTGCCGTCAGACCCATCGACTTTTAACGTGTCGATTTAGTATCGCGCACAAAGGTTCCCAGACCATCCCAAGACGGTCGGCACCATCTAGAGAGCCGTATAATTAATTAGCGCTCTCAGAGGTTCTCTGACCGCCTAGGGACAGTCGGCACCGTCTCGCGACGTGGGTATTCATCATCCGGCAAAGTTTCACCTTACCTTTATTACCGACTTACCGCTGCAGTAAAGACCCCAAAGCCAACTTAACCCTTGGACCAAAATGCCCCTGAGCAGTCAATTATTTGAGAGAGGAATGGGAGGGCGATTCGGACATTTCACAGGCCAAGGTAGCCCCAACCATGCTCATTTAAGCTAGCCCCATGCAGCAAGCTCTCATTTCCCCACTTAAACTCTCTCGGCCAAGGTAGGGGCCAAACCAACAGAAGCACACCCCTCCATTCTGTTCACTGCCAAACCGAGAGGCACCCCAAGTCCCAAGCCGAAGACAACCGCAAGGAGGAAGCGAGGAGAAGGTAGAGCCCGAAGAGGAGGAGCAAGGGAGCGGCCGGTCATGGCAGCTAGGGGAAGAACCACCTGAACCTCAACCTCATCCACGCCATTCTTGTTCTACCTCGACAAGCAAGTAAGCCTGACCTCACCTCCCATAGTTCGGCACCGTGGCATAGCATGTTAGCATGCAAGAGCAGAGGCTAGAATGGAGGGGAGGGGTGCACTGCCCTGTTGGGGAGGTGGCCGGGTGTAGAGGAGGCGGCCGGCGGCCGTTGGCCGTGCCGGCCGGCGAGCGCTCCACCACTGTGCCCGCGCTCGGGGAGGCGGTAGGGTCCGCCGGTCCGGTCCCGGCCGGATCCAAGGTGGGGAGGGTGGCACAAGGGGCGGTGCTGCAGGGGGGCGGCCGGATCTAGGCCCGGTCGGCCGGCCTGGGAGGAGTCACCGGCGCCGCACTCCTCGGGCCGAGATCCCCCGCGCCGCAAGCCACCAAGAGAGGGGACGCGGAGAGGAGGAGGTGGAGGCGGAGGGGACCGGCGGTGGCCGCGGCCGGCGGCCCAGCGGCCGGCGCACCCGTGCGCCGCCTGGGGAAGAGGGGGCCAGCCGTGCGGCTGCGCGCGAGGGGGAGAATGGGGGGCGTGGAGGCGGAGAGGCCGGCGGTGCCCGACGGCCGGCGGCGAGGGGAGAGGCCGGCGCGCCCACGCGCCGCCGCGCCGCCCCTAGTTGAGGCTGGTTCGGCCGAAAGAAAGGGAGAGGAGAGAGAGAGCCAGGAGAGGAAGGGAAAAGGAGGAAGGGGCGGCCAGGAAAGAAAAAAAAGAAGAAAAAGAGGAAAAGAGAGAGAAGGAAAGGAAAGGAAAAGAGAAAGAAAAGAAAGAAAGAGAAGGGAAGAAAAAAAAGAAGGAGAAAAGAAAAGAGGAGAAAAAGAAAGAGAGAGAAAAATGGGTTCGGCACCTGCACGACAGGTCCCTCAAAACCCGTGCATTTACGCCAAGATCGCGATTTGCACTTAGAATTGTGATACCCGTTAAGCTCTGGTTTTCGATTTGCCGTTGAGTCGGGTGGTCATGTATGCAGGTGGAGGTCCCGAGTCGGAGCCGTCCACGCGTCATCCCCGAGGCTAACCAGACAAGTGCATTGTAAAGCGGTGGATTCGGGTAGTAATTTCGGTTAAATTGAATGATTTGAGGGTAAATTTACCTTATTCCGGGCGCATAGTAGATGAATGATGAACGTTGGGACATGGCAAGTTGATATGCATAAATGAATTTGCAAGTGCATGGTAGAATAGTAAACTATGGTGAATTGTTGTTATTCGTGTTTCCATGCCATGACTTACAGTATTTATGAGATGATGCCTGTGGTTATATGCTAATCATACTGTGATGAGTAACATTTATGATTAGGCATTCCCATTTGGAGCATATTGCATCATGCAGTTGCATAAGAGCCAGGTCGGTGAGAAAGTCGTACGACTAGTCCGGAGTGCTCTTGAATAAGACCTACAGAGGTAGGTACTCCACGGGAGTGGAGGTTCAGACCTCGTATGAAAGAGGACGAGGCGAGTGGTCCATCGACGGGTGGACGCTCCGCTATACCGGTATAAGCTACAGTTACAGACGCATTACAGATGCATCGCATGAAACAGAACTGAACGGTGATACAGTTACTGATGCCTTGTATTGCATAAAAGAGTTAATAATAAAACAGATACAGAGATAGTGATGTATAGTTCACAAGGATGGGAGGTGATAACAGCAGAATAGTTACAGAGATAGTGAGGTGCAGTCCACAGAGATGGGAAGTGATAACCGTTAAATAGTATAAGCTAAAGAGATAAGAAGGAAGTGCATGAGCAGGTGCATGGGCATATGCATACTGGACGGTTGATGAGAACTGAAAGGGATATGAGAAAGGGGCATGTGCATGATGAATAGTTCATCGGATCTTGAAATGGTTAAATGAAAAAGTGGTTAATGAAACTGGAATGATAAGGGTTTAATGAATGAACCTGTTATTTGCTGTTTTGCTTTGTACTTGCTGAGTCGGTGGACTCACCCTTGCTTTGTTGATGTTTTTAGGTGACCGTTGAGGACGACATGTACGGGCGGGAGTAGCACATGAATAATCGGCACGAACTAGCATCACTTTTGTATTACTTTTGTCAGTGTACTTTAGCTGTGTTAGGCTAGAGTAATCACTAGAAATGCTATGATGTATCTGAACGCAGTAATATAAATAAATTCAGTGTTGGCTTAAATTCCTTTAGTGTTGATGAAAAGGTATGAGTATGCAGAGGTGGTAGCATCTTGGCCCAGAGAGTGGGCGGGGTGTTACAATACCTTGCCGAGAAACTAGACTTAGAGTCAAATTTAAGCAAATAAATATGTAACTTTCTTTCAATCGGCCAAGCATACGTTATATTTTGTTGTCCATGCTATATTAGAGCTAGAGAAATTGTGATGTTATATATTTTTCTTCTGCATTGTTGTCTACTTGCCTTTGGCCCCCATATGCCTAAATCGTGGCTCCGCCGTTTGAATGTGGACTAAAACGTTTCTAGGGTGAGTAGCATTTCTACGCTTTTATAAGCTTACTGAACTCAGAGCTGCAGATCATTTTCGTTAAACAAATCTCACGATCCAACGAATGAATTCTACTCAGTCCGTGAGTGCTGTGAGTGGGAAGGTATACGTTTTTCTTTTACATGTTTTGGTCGTTCTTTTTGTTTTTAATCACAAACATTCTGCTGATTTCTCACAAGGTATACCAGTCCAACCCTTCGCAGCAGGAAATTGAGAAGCGCGAAGTTCAATGCCACCTTGCTAGTTCCTCTGTTTTACAAGTAACTAGTAGATGGCCCACGCATTTGTACGACTAGATTTATTTCAAAATTTTTAGTATTGAATAATATAACTTAGATGTTTAAAAATATATTTACATATCTTGTAGACTATTTAGGATTTTAATACATCATAAATATTAGAAATGATAATAGAAGCTTAAAGGAAAATACAACTTTAGGAATATAATTAAAGTATGAGTTGATGGATTGAGCTTCTTAAAAACGTAAATACTCTCTATCATACATGGATCATGTAGATGCATGTCCCTATTCTTCCTCCATTAGTTCCTTTTTCAAAATGTATGAATACACGTGCACTTATATTTAATCTAAAAGCAATACGTTGATTATATGTGCAGTAATATATTAGTTTACATAGTATTAGAGTATATTGCTTACGTATATACCGATAAATCATGGATGATCTACCTTGAATTTATAATCCCTCACACGTCAACTGCCCCCACCGAACCGTGTGTCTTTTATCTCTTCTCACCATTACAACTTTTCTGCTTCAACCTCCGACATCACACTCAATTCTTGATTTATTCCTCTTAACTGTTACCCATTCCAATACAATCTCTTAGCTGCTACCCATTCTAATACAATACTCTACCATCTAGTTATCTTCTACTTCTCTTAATTATTGCTTAATGCTGACCGTTGCAATACCAAACATGCATACACGTGTAGCCATCACAGATCCCTGCCGGAGACATCCGTCACCCTCTCTTGGGTGGTCCTAAGCCTATTCCCTATGGCTGTACTATCTCTACTTTGAGCTCGTTTCTCCTACCCCACCCTACCGGTGACTTTGTCGATGCTCGTTCGAAGGGTGGGGGATAGAGCGCGTGCGAATCCTAACTCACCGTACCTCGACTTCATCGACACTCGATTAAAGGGTAGGGGACGAAGCGTGCGCTCGACCAAATGCGTACAACTAGGGGACCACTGTTAATAATCTGTCGGACCCCAAGTTTACTAACCTAGAATCCTCTGTGAATCACTGCATTATTCCCTGGATCAGTAGATAATGCTCACAGATACAACGCTGCATCATTTCATACACGATAAATCCATACATTACAATACCAGAGTTCAATAGACCACGTCGGGCCAAGGTTACAATAGGGCCGTCAGGCCAAATGTCTTACAATACATAAAGAGCGAAAGCGGAAGCGTACATAGCGTAGGGGGCACAACTCACCATAGGCAAGCGACTGGGTCAACCTGAGTACCATCGCTATTAACCAAGGACCTGACTAATAACGGAGGCACTCACCAAAACTAGCCTGGTCAAACGGACTAAGGCGAGAGGCAAGACTACCGATGCCTAATCTAATATCCACCGTCTTCATGGCCTTCGGCATCCTGATCCTCATGGTAGGCGTAGTGCTCTTGATTCACACTTTCTGAATGGGGGGTTTAAGAGCGAGGTGAGCACAAACAACCATGCTCCGCGAGCCAACACACAGAATGCATATAATTATAGATGCAAGGCTAGTCAAGGGTGGCTCGGGTTCTTTTATTTGCGTAAAGCAACATCTGAAATAATCATAATACCAAAGTTCCTATGACCTAACAATTTTCCAGAAATTTCAGTTTAGATAATTTTGAATATGTGCAACATTTTATGACAGGGTAGGTTCCATCCACCGTTGTTATCATTTCATCCACCATTGCTTACTGTCAGTTACCTCCACCATATTACCCACACTGGAGTCCATCCCTCCAGGATAAATTACTAAAGTCAGGTTACATCCACCTAACAAATTTTTATTCCCAACCTCAAAAGTTTTTGAAATAGAACTAACTCGAGAAAGATTTCCATGTATGCCCTTGACTGTGGGCACGGCTATTCGAATAGTTTAGTATACTCTCTGCAGAGATTGTACATCTTTACCCACAAGAGATAGTCGTCCCGATGGTTCTACATGATTCCTTGGACATGCAGATCGAGAGAATATCACGAGGCCTTTACAATACCTCACACTGTAATATATCACTCCTATGGGGTTACTTCCATAGGTTGTGCGGGATGTTTACCATAGGTTAGCACAGTCGGACTCCACTCTCCACATACGCTATCCTAGGCAACGTCACCTACATCCGGTGTCCCATTCCAAGTGGGGCTTTCATTACCCACCTACACACGTTCTCCGTGAAATGACTAGAGGGTTCAGTAAATTACTTAGCCCAGCCTACAATATGCCAGCTTGTGGTTGTATTGTTATACACGGAGGGTCCACACAGGATTAAGTCCTTAGGTTGTCTGGGCGGTCCATTCCACATTCCCCGTGTTACATCCACACCCACCACTCTTACCACCCGCCCAAACAAGGTTAGCAGATTTTGAGGGTTTTGAGAAGCATAACACAAATCCACATAAGCGTTCAGCCATGTACCTCCCATGACTATCCCAAATCTAGTGTTCATGATTAAAGAGTGAATATCAGGGTTACTAGAACCCTGGACTCGACAAATTTAGCATGGCAATATTACGACATATAACTACCATAACTAGTATTTATATCTAGGGCGACAATGATAGTGTGAGTCAATTATTGGTGGGGTGTATTACTATTAGGTGGAAATGGGGTTGTTAGCTACCTTAAGAGTAACATGTTTTTAGCACATAAAATAACGCATGCAATTTGTAACAGCAAAATTATCAAAGTATTGACTCGCCTGGATCGAAAGCTTGGGGGTCTTGTGCTGCTTCAAGCGGGGGCTCGTTCGCGTCTTCGAACTCTACTCGGGAGATCGAACCGAAAAAACAACACAAACGAGAACGGAAGCAAATAAATACCAAAAAAAATAAAAATCAACCTCAATTTAGCCCCAAAACTGAATCAAAATAGAACCATCAGATAGATCTCAATTTTAGAAAAATTTAGAAATTGGTTTCATTAAATTTGGAGTTATGGTTAGAAAGTTATAGCATTTCAAAGTCTTAATTTCTGGAAAATCCGAAAAATAGAAAAAGGGAGGGAGTGTGTGCTGTTGACAAGTGGGGCCCGTGGGGGAGCAAATGCGCTCGGGTTCACTGATGCTTCGCACTAACAGGCTGTAAGATCGAGGAGGCCGACTAGAGGGAGGGTGAATAGGCGGTCTAAAAATTCTCTACAAATTAATACTAGCAATTCAAGACCTTTTCTATTTGCCTAAACCAAGTATATAATGCGGAAACTAAATTCAAATTGGTTTAGCTCAAATAGTGTCTAGAACAAGTAAATTCGCCTAAGTGCACCAACAATTCTATCCTAGGTCAAGGTTTGCAATTCTAGGTTGATAAGCAATCAATTTAATTCTATGCATGTAAATTGCCTGAAAAATAAATAAAGCATAAGAAAGCAAACCAAAATGACACGCTCTCTTTTTACCGTGGTGTTCGGAGACTTGCCGGTCTCCCCTAGTCCACGTTGAGGTTAGCCCGAACAAATCAGACCGGCTCCACGAATTAAGCCGAAGCACCTCCAATCCACTAGTGGTAGCTCTTTCCCGCTCCGGGTAGGTGAGCTCCGACCTTCACAACTTTGCCGGGTCTTCTCACAAGCTTCTTGAGAAGATCACCGCGCACGACGCCTCCCACACCGTCTAGGAGTCGGCAAACTCCAAGAGTAATAAGCCAAGTCCCTCACTTGACTCTCACCACGTGCAACAAATGCACAAGCTCAATCCGGACACAAAGTCCTCCTCTAGATGCAACACATGCACTCTAGATCACCTCTCCTCTCTCACAAAGTGCAACACATGCACAATTGAGTGGAGAGCCTCACTCTAGCTCAAGACAACAGAAATGGATAAAGCAACATCTCCAACCGGCCACAAAGGGGTATTTATACCCCACATAAGAAAACTAGCCGTTGGAGCCAAACCCCTGAAAAATCAGAAAAAACGGAACTACCGCAGTACAAATTGCGGTACTTCCGTTTTCCTCGCCAACGGTCAGAAAACTAGCCGTTTCTCAGCGAAATCGGAACTACCGCAGTACAAATTGCGGTACTTCTGATTTTCCCGAGGCCAAGTCATTCAAAAAGTCGCTCTCTGAAAAAACGTTCCACCCGGAAATCGGAACTACCGGAAAATCGGAACTACCAGAAAAATCAGAACTACCGCAGTACAAATTGCGGTACTTCCGCAAAAATCGGAACTACCGCAGTACAAATTGCGGCGCTACTTCCGTTTTCCAGTTTTTCAGCACAGGCGACACTCAGAAAAACGGTCATAACTTTTGACTCCGATGTCGGAATTCAGTGATCTTGGACTCTATGGAAAGCTTATTCAGAGGGCTACACAACCCATATATTTGCATGATCTCAAACACATTAGATCAATGCAAAAATCAAAAGACATCCAAAGAGTCACTACCATGGTCTAATGTCAAAGGAAATAGCAACAAACAATTTTAGACCATGCCAAGGGATAATGCATGATCTCCAACTTTTGCAAAACACATTTGCAATCTTAGATCATGCTACAAAGATTAGGTACATGGACTTCTCACATTTGCAAAACACATTCGCAAACCTAAGTCACATGCCACAAGGATTATATATGAGCTCCAACCATTTGCAAAACACATTTGCAAATATAAACCTCATATCACAAAGGATGAAAACATGGACTTCAAGCACTTGCAAAACACATTCGCAATGCATGGTCCCATGTTGCAAAGATTTCAACACATGAGCTAGACGAGGTGAGGTTTGAGCTATCAACACATGATGAGACTCAAACTACTAGACATGACCCCTCTTAATAGTACGGCAACCTAAACTAGCAATCCGGTCTTCCAACCAAACACCAAGACCGGTAAAAGACTAGGAACACATCCTTAGCCCTAACTAGTCATACATTTGCCTTGGGTCATCGTCTCGATATGCATCAACTCATGATGCATCCTTTTCTTCAACTTCATCAACACATGATGGTCTTCACTTGACTTGATGATCAACACATGATCATCTCCTCATGCATCAACTCATGATGCGTCTTCTCCTTCTTGATGGCCTTCAACACATGAATCCATTTTCTTCTCGCATCTTGACTTGATGACCTTCAACACATGAAGTCATCCCAAGTCGTTCTCATTTGTGGAACCTAACCTATTCATCCAACTCATGAAAACCGTTAGTCCACAAAACAATTGTCATCGATTACCAAACTTCACCATTTTGGTAATTCATGACAATCTCAACAAATAATGAGATATAAAATTGATTTACGAGTATACAATATGTACACAACAAATGTATACTCCAAGATAAGTTCTAAACAAAGCTTACTTATCCGGTTGTCATTAGTCATCCAACCATTAACACATAATGGAGAAGTTAGATGACAACCCGATTGCACATGAGTATATATATACTGCACAAGCTATATATACTCAAGTATGTATTTCAAAGTAAAGATCCCAAATATGTATATTGGAAGAAGCATGGATCAATACTTATGAAACTCCAAAATATATAGAGAGCTCCCCCTAAATGTGTGCATACAAGTGTATATAGTGAAGACATATGCACATATTTATTTTAGACTAATTGAGGATTTCAATCTATATTTTGGATCTAAGGAATGCATTTGTAAATGAGAAAGCGATTTCGAATGCATACCTCTTTGATTTCACCTTTTCATCCAAATGAGACTAACCAAAGATAAACTCAAATAGATATGTTAGTCTCATAAATTCATTTATCATTTTCACCAAAACATTATAAAGTATATGTCATTAATATCATAATGTCATATTGGCATTTGTCATTAACACCAAAACCAACTTAAATGGAACTTGATCTTTCACAGGCGGGCCCGCACTTAATAGCAACATTATTGCCCCGTTAATTGGTTAGTTTAGGACAGATTTAATGGTGGGTTAGAGCAGCATTTAAAGGGGCTAACTTATTGCTTAGCCGGCTGCTCTGCACTGGCTCGTCCCGACCGCGAGGGAGGCAGAGCCGACCGGCGGCGGGGGAAGCCACGGCGGCGCGAAGGTGCTAGCAAAACGAGTTGCGCAGTCCCGCACGCCCCTTGGGGAAGAAGGAATTGGCCGGGTTCGGACGGCCGGTGGCCGGCGGCGAGCGAGACGGCGGCCGCGACAGGGGAAAGAGGCACCGACGGCCCGGGCCATTGGGGCTCGATTGCTCGGCATGAGAGCTTCCACCGGAGGCCCGGAGCTCACCTGGGGCGCTAGTCGGGGCCGAGGTGGAGCAGGGCGAGCCGGCGGCGAGAAGGGCTTGGCGGCGAGGATGAAGACGGCGGCGGCTTGCTGGGGAGGGCGGCGGGGTATGGCGAGGTGGTGAGAGTGTCCACGGGGTCCGAGCGACGCTCCACGTGCGGTGAATCGGCCCGAGACTCGGTGGTTCGCCGACGGGGATACGACGCCGGCGTCGGTGGGGAAGGAGCTCGCCGGCGGCCTGCAGGGAAAGAAAATCCAATTGAGCGGGGGAGGAGAAAGGGAGGACAGAGGGGAGCGCGGGGAGAGACTCAGAAGACCCAGGGGCCGGCCGGCGGCGATTGGCGGCGGTGATTGCCGGTGGAGCGCACACGGCAGAGGAGGCGACCGAGTGTGGTTCCTCTGGTGGCGAAGCTCCAGCGCATTTTATAGAGGCCGGGGATGTGGCGCTGGGGAGCAAGGCGGCGTGGCGCCGTGCGCGCAGTGGCGTCACCACCGTGCGGCCACAGGGCGGCCGTAGCGCGTCGTGTCGCGAGTAAGTACTGGGGGTGTCGCTTGGTCCGACGGTCGCAAGGGGGCATGGCGCAAAAAGGGGAGGCCGAGCGACGCCAAATGGACGGGCGTGGCCCAGGGAGGACCACGGCGGCGCATCGCACGGGGGAAGGATGACGAGCGGCGTGCACGGCAAGGCGGCGCTGATGGCGAGGGCGTGCACGGCGGGGCAAGGTCAGGGCTGGTGGGGGCCGTGCGGGAGGTGACCGGAGCCGGGTGCTGATGGCGAGTCTGCTGCCGCAATCAATGGCCGACGGGGGTGGTTGAGGAGGAGGGGCGCTGCGGCCATGATGGAGGAGGGAGAAGCATTGCCACCAGGAAGAAGAGAAGAATGGGGAGGGGGGGCTGGGATGGCATGGAGGGGAGGATGAACGGCCAGGATTGACTGGGGGGTTTTCTTTTTTAAAAAAAATATTCCATTTTCTCCCTTTCCTCTTTTACAAGATTAAACATAATTTTTCCTCCTCTGACATTTGCTAATCTTTGCAGATAAATTTCAGAGTCTAGATTTTAAGAGGTCACTCTGAAATTCTTCTTTGGAGATAGAACAAAGTCTTCACTTTAAATTACTTTTGCATTTTCTAGAATACATATACATATATATATATATATATATATATATATATATATATATATATATATATATATATATATATATATATATATATATATATAATTTGGAAGAAAAAAGGAATGCCCAACTGAGAATAAAATCTTTTAACTTTATTAATGTACATTTGAAATTTACATTAGGCTAGGTTTTAAAAATGGGGTGTTACATAATCAAGCCCAGTGGGGAGTACCGTGTACAGGAAATGCACACAACACACAAGACAATGGAGGGATTGCGGTAGTCCTCGTCGAAGCTCCCTACTTTTATGAAGTCTTTAGGGTGAACATGCGGCCATGTTGACCGCTCCACCCAGAACCACATCGACTCCTCCACCCAGTCCTAGTGCCGAAGTCACCGATGCAGGAGTCGAACTGGCACAACAAGTCGGTCGACTCCTATATCGACGTGAAGGGCACTCCTATATCGTTGACTAGCGACTAGAAATGTGGCAATTCACAAGTCTACCCTGATAGAATTTCTAGTGGTACTCTCGCCGTCAAAGGTGGCCTGGAGAACATGGAAGTTATAGGCAGTCCCAGTCAGAATTACTATTTAAGAACAGCATGCAAGGTCGCTGACTCTGCACTCAACGGCAACCAGTGACAGCGGGTTGGGCGAGTCGTGAATCGTGATGGCCCAGGCGACGACCGTAACACATCTGATGGGACTAGTAGTGCCCCTGAACTTCCTATGCTTCGATTAATACAATGGCAGTACTGACTTATTGCAGTATGCTAGCCAAGCAATGTTGGAGAGTCTTCGAATCTTCGTGTATATATATACAGTTATATATACAGTGTGCAATGCACGAAGCCATGCTGCCTCTGAATATCTATCGACCCCATAACACCTGAATCCCAACACCAACCACAAAAATACACGACCTGACCGGTACAATGATGAATTCTACTGGAGTAATAGTTAGCATGTGTTCTGTGCTCATGTGCTTGGCAGCTGAGCCGCGAGCATCGGCAGTAGTACTCACTGGAGTTGCTGGAGGGAATGGGCTCTTGCATATATATGTTTGTAATGATATAATTATTTTTACTTTGTAATTTTTTTTAAATTTAATTACGCTGAAAAGCCTACCAGTAGCTACATTGAAAAAACAACTGCTACAGTAATAAAAATTTAAAAATTTGAGTTTTAGAGCATGTACAATGCAGGCGCTTAAAGAGATGCTTAGCAATGAAAAACTGATTTTTCTTGCCACATAGGATAGATAAGGTGCTTATTTTGAAGCACTGATGCTTAAATAAGCATCGATGCTTAGTAGGTGCTTATGTGTATAACTATACCTATTAATAGATAATATAGCATTTAAGCACCCATGGAAGAGATGCTTGCATTGGAGGAAATAACTTTTGCATGGGTGCTTGATGATGTGGCTATATTCTCTCTTTAAGCATTCATATATAAGTATCTTGCATTGTACATGCTCTTATAAGTCCAAATAAGCACCCCTGAACCTCCTTTTCAATCTACTAGTAGGTTGCAATTTAGCTTGAACCTCCAAAAATATAGCTATATATGTCTTACTGCAATTTCTTGTTTGGTATATACCTTTCGAACCCAACCTTTTCTAAATTACGATTGTCTAGGATTAGGACGCTACTCCTACATCTTTACTGGTAGACAACTGCTAGACGTGTGGAAAAATTGGACGTGGAAAAATCGTTGAGCGTAACTAGAAATGTGTCGATTCACAAGTCTTAGCACCTAATAGACTTTCTCGAGGCTCGTAGCACTGTCGCCATCGAAGGTGGCCTGGAGAACAGATGTTTAATCTACAGTTCGAAGTACATGGAAGGTGGTATTTAACTGTAGATATCAGCAAGAAACGGTCCGCGACAGCAGCTGATGGCCCAGGCGACGACCGTAACACATCTGATGGGACTAGTAGTGCCCCTGAACTTCCTATGCTTCGATTAATACAATGGCAGTACTGACTTATTGCAGTATGCTAGGGAGTCTTCGAATCTTCGTATATATATACACAGTGTGCAATGCACGAAGCCACTCTGAATCCCATCACCAACCACAAAAACACACAACCTGACCGGTACAGAGATGATCTCTACTGGAGTAATAGTTAGCATGTCTTCTGTGCTCATGTGCTTCGCAGCTGAGCTGCGAGCGTCGCCCGTGGTCTACAGAGATGCCGGAGGGAATGGGCTCTTGCTTGCGGGGACATCAACATCTCCTATCCGTTCGGGATAGAGCCCGGCTGCTTCCGGCAAGGCTTCGAGCTCACCTGTAACCATTCTGCTCAGCCTCCCAGGCTCTATCTGGGCACTACCCAGATCACTGACCTACGTTACAGCGAAGCTTGGGTCCCCATGTTTTTCAACATTACGATGAGACCAGGTACGAATACCTACAACATGTCCTGGGTGCCCCCTACTAAAGGTATTACTATCTCTGATTATAACACTTTCTACGTTATCGGCTGTGATTTCGATGTCACCTTGTTCGATAATGGTACGGGAGACCCCGTTGGTTCTTGCATGAGTAGATGCTACGGTGAGAAGGTACCGAATGAAGGGCCTTGTAATGGGACGGGCTGCTGCTCCATCTGGTTACGACGGGGCCTTCTAGGCTTTCAATCAGCACTTGTCCGCACTAATGCTACGGCAGCACACTCAGATCCGCTGCACCCTGGTATCATGGCTTTCATGTCAGAAAATTATGATTACACTGATAATGCGACTGATCTTTTTTTCAAGTTGGACAAGTGCAAGCAATATTTATGGCGCGGTACTTCAGTTTGCCATCATGGACCAACCAAGCTGCCAAAGTGCACGAATGAATAACGCAAGCTATGCTTGTAACGATAAAAGCGACTGCTGGGATATATCAGCTGGAGGAGGCTACTCATGTTGGTGCCCTAGTGACATGCAAGGCAATCCTTACACTACGGATGGATGCAATCCAGGTCTCTCTCTCTCTTAAATATCTTGTGCTACGTACCTCCTCTAATCCTCTTACGGTACTACCATTGTGTTATCTACGTATAAAAACTTTTAGAAGTAAGCAAAGATATAAGCGAAAACATATCCTATGATCACGTAAAATCTCAAGATCAAACTCGATCGCATTTTGAGAATATGAAATTAACAAGCAACAAAAATGAAAAGTGACGAACAATGAAAAATTACTATTCATGTAAAATTTTTCCTTTTCACATCTAGCAAATGCAATCAAATTTGATCTTGAGATTTTACATAGTTGTACAATATGTCCTCCCCTACATCTACAAATTTTTTTTGAGAATTTTCAAAAACTTTTATACATAGATAATACAGAGGTAGCACAACAAGAATGGGTAGCACATGATATTTTCTTACCCCTCTCTTTCTCTCAAATGTAGTGCTTACAACGTCATTTACCCAAAAAATCAAAGAAAAATAATTCTCTTCCAAAGCAAGGCTTCAAATCCTAGATAAATTGAGACAACTTGAGACATGAAAATATCCTATATTGGTTTTTTATTTCTTTAAATTAACATAGATAACTAGAAATAAAAGGAGTACTGAATTGTAGTGAACCATTAATCTGTTTACAAGGATGGATCTTTTCTCCTAATTGGAATGAGTTTCTTTTCGCAAAAAGGAAATTCGTATTAGAGTTTTCAGCATTTTCAAGTAACATGGTCATTCTCTTTTGAGTTTACTTTAATTAATAAAAAATTCACAAAATCCCAAGTTACATTACAAAATATCCATTATTTGCTTTTAGTACTACACTCATTTTCAATTTTCTTGCAAATCTTTCTCCCTCCGTTGATTTTGTACGGAGCGCACGCATTTCAAGATGCAAACTTTGTAATTTTGGACCAACAATTAGCCCAATAATGTATAGACTTCACAAAAGTGATACCATTGGATTCATATTTTTAAAACCTGCCTTATGAACAATCTATTGAAAAAAAATTAATGGTCAAAGATCAATCTTAGGGATCACACTAAGTTAAACCACACCTTATAAAATACACCGGAGGGAGTATTTCTGTAGTAATAAAATATACGCATGAATATTGTAACTCCATTCCAATTCTAGATAGCACTCCCATTTTTAACTTCCGTGCTCCTAAATAACGGAGGGGGGCAAGATTTGCTAGAAAATTGAAAATGAGTGTGCTATCGACCCGCAGGTTACAACCCCAATCCTCAAGGAAAATGTACCAGATCATGTGGGAACACGAGCATTCCATTCCCTTTTGGGATCGAAGAAGGCTGCTACGCGCTTGAAAAGTTTCGACTTAACTGCACGTCAGGAAACATCACAGTCCTTGATCAACATCCGGCACGTCAGGAAAATATCTTGTGACCGACGTTTCAGTGAACGAAGGATATCTGATTGTTGACGTGCTGAGCAGTTCAAGTTCCGACAACGAAGTGATCATAGATGCTTCAACCGAGGACGGTCGACGTTACATGTATCAAAGCCCTCTGTACGACCTTTTCGATTTATCTGTAGAAAACGATATGATGAAGATGTGGTGGGCTATCACGAATTTAACCTGTCCGATAGCTATGAGCATGCAATACAGGGATTCGTACGCATGCCGCAGTGTCAACAGCACTTGCCATGATGTCACCCATGGGAATGGAAATTGGACAAAGCAGCTTGGCTATCGCTGCAATTGTTCCCAAGGCTTTGAAGGAAATCCATACATACCAGATGGCGCTGTATAGGTATGCTAGTTCACTCTGCCTTTCAGTTCAAATTGATATAAACTGCATGCTTTTCCTATTATGGTTGACTAAAACATGGATGGCGAAGCTTCTAATGAGATTCATGTGATGCAATTCCTTGGCTATTGATCTTGATCCAAAGAGCTTATTTCTTCTCTATTTTTTTATGACGGAATTGGACTTCCATTAATTAGATTATCTAGCCAAACTGCCAAATCCCTAGTCACCGAGCACGATAGGGCTGAAACAGTATCAAAAAACGAGAAAATCAAGTGCCTCTCCTCAGCAGGATATAAAAACCCGGAAATCCTCCAGTCATACAGCATGGCTCGATGACTCCAGCTGCATCCCATAAGAGCAAGTATAATAAGATGCTGTTAGTAAACTGTATGCTGAGGTGGAGAAGAGAGGAGGAGGAGAGAGAAGAGAGGTGGGCTGTAAGTTTACAGCCAGCTGAAACACAAGAACCAAGAAACTTTGTGAGAGAAAGGGGTGGATCATACAACCTTCAGCTGACTGTAAACTACTATATGAATGGGCTGATAAGTGGGCTGTAAGTGTCCATACAACCAGCTGAAGGATATATTATTAGCCTTGCTCTAACAATCTAGTCCATTAGCTAGCTTATAGTACCCATCTATATTAAGCATTTAAGCTTCATGTTCTGGTTAAGTATTTTATACACCCGTGCCATTCATATCTTCTGAGGCACCAGACGATTCGTTTGTGTTCATTTATATCGAGTTAAGCATTTATAGAAACAGTATTGCACAATGAAACGTGGTTGCTTCCAAAGTTGGGAGATCATGACACAGTTGAAACAAATCGAAATTCAACATCTATTTTTTCGACACTGCATAACAGTATGTGTTTGTCACCTCTATTATAGTATATATGTAACTGTTATGATCCAAAAACATGTTGAAAGGGGACCGACCAATTAACAAAAAGTTTTTTTATATAAATTACTGAAATAGAAACTATATATATATATATATATATATATATATATATATATATATATATATATATATATATATATATATATATATATATATGGGAACATATCTAGTGTTAATGGTCTATTCAGTGCTAAAATGCTAAAACTTCTCCAGAGCCATCCGATCTACCATGTGTGGCTCAGATCGAGAAAGGTGGGATGCTCAGCTCACTTATACAGTTTTTTAAAAAAATCCCTTGCAGAAGAAATCTTTCGCGAATACGCCCTCAGCCCCCTCTCCCTTTCTTGTTTCTTCCCCTATCCAGGCGATGCCCTCTCGCCTCCCTCCCCGGCGATGCCCTCCCCGTTCTCCCGCGGCTCCCTCCCCGCCCCAGGCGCTGCCACCCCTGGGCCCTCGTTGACGCCACCCCCTCCATCACCCCGATTCAATCCCAGCTCTAACCCTAGCTCCCCCGATTGCTCACTGCCTCCCTCCCATCCTCTCCCCCGATTGCTCACCGCCGCCATGAAATCTCCTGGGAAGCGCTCGGCCCCTCCACGCCGCCTCCCTCCTCGTGGCGCCCCTCCGTGCCAACCCCCTCCGCGCCGCGCCCCTCCGCCGCTGCCCTCCTCCGCGCTCCACCACCTGCGTTCCCGGCTCCCTCGACGCTCCCCTAGGCCTCCCCCAGCCGGCTCCCTCCCCGGCGCCGCCCTCCCCAGCCCCCCACTGTCCCCCCGGCAGCTCCCTCCCCAGCCCCCGGCGCCGCGCCCCCGTCGCCACCGCCTCCCTCCACCCCGTACTCCTTGCTCGCTTCCGCTTCCTCCCTCTATCGCCTGGTGCCTCTGATCTCATCTCCTCGTCTTTGGATTAGCTTTGGCTTGGATTGTTGGCTTCGGCAGTAGGGCATCGGAAAGAGTCCCCAAGGATTTCTCGCGGTGGTTCATGTAGCTTCACTGAAGGCCTTGCACGGGGGACAAACTAGAGCGTCGCATCGTGTCAGGGCTTCCGAGGTGTCACGGGAGATTCTCAAACCTAAGGTAATGGCTCCAGTATGCTCCCTATCCAACTCAAGGATAGATGTGCACTCTTCTCCTTTGCTGTATAGTCGTGTTCTGTAACATTATCTGAGTGTCACACTAACTCAAATCTATTGCTCTCAGCTGTTTATTTCAATATATTTCTGTTTGACTGTATGTAAGAATGAACCGACTGATAGCAGCAGAGAATGAACTGAATTCAATTACAGGACATAACAGGCTTCTCTCGTACAAATTGATACATGTCTCCTACAAAAAAATGTCACAGCTTCAACTAAAGGAGACAATAAGTTGAGAAAAAAAGAGTGGCAATGTTCTGGAAAAGCTCTAATGCTTCTGGGTACTTAGATTGTCACTAATGCTCTAATGCTCCCCAGTTCATGACTGTTACCGTGTTGGTCACTATATCTAAATTGCACAGTGAAGTATATTTTCTTGTGCTGATTGTATTTGTCCACATCGTTATCATTCATTTGAAAGTGCTTTGAGTACTTAAATGTATACCTCAATTTGGATGGTCTGGATGCAGGAACCCGGGTTGAATTCTAGCTGATTTGAGGACAGGATGTGGGAAGCTCCAATTCTTGTTTATGTTTTTCCTCCTTGTGTAATGCTGGTGATGATATGTATCTATGACTATATGTTTCAAATAGCTGGAATGCTGCCATGTTCAAGATTGTTCTGTTAAGATTAGTAGTATATGCTTGTATGAGTCAATGCTTGCTGTGTTCAGTTAACAGATAACAAACTCCTGCGTGAGTTCAGCATTGTGACCGTATTATTAGGATCGTAGTGATCACGTTGTGAGCGTTGGGGCATGTCCTACTCTCACGGCACATTTGTAATTGCTCTCTGCATATAAGTATAACCGATCCAGATTGGATCGTTGAGTTTGGCCATTTACATTCTCCTGTGATTCTTCACATGTTCTCCATCCACTTGCTAAACTACTAAAAGTCTTTGCAAGATTCTTGGCATTTGCTTGGTCCAAGACATCACATTGGGTGGATTCTTGTCAGTTCAACCGACATCTGATGAAGGCATTTTATTGCAGCAGTAGTATGTGTAGTAAAATGCAGCAGTAGCATATGTAGTCTATACTCTCTTTAAGAGTATGCAATCTGTAATCTGTCACAGCATACACTGGGATCTCTTAGCTCCATTGTCATGCTACTCAACGACAAGAGCATATTCACTGTGGAGAATACACAGAATAACTTACAATATACTCTTAGATCTCAAGTTACAGAATCTGAAAATCTTGTTTTCTCAAGAGCATATTCACTGTGGAGAATACAAACTTGAATTAACATTGTTACATTGCACAACCCAAAAAATCTTACAAGCCATTTGCATACAGTCCACAGGCCTGATACAACTCTCCATTCAAATGGAAAACTGAAACTTTGCTCAAATGGCAAACTGAAACTTTGCTCAAAT
This sequence comes from Dendrocalamus latiflorus, assembly GCA_017311315.1. NCBI lineage: Eukaryota > Viridiplantae > Streptophyta > Magnoliopsida > Poales > Poaceae > Dendrocalamus > Dendrocalamus latiflorus. The sequence continues at coordinate 36,469,872 of CM029610.1, forward strand.
GGCAAACTGAAGCTTTGATGCATTCAGCATCTCAGGTCAAGAGGATCCCATGCTTAAATGAATACACATTTAAGCTTTGATGCTCAAATGGCCCATGCTTATCAGGTCAAGAGGAGCACACACAAACATTCAGCATCTCAGTATACAATTTGTTGAACAAAACCAGTCAAGATTTTCACAGTATACATTCAGAATCGGAATACACATTGCACAACCCAAACATTCAGAATCTCAGTATAATTTCAGAATCTCGGTATACAATTTGTTGAACAAAACCAGTCAAGATTTTCATAGTACACATTCAGAATATGAAAACACATTGCACCCAAACATTCAATCTCAGTATACTATTCAGTGATAATCTCACCGCCGGGGAGCCAGGGCGCGGCGTCGGCACTCGGGGGAGGCAGAGGGGCGGCGCTAGGGGCCGGGGAGGGAGCTGGTGCGCGGCGTAGGGGCCGGGGGGCGTCACCGAGGGCCGGGGAGGGAGCAGGGCGT